>JAVSCE010006822.1:0-585891 GCA_032199065.1 Smutsia gigantea | reverse complement strand
ATTCTCCCATACTGTAGGATACCTTTTTGTTCTACTGATGGTGTCCTTTGCTGTACAGAAGCTTTTCAGCTTGATATAGTCCCACTTGTTCATTTTTGCTTTTGTTTCCCTTGCCCAGGGAGATATGTTCATGAAGAAGTTGCTCATGTTTATGTTCAAGAGATTTTTGCCTATGTTTTTTTCTAAGAGTTTTATGCTTTCATGACTTACATTCAAGTCTTTGATCCACCTTGAGTTTACCTTTGTGTATGGGGCTAGACAGTAGTCCAGTTTCATTCTCTTACATGTAGCTGTCCAGTTTTTCCAACACCAGCTGCTGAAGAGGCTGTCATCTCCCCCATTGTATATCCAAGGCTCCTTTATCAAATATTAATTGACTCTATATGTTTCGGTTAATGTTTGGATTTTCTATTCTGTTCCACTGATCTGTGGGTCTGTTTTTGTGCCAATACCAAATTGTCTTGATTACTGTGGCTTTGTAGTAGAGCTTGAAGTCAGGGAGTGTAATTCCCCCTGTTTTATTCCTCCTTCTCAGGATTGATTGGCTATTCGGGGTCTTTTGTGGTTCCATATGAATTTTAGAATTATTTGTTTGAGTTCATTGAAGAAAGCTGTTGGTATTTTGATAGGGATTGCGTTGAATCTGTAGATTGCTTTAGGTAGTATAGCCATTTTGACAATATTTATTCTTCCTAGCCAAGAGCATGGGACGCATTTCCATTTGTTAGTGTCCTCTTTAATTTCTCTTAGGAGTGTCTAGTAGTTTTCAGAGTACAGGTCTTTCACTTCCTTCATTAGGTTTATTCCTAGGTATTTTATTCTTTTTGATGCAATTGTGAACGGAATTGTTTTTCTGATTTCTCTTTCTGTTAGTTCATCATTAGTGTATAGGAAAGCAACAGATTTCTGTGTGTTAATTTTGTATCCTGTAACTTTGCTGAATTCAGATATTAGTTCTAGTAGTTTTGGAATGGAATCTTTAGGGTTTTTTATGTACAGTATCATGTCATCTGTAAATAGTGACAATTTGACTTCTTCTTTACCAATCTGGATGCCTTGTATGTCTTTGTTTTGTCTGATTGCTGTGGCTAGGACCTCCAGTACTATGTTGAATAACAGTAGAGAGAGTGGGCATCCCTGTCTTGTTCCCAATCTTAGATGAAAAGCTTTCAGCTTCTCGCTGTTAAGTATGATGTTAGCTGTGGGTTTGTCATATATGGCGTTTATGATGTTGAGGTACTTGCCCTCTATACCCATTTTGTTGAGAGTTTTTATCATGAATGGATGTTGAATTTGTCAAATGCTTTTTCAGCATCTATGGAGATGATCATGTGGTTTTTGTTCTTCTTTTTGTTGATGTGGTGGATGATGCTGATGGATTTTCGAATGTTGTAGCATCCTTGCATCCCTGGGATGAATCCCACTTGATCATGGTGTATGATCCTCTTGATGTATTTTTGAATTCGGTTTGCTAATATTTTGTTGAGTATTTTTGCATCTACGTTCATCAGGGATATTGGTCTGTAATTTCTTTTTTGGTGAGGTCTTTGCCCGGTTTTGGTATTAGAGTGATGCTGGCTTCATAGAATGAGTTTGGAAGTATTCCCTCCTCTTCTATTTTTTGGAAAACTTTAAGGAGAATCGGTGTTATTTCTCTCTATATGTCTGGTAGAATTCAGAGGTGAATCCATCAGGCCCAGGGGTTTTGTTCTTGGGTAGTTTTTTGATTACCGATTTAATTTCATTGCTGGTGATTGGTCTGTTTAGTTTTTCTGTTTCTTGCTTGGTCAGTCTTGAAGGTTGTATTTTTCTAAGAAGTTGTCCATTTCTTCTATGTTTTCCAGCTTGTTAGCATATAGATTCTCATAATATTCTCTTATGATTCTTTGTATTTCTGTGGGGTCTGTCGTGATTTTTCCTTTCTCATATCTGATTGTGTTTATGTGTGTAGATTCTCTTTTTCTCTTAATGAGTCTGGCTAGGGGTTTATCTATTTTGTTTATTTTTTCAAAGAACCAGCTCTTGGTTTTATTGATTTTTCTATTGTTTTATTCTTCTCAATTTTATTTATTTCTTCTCTAATCTTTATTATGTCCCTCCTTCTGGTGACTTTGGGCCTCATTTGTTCTTCTTTTTCAATTTCAGTAATTGTGTCTTTAGACTATTCATTTGGGAATGTTCTTCCTTCTTTAAATAGGCCTGGATTGCAATATACTTTCCTCTTAGAACTGCCTTTGCTGCGTCCCACAGAACTTGTGGCTTTGTGTTGTTGTTGTCATTAGTCTCCATATATTCTTTGATTTCTGTTTTGATTTGGTCGTTAACCCATTGATTAATTAGGAGAGTGTTGTTAAGTCTCCATGTATTTGTGAGCCTTTTTGATTTCTTTCTAAAATTTATTTCTAGTTTTATACCTTGGTGATCTGAGAAGTTGGTTGGTAGGATTTCAATATTTTTGAAATTACTGAGGTTCTTTTTGTGGCCTAGTATGTGGTCTATTCTGGAAAATGTTCCATGTGCACTTGAGAAGAATGTGTATCCTGTTGCTTTTGGGTGTAGAGTTCTGTAGATGTCTGTTAGGTCCATCTGTTCTAGTGTGTTGTTCAGTGCCTCTGTGTCTTTACTTATTTTCTGTCTGGTTGATCTGTCCTCTGGAGTGAGTGGTGTGTTGAAATCTCCTAAGATGAATGCATTGCTGTCTATTTCCTCCTTTAATTCTGTTAGTATTTGTCTCACATATGCTGGCGCTCCTGTGTTGGGTGCATATATATTTATAATGGTTATATCTTCTTGTTGGACTGACCCCTTTATCATTATGTAATGTCCTTCTTTATCTTTTGCTACTTTCTTCGTTTTGAAGTCTATTTTGTCTGATACAAGTACTGCAACACCTACTTTTTTCTCTTTGTTGTTTGCATGAAATATCTTTTTCCATCCCTTCACTTTTAGTCTGTGTATATCTTTGGATTTGAGGTGAGTTTCTTGTAGGCAGCATATAGATGGGTCTTGCTTTTTTATCCATTCTGTTCCTCTGTGTCTTTTGATTGGTGCATTCAGTCCATTTACATTTAGGGTGATTATTGATAGGTATGTACTTATTGCCATTGCTGGCTTTAGATTCGTGGTTACCAAGGGTTCAAGGGTTGCTTCTTTACTATCTAACAATCTAACTTAACTTTCTTGTTAAGTTATTGTAAACACAGTCTGATGTTTCTTTCTTTCTCTCCCTTCTTATTCCTCCTCCTCCATTCTTTCTATAATAGGTGTTTTATTCTTTGCCTTTAGTTATTATTTGGATGGTCTGCTTTCTTTGCTATGATTTTATTTTCTCTGGTGACATCTTTTTAGCCTTAGGTGTGCTTCCATCTAGAGCAGTCCATTTAAGATATCCTGTAGTGGTGGTTTATGAGAGGCAAACTCTCTCAACTTTCGTTTATCTGGAAATTGTTTAATCCCTCCATCATATTTAAATGATAATCGTGCTGGATACAATATTCTTGGTTCGAGGCCCTTCTGTTTCATAACGTTAAATATATCATGCCATTCTCTTCTGGCCTGTAAGGTTTCTGTTGAGAAGTCTGATGATAGTCTGATGGGTTTTCCTTTGTAGGTGATCTTTTTTCTCTCTCTAGCTGCCTTTAATACCCTGTCTTTATCTTTGATCTTTGCCATCTTAATTATTATGTGTCTTGGTGTTGTCTTCCTTGGGTCCCTTGTGTTGGGAGATCTATGAGCTTCGGTGGACTGCGAGACTACTTCCTTCCCCAGCGAGGGAAAGTTTTCAGCAATTATTTCTTCAAAGACACTTTCTATCCCTTTTTCTCTCTCTTCTTCCTCTGGTACTCCTATAATGCGAATATTGTTCCGTTTGGATTGGTCACACAGTTCTCTTAATATTCTTTCATTCCTAGAAATCCTTTTATCTCTCTCTGCCTCAGCTGCTCTGTACTCCTGTTCTCTGTTTTCTATTCCATTAACAGTCTCTCGCATCTCATCCATTCTGCTGTTAAGCCCGTCGATCGCTTGTCTGATTTCTGTATTGTCTTTCCTCAGTTCCCTCACTTCCTCCCTGAGCTCTTGCACATTTCTCTGTAGGTCCATCAGCATGGTTATGACTTTTATTCTGAAATCTTTTTCAGGGAGGCTGTGCATTTCCATCCCTTCAGACTCCCTCTCTGGGCTTGTCTGGTTGATTTTGGTCTGAACCATATTCCTCTGTCTTTTCATGGCTATAGAATTGGTCACTGATAGTTGCCACGTATGTCAGCTGGGCTCTTTAAGACTGCCTCTTGGGGTGCCGAGTCCTCTTGGGTGTAGCTGCACGCTGTGCGCTTTCCTGTGTATTCTCGTCTCTCTTTTAGGAATAGATGTATTTTCTGTGTTTTCATAGATAAATATAGTGTTGGGAGGAGATTTCTGCCGCCCTGCTCACACCGCCATCTTCCCGGAAGTCCTCAAACCCAGTTCAACACCTACTGCCCTGTGGAAGGGGCATCCCGCTGACACAGGGAACATGGGCTTAGATAAAATCTGCATGTATCTCTTATAAATGATAATTTGAGGCATATGAATTGTATGATAGGTAGGGGGAAAACCTAACAGATACCGGACTAGCAAAGCTATATAGGACCATCTATATTTTTCATTCAGAACATGCTTTTGTTTGATTTGGGTTAGAAAACCCAAGTGAGAATGATTTTTACATTCTGTTAGAACACCTGGTATTTTATTTTAATAAAATAATAAATATTTGGCTACAAAATTATATTACTCTTTAGTAATACATCTATATCTGCATACACACTTGGGCATACATACACACAGCCTTTGAAAGATTTAGAGAGAGAAGATGCTACTGAATTCTTACAGGCTAATTCTTCTTCCCTTCATGTGCCCCCACTCCTTCTAATCTCAATGGCTTAAAATTTTTTTTTTCTTCTCATATATTAAAAATAGATGCTGAGTGATAGACAATTAAGAGATGAGCCAATCCTTTTTCCAAAAACACAACTATAAAGCTAGGCAAAACTGACAAAAATAAACATTTCAGTACTCTGGAAATTGACCAAACGCATATAGCAATCAGAGAAGCATTTCTGCTTGCAAAACTCCTGAACTTCAGGTAAAAACAGAACTCTGTGGCATCAGTAATAATAATGAAAAAACCCAGAATTTAGGCCCTTACCTCACACTATGCATAAAAATTACCTCTAGGTGAATCAAAGACCTAAATATAAAAGTTAAAACTAGAGAATTTCAAGAAAAAACATAGGAGACAATCTCCATGCGTTTGGTTGAGCAAAGACTTCTTAGACATAGTACCAAAAGCACAATCCATTTTTCTAAAAGCTTGGACTTACACTCAAAATAATGTCAAAAGGCACTATTAGGAAAGGCAACCCTCAGACTTGGAGAAAATATTTGCAAATTACGTATCTAATAAAGGACCAGTATGTACAATATATAAAAATACAGATTAATAATAAAACAAAAAAACAATTAAAAATGGGCAAAAGATCTGAATAGAAAACATATACAAGTGGCCAATAAATACGAAAAAACTGCTCAGCATCTTTAGTCTTTAGGGAAGTGCAAATTAAAAAATAATGAGACACATCTACACACCCACTAGAATGGGAGAAAGAACAAATGTTGGCATGGGTAGAACATGAATATGGTATGAAACGGCATGAATCTGGAGCCTTCACACATTGCAGGTGGGAATATAAAAGGGTGCAGTCGGTTCAGAAGAATTTGGCAGTTGATCAGAGTGTTAAACTTATGTGAGATGACTCAGAAATTCTACTTCTACCCCTCTAGGAAAAATGCTAACATATGTCCACATAAAGACTTACATGTGACTGTTGATTGAAGCATTATTCATAATAGTAAAAACTGGAATCATTCCCAATGTACCATCACCTGGTGAATGGATGACCCGAATGTGGTCCATCCATACAGTGGGAAACCATGCAATGGTTGGAAGGAGCAAACGCCTGGTACATGGTACAAAATGGAAGAACCTCAGAAACATTAAACTAAATGAAAGAAGCAAGACACAAAAGACTACATATTGTGTGATTTCATTTACATGAAGAGTTTAAAAACGAGACCAGATGAGTAGTGCCTGCGCTAGGTGGGGAGTGAGGGTTTAAAGACGAGGTTACAGTCTGTGTTTAATGGACACTAAGAAACTATGTGATGATTTTAGTGTAGCATATTGTGGGATGGCTGCACAGCTCTATAAATCAGTTAATTAATAGTAAGTAAATTATACATCAGTAAATCTGGGCTGTTTTAGACTGAGTGTACAGTGTGTCATCTCAGCACTTGCTTGGCTTTAGGATTTCTATCTTCACAAGTTCATCCCCACAAGTGTGGATACAAGTATATACTCAGTAATTGTGCTTTACCTGGCTTACCTTTCAGACTTTTTCTTTTCTCATTCTCATTTTTCCATATATTTATCTTATGTAGCAGATTCTTTCCTAATTTTTTCATCATCTCATTACTTTTGAAGCAAGAGCCTTCTCCTTTATAATACCTAAAATTTTCTTTATGAGATTCTTTCCAAATAAACTATTTTTTATTTAAAGTAATACATTTGGCATCAAACTTTTAAGGATAAAAAGAATGTTCTGTATGGCATTAATTTTATAGAATAAAATTTATTGTTTTATTTCAGACAGCTTAGTCATGGATATATATTTATCAATCAAAATGAAAATATTCCTTAAATGCACCTTCACAATATTAAATGGAAGTACAATTTTAAAACTGAAGTTAAAATAATGATTAAATATCATCTAAAGAACATCTTATACATTGGCCTGCTTGGACTCCATAATTTTAAAGTTACTCATCTTTATTTTTTTAAGTTTATCTGGGCCAAATATTTTGTTAAAATACTGTCATTTGTGATTTTAATATAGTCTTCATTGTTCAGAAATGATTTGCCACCAGCTCACTACTGCAGCAAGTTGTTCTTTTGAAACTCATTGATCAGTTGCAGAGTTGAGATATCACTGGCTGTATTCCAGTCCGTCTCCTGCCACATTAGCTTGAATCTTAATTGCCCCACCCAGATCCTTCTGCAGACAACAACTGTGTAAGATGATCCCACTGGGTATGTTTATATCCTTTTGGGGAAAACACAAACACATTTTTGTACCATTCAGATTCACAAAGACACTACAATTTGCATTTTGTATTGCTGGAGTTTATATTCTTCAAAGTCAAACTGGTGGGCAGGTGCTGCAGAGAACCATCCTAACCCACAGGAACCATCTTAGGATGGGACTTGAAGAAAAGCTAATGGACTGTAAGGAAAACAAGCCCACAAGTCAGAGAAACAGTTAAGCAGAGTGTTTTGAGGATTTGCCAGTGCTTTTGAATAGCAGTCAAAATAAACATATTTTAGTTAGGCTGAAAAGAAATGAATCATAAAAAGAGCTCATGAGAAATCTGCTTCTTGGTCTACAGTCACATGTAAAGAATATCAAATCAAGAAGCAGTGGCAATGGAATAGTTTTTGAGGATCATAAAATTCCCCTATGGAGAAGGAAAATGAAACAGAAAAAATAAAATCTCAAGGGACAATATCTTCAACAAAATGCTGTGACAAGGTATCACAAAACCCCCAGAAGTTCAGAGGTAGGACCAGATCCTAGGCCTGTCACATACTGGGATCAGCAGCTGTGCAGAGGTAGAATAAGGAAAAGAAAGAAGAGTCCTAATGATCCTATGGGTCAGACTTCAGAAATTGCTTAAAAATATTCAGCTCTAAAAGAAGAGAACCACAATCTGAATAGAAATGCCAGCAAGCAGATTCTGAAGACAAATGGTGAAAACAGTAGAAATTTGCACAGAATCCCAAACTGCAGAGAATGCAAAAAGCCCATGGGCCTTGCTAAAGATCAGAGGACGCCTAAGTTCTCATACCTAGAAACTCACCAGAACAATACCCTTTCATTAGGACAGAGCCAACTCTAGGGAAATATTGCTGAGAAGAGAACCCAAATTGAGCAGACAGGAACACTGATGATACAGAAGAGAGAAGGTCCACATACTTATGAGGAGGGGTCCAAGGAAGCTGATCTCAGAATCCAACTTACCTGTTAGAGATACATAGACAGATACTATGTCTCATACTTCACAGGACCCACCGATGAAACACTGATGGTAAAATGCCACCCAGCTCCACCCACAGCCACCCCAGAACCTCTTTTCAAAAATATAGGAAAAATATCTCATTTAAACCTGAGCAACAGAAAAGGGCTTGGCTGACTGCTATTCAAAGAGAGTGTAAGAAACAATACTCCAGAGGCATACCAACAAAGAAGCCACACCAGGAAGATATGCAATGATACTTCAAAACTGGCTAAAAGGAATTAAGAATGACAGAAGTTATGAATAAGCACTATAAATTGCAAAAAGAAAATTCTAACAAGGACATAAATAGATAATGCACAAATACTAAGGTGTAGCAGAGAGAAAGGAAACATTCAGAAATCAAAATCAAAATCAGAGAAACACACAGAAAAGAAAGACTATAGAGAATACAGTAAGAAAAATGAGGTTGAAAAGGAGGACATTTTTTAAAAATCACGAGTATAAGGAAAGTTTGGGAAAAGAGTTTGTGTGGAAAAGGTAAATATGGGACAGGGGACATGAAAGTGTACCACATGTATAAGTGGAAACTGTAAAATAAAAAAAATGATGCAAAGGGGATTGTGGGGTATGGGGAGGACAGTGTACATCAGAGAAGACAACTAGGGACTCTGTGGCATCTTGTTGCACTGATGGCCAGTGACTGCAATGAGGTATTGGGGGTGACTCGATAGTAGAGGTGAATGTAATAACCACATTGTTTTTCTTGTGAAACGTTCATAAGAGTGTATATTAATGATACCTTAATAAGAAAAAATAAAATGATGCAGCAGGAGCAGAAAGGGACACTGTACTGGGAGGTCAGTTCGAGGAGTCAACACCAAGATGTATTCAAGTAAATTGGCTGGACCTTAGGGAAAGAGAAAAAGTGCTATGGATGTCCAGCAAAAAAGCATGTCACTTGTAAAAGAAAGAAACTCAGAATAGTCTCAACTCTTTCCCTCAACACTTTGTGCCAAATGACAATAGATAAACATTTTAAAATTCTCGAAGGAAAAGAAAGGTGAGCCTAGGATTTTATATGTAGCTAACTGACTTCCCAATTTAAATGCCAAAGAAAAAAAGGTATAAATATACAAGAACTCAGGGTTATTGTTCTATATGGTCTTCCTAAGAAATCTGTAGAAAGCAAACCTCAGACAGGCAGTAAGTAATTATAAAAGATTCATCATAAAGGCAGGTAGCCCTAAACATATATAATTATAAAACATAGACTAATAATAAGGGCAAAATACTATTAAATGGTACATGCTATAAAAATGTATATAAAATACAAAAATGGAATTAAATGATTATTCAATGGAAAACAGAACAAGCTTTGCAATTGCCTTATGAGAATCAGCTGAAAGTTAAAGTCATGTATAAATCAGACATTGAGAAATAAATAAAGGATAAAGAATGTCACTAGCTAACTTCAATATTGATTATAACAGAGCACCAATAAAAAGTATCTAAAAGAAATGTGACTAGAGTATTATATAAATGTATTAAGATAACTATTAGGAAAAAAACAGAAACCTCCATAAACTCCAAAATAATTACAAAAAAAGTTTCTAGAAAGTCCAAATAAAACAAACCTCATAGCAAAAGACTTTTTGTTTTTTTTATAACTGATATACAGAAATATAAAATAAAACAATATGGCAGAACAAAGATCACACATATAAAGCATATAATTATATAACCATATGGCCAAATCATGTGACCAGTCATAGAAATAATGGCATGGTCTTCACTCATCTACTAAGTGGAACAGAATTTCAGATTAGCTACCAATGCAGATTCCAGCTCCATGCTATAACCAAACAGACCCTTAAAACAGATTCCGAAAGGCTAAAAATAAAAGGGCAGTCACAGATACACCAGGGGAATGCAAATAAAAGATTAAAAAGTATGAAACAAGAAAGGAAGAACATATTTTAATATTAAAGGCTCTAAATCACAGTAATAATATAATCAAATAGGGAATAAACCAATTAAAAGAAAACTTGGAATTGAAGAAAGAAGGAATCATAGGGATGATAGAGAATGTGCTGAGAGGAAGATGTTCTAGTCTACAGCACGAGGTCGGGGAACATTCACTAATATGACAAGCTTGATTGCAACAATTGTCGGATTCTTCACCCCAGGCTTTGGCCATGGAACGCCACAGTACTTTTCACAACAGGCAGGATCCACGTTAAAGGAGGCTGACACAGAAGCTTGTGAAAGTTCTTTTTCTTTTTTCTTCAAATAACTGAGGTATAATTTACATATAACATTGTGTAAGTTCAAAGTGCACAGTGTATTGATTTAATACATGTATTGCAAAATGATTACCACCATAGCATTAGCTAACACCCCTATCATGTCACATAATTGTCATTTCTTTTTTGTGGAGGAAGAATGAGGGAGGGGCAGGTTTGGGTATAGATATCAGGAGATGAGTTTTAAAAATGTAAATTTTGAAGGGATTAGGTACCAAGTGGAGATGCTAAGTAGTCAATTATATAGATATAAACATAGAGATATGAATTTGGGAGTCAGTTATAGGAGGCAAATGACACAAATAAAACCCAGAAGGAATTTGTAACAAAATGTAAATTATTCAAATTAATTCAAGGAAAAGTGCAAAACTTTAATATGAATGACAGTTTACTTTGTTAATACTAATTAACAAAGACGAGATTGGAGGATGATCAAAGACCTACCACTGAAAAAGGTCCTGGGACCAGATGGTCTCAGAACACACTTGTGACTAACGTAGTGTGCTGCAGAACACCACAGGCAACAAACAGCCTGGAGACCTGAAAGTGATTTTCTCTGCAGAGCAGAATTAGAGGTGGGCAGGAGTGAAACAGGGACTGCTGTTTCCCATTAGAAAACTTGTACTTCTATATAATCAATTTACACATAGGCATGATATTGATTAAGATTAAGCAGTGTGGAGCAGAGGAGCAGAAGTAGAACTAGTGGGTCTAGACAAAGATTTGGAGGTATTTGATTTTCAAAGGGGAGCAGACAAATGGGACAGTGCTGCATTTGGGGTGAGGCTGGGGAAATATAGGGGGTATGAAATCAAAAAGCATGTTTCTGTGTTGATGAAATAACCAGCTAGAGGAAGTCAGATTAATGATGCAGGGAGGAGAAAGACCTGCAAGAACACAGTAGCTAGCAGGCAAGAGTGGCTGCCACGCAGACTGCAAGAAGGACTGGGCTTCCCTAACAAGGATGTCTGCCTGTGAAGGAAGGGAGGGGAGGATTCTGTTGAGAAGTTTGTGGATTTGGAGGTAGAAAAGGTGAGGGAGTTGCTACCTGATGGTTTCTGTTTTCTAAGTGTTTCTCTTTCTAGTTTTCTAACACTGTGTCAGTTTCAAGGAAGTATGAGAGGAGGTCATTAGATGAAAATATGAGATAGAGAGGGTTTCAGGAGAAGGAAGAATACATGAAAAGTCATCTTTGACAGTGGGAAAGGAAGTTTAAGAGAGAAACAAAGCATCAAGTAATATTTTGCTACTGTGTCAAGTGCTTTTTCAAAGCCTTGTGTTCACAAAATAACCCATGTGGACACTGTACCAATCAGGAGAGGCTGTAGATGTCACCAGGGACTCACATAACCACCATAGGGAGCAGGAGAATGGGTTGATAAGTAGGAAAGTAGGTGGGATGTCTTTGGAAGAGTTCCTGATTTTGGAGTCATATGAGGAAAGCACCTAGAAATTTTGCAGGTTGGAATTGAGATAGACAGAACAGTTACTATTTTAATATAGACACCGTGTTATATTCCACAGGCTGGAATAGACTTGCAGTGGGAGTGGGGGGGGGGGGGAAGCAATCATCTTTGATCCTTGACAGTGTCAGTATTATTCCCATTTTATAGTTGAGAAAATAAGTCCTCAGAAGGTAAGTCATAAGGCCAGTACTTGGAATATGGAGCTTCGACCTTCTGATATTTAGTTTGGCTCAGGTTTATTTCACTGTGACATATTGCCTCACTTCTAGAAGACATTTATTTTTAATGGTTTGTTATTTAATATTTGCTGTTCGTTTTGAACATAAATACTGAACATCTACCATCTTTACCAAAGAAGACCCAACTACAGCACTGACATCTGAGTCTCCAAACTATATCAAATGTAATTTGGGAAACTCTATGTCTCCTATAAGAGATTACAGAGTTATCTTATTTAGTTTCACCAGTTTAGAAAAGAAAGACCTTAGAAAGAAAAAGCATGCTTTTTACTTATTTTTCCAAATCTGAACTCTAAAAGACTTCCTTAACTTAGACAATTCTCCCTCTTGGTTCTAACTTAAATTAAATTGTGTCAATTTTCGTACTACAGACAACCTATTAAAGTGCTATCCTTGGAAAAGCTGACATATTCCAGGAGAATGAGCAGCTTGTTTTTATCAAAATTTAAATATTTAATTCAATACCCAAAAGCCTCAAAGGACTGTGTCAGAAAGACATTGAAACTTGAAACCCAGGGTTTGCGTTTGCTTTGAACGTCATTTATCTACTGACAAAGGATTCTTTTCAATGAATTCTATGAATACAGTTAAATCGACAAATACTTGTCAATTGTGGTAACTGGACACCCAGTCCTGTTCATGTCTCTGACATTACTTAGGGACCACATACTCCCTTTCACTCTTTCTCTGCAATCTTTCTCTACAGCAAAAAAGCACAGGATCTCTCCTAAAGACCTTTTAAGATTCCTTCAGGAAATGGCTATTAGCAGATACGTTCATTAAATTTGATGTCATTTGCCTGTCATTTATCCTTGGAGATTACTTTAATTCTCAGTTTTTCAGGGTAACAGAAAAATGGCTGATAACTATTCATGTGGTGTGAGAGAAACTTTCTTCTGGAGGAAAATAGAAAGCAACCTGTCATGTCATAACTGAACAGCATATAACCTTCACCACTACATGGAAAGACACCAGTGGGGCTTCAAATCTTGAAAAATCAGTTCTAGAATTCCAAAATGGATGAACACATAAATTTCACGTATTTATTTATGAATTTAAACTTCACTTTAAGTTTTTGGAAAGTCACTTTTATGTAGCTAAAAGAATTATTTCTAAGAAAAAAGTTTTAAGGTCTTATAGGATCAATGCTTTACAGCCTGTTTACAGGCCTTATACACCTTTAACTACACCCTCTCCAAGGTTGCCAAGAATCACAGTATTTTGAATTGCAAGAAAATCCTTATAAACATTTACATATACCAGAAAAGATCTGGTGCTATATCCATCCAAATAGATTTCTATACAAATGTCCAGTCGAGTAAATTACTTGCCATCAAACACATAAACCCTATGCATATTTGATTTAATGTTTTATTTTTAACAAAAAACAAGTAAAACTGTTATGTGTATATAAGCTAGTCTTTACCAAGTTCTTTTAATTGCTAAACCAACAGAATTAATTTCAAAATGAGGCAAAGTTTAGCTAAACATCTCTATTTACTTTTAAGGTATTATAGTAATCCCCTCTGATAAATAATACTAGAAAAAAGAGATCCAGGTCTGAAAAGTATTAGTTAATAAAAAAGAACTAGTTGTCTAATGTTGTTTGGTACAAACCAAACATTAAATAACACAAAATAATGTAAGGAGCATTTCAGGAAAAACAAACAAGCAAACTATAATCTGGAGCACTGCTCAAGAACTCTCAGGTAAACTTTTTTTTTTTTTTTTGCCAAGTTATATAACAGTATTATGGCCACAGTGGTGGCCCTCGTCACCCAAGACAAGCTGATATAGCATACTGTAAGTGGGAAAGTTAGCTAGATAAACAGTTTCTTTGACTGCACTTAACACCTGCACAAACAGCAAACGTACATTTTTGGATTTCAAGACCTCAGCTGGGGTTTTAAGAGTTGAAGCCCTTTTGGTTTTGCCTTTGAAAGTTGTCTGACAAGCTCTTTTAAGCACTAACAGGTATTACAGCTGGCTCTTTTAGGGCAATGCTGGGCAATTTTAAACTTCTAAACCTTAAAACTACCAAAGACTTCAAGGATTAATTGTTTACCAGTTCTCTAAAAATACCAGTTACATTCAATTCTAATAATAGGCCATCACAGCAAACATGGTGTTTGTTAGTGTTATGTGTTTCCTTATTCCAGTCCATTGTTTAAGAAATTTAAGAATGCAGATTTTTTAGTAGGCAGAATTAATATAGTTGACCTTGAACAACATAGGTTTGAGCTGTGTGGGTTTTAGCATCTAGAGATTCTAGTGAAATCATCACCCCATAGTTAATAATTTAATAACTATTTTTGGTAACATATATAATTGTGTTTTGTAGTTAGCAAAGTATATTTGTGTCTTATCCTATTTCATCCTCAAAATTTTCTATGAGATGGTACACCTTCACCAACTTTTTAGATAAGGAAATTGATGGTTTAATAAATATCCCCAAGGTCACATACAGCTAGCACTAACAAATTCTCATCATGAACTCAGATCATCGGACCATATCAAGTTCTCATCACATTTCTAATGCTCTGAGAAAATTATCCTTAAAAAACAACTCTTTGAACTATTTGACACTCAAGTTTTCAATATTTTTGTCACCTTGGGAAACTAACTGAAATGCTTTGAATCAAATTTACTACACTTGTCTTATCTTTCCCAAGATACAGGCTATAATTCTGAGAAGTTAATGATGTCTAAAGAAAGAAAGCAGAAATTATCTGGAATAGGTAATAGAACATCTGTGTCTCTTCTACATATCTTGTAAAATTGAGACACTTGTAGCTGACACTTACATTTCAAGGTAATAAGCATTACATTTACTTTTATATCCTCAAAAATTCAAGGTCTATTTTCAATTTGCCTACCAACATAATAGGCTATATTCTTTATGTAATGATGGTATCATCGCTAAAGAGAAGTATCAACCCTAAGAATTCTGTACCACATTGACAAAAGAAAATCTTTATTTTAGGCCTTTTGTCTATCCTTGACCAACTCCCTGACCTTCAAAAAGTAACAATCTGCGGGCCTCAGTATAGCCACAAGAACCTAAGAATAAACTAAATGTATAAATAAAGTGTTTATAATCATTTGGTGTCAGGATGTAGAGTAAATTGAAGGAAAATAAGCCAGTAGCATCTTAATTAAGTGTGGCTCATGTAATTTTTATAAATTATGTACATTCATTCAGGAATTATTTTCAATGACCTTTATGCGAGGTATTGTTCTAGGCCTTAGGGTTACAGCAATGAGTGAACACAACTTCTTCCCTGGTAAAACTTACATTTTGCTAGGAGAAAAAGATACATAAACAAGTGAAATATGATCTTCCAGATGCTAATAAGGACTATGGAGAAAAACAAAGTAGGCTAAGGAGGAAAGAACGATGGAGGGACAAAGAGACCAGGCAGGAAGAACAGCACATATAAAAGCCCTGAGGCAGTACATGCTTAGCAGGTCCAGAGTACAGCAAAGGGGTCCACAGGGTTAAAGTAGAGTACAAAACGGCAAGTATTAGGAAATGAGGTCAGACAGGGTCCACTCTGCTCAGTGGAGGTCCTTGAAGTCCGTTTTGCAGAGTGGTGTCAAGATCTGACATACGTTTGAAAAGGATCGTTCTGGTCATGTGTAAAGTGCACACTACAAAAAGCAAGGTTAGATGTAGGGATAAGAAGAAACAATTACAAAAGTCCAAGTGAGAATTTATGGTGAATTGAGAAAAAGGGTCATGGTAGTGGAAGTGGTAAGTGTGCTCAGATTGTTCTAATCATAGGTCAAAGGAAGAGCTGTCCGAAGTTAGTGACAGTTTGGCTATGGGAGTGAGGGGAGTCAGGAATAAGAGAATTTTACCCTGAGAAACTGGAAGATGAATATACCTTTCAAAAAGATGGGAGGTGCGGAAGCCTATTTCATATCGAGATGGAGAAGTCCATTAAGCAGTTGGATATGTGAAATCCGGGTTCAGCAGAGGTGCTTCATCTAGGAATCAAGGGTTTAGAGAAAAGGTATGAGTTAACTACCATGGGCCCTACAAATACTGTGACTGTGAGAAGAACAAAAGAGACTGAAAAGAATCAGTCAAGGAGGCAAGAGTGGGAGTGAGAGAAAGCAGTGTTCTGAAAGCAGGGAAGGAATATTTTAAGGGCATGAGCTATTGCAAATACTGAATAAAAGTTGAGTAAGACAGGAACTACAAAGCCAACCACAGGGTTGGCAAGGCAAAGTCCCTGATAACCTTAGTATGAGCTGTTTCAACCCAGTAAGGAGACAAGAACCTGACTGCAGTTGGTTCAACAGAGAAGAGGCGTTAAGGAAGTGAAGGCCATAAGAAGAGTTAACACTTTGAGGAGATGTGCTGCAAAGAGAGCCCAGAATTAAGGTAGTAAATGAAGAGAGTGTGGCACCAAGGGAGGGTTCTTTTTTAAGATGGGAGCTATTACGTGGTTGTACAGGAAAAATTGTTAATGTAAGAGCGAGGGGGAGAAATTTCAAGAGAGTGATCAGATATGGGGTTCCATGCATAAGAAGAGCTGCCTCAGTCAAGAGGGCAGACAGCAAAATCATGGTAATAAAAAGGAAGATAATATGGTACAGATAAAGGTAGGCTGATAGATAGGATTAAATAAATGTCAAAATGGTTAACCTGAATATAAATAAGCTTTTAGACTAATTTCCAATTAACAGACATGCTAGAGTTAGGAGAACCAATTATATTTGGGGTATTTTACCCAAAAAATATCCCAATAGCCGCCAAAATCAATGTTATAAAGGAATTTTAAAGTGTGGGGAAAATGTTCTACATCAAAAGAAACATAAACAAATGTAATACGTAAATTTTATCTGATATTGGTTCAATTCCACAGCAAGGAACTAGAAAGAGGAAAGGAAATTAAACCCAAAGTTAGCAGAAGGAAGGAAATAATAAAGATTAGGCAGAGATAAATGAAATAGAGGATAGAAAACAACAGAAAAATCAATAAAATGAAAAAGGCAGGATGATGGGGGATATGTGAAAATGTTGTCAAAAAGGCACAAAGTTTCACTCATGCAGGATGCAAAGGTCCTGGGGATGTAATGTATGGCATTGTGACTGTAGTTAATAATACTCTTGTATACTTGAAATTTGCTAAGAGAGTAGATCTCAAGCGTTCTCATGACAAAAACAAAAATAGTAACTATGTGAGGTGATGGAGGTGTCAGTTTCATTATGGTAATCATTTTGCAATGTATATACCAAAACATCATGTTGTACATCTTAAACATATAATTTTTATTTGTCAATTACATCTCAATGAAGCTAGAAAAGAAAAAAAGTGTTTGAAACCCCAAATAGATAAGATGACACAACTTAGATGCTATAAATTATCAAGCCTTCTCAGTCAATGAATTAGACTCTAATATGCTCAAAGAATAGTGTTCTTTGAGTAATTAAGAAAAAAAGCAAGGAAAGATAGCTCCAATTACCCAAAAGTGAGCAGGTGAGGGAGAAGTTACGTCCACAAATTATGCATTAGTAAGCTTGACATTCATCTTGGTTACTTCACAATATGAGTTGTAAAGGGTAAAATATGAATATTTTAAAAAGGAAGTCATGATAACCAGGACTTGACAAAGTTTCACTAAGCAGAGATGTATTAAATCAATCATTTCTGATGTTACAGATTAATAGACTATAAAGGTGATCAAGGGAGTTCTGTAGACATACTATATCTGAATTTAAGCAGGGCATTTCATAAGATTTATCATTCTAATTCTGAAGACCAGGGTTTGGCAAACTATACCCTAAGGACTAAATCCAACTCACCCCTATTTTTACAAAGTTTAATTGGAATACTACTTATTCAAAGACGTATTGTGTGCTTGTATGACAATTGTGTGACTGCTTTCATGCTACAACACAGAGCTGAGTAGTTGACCATCATGTCCTAAAAGTCAAATATATTTACTATCTGGCTCCATCCCTGTTGTAGCTAAATAGAGAACTACAGACAAAATTTGTGGTATATAATAGGCATGTCAATAATTAATTTGCCACAGAGGATGTTCCTTTATGGGACTAAACATCAACTTAAGTGAAAATATATAATTTATGTCATGGAAATCAGTATTTAATGCTCTACAATATAACATGTTTATCAATCATTTTGGAAAATGTATTATGTATTGCATAAACTTATAACCAAAAGATGTGTCCAAGAATATTCACAGCATAATGATTCATAAGAGTACATAGAGAACAGACGAAGTCAGGGCAGAGTCCTAGGACATTCTCACATTTAGAAATCCAACAGAACAGGAGCCAGCTGAGGAATCTAAAGGAGTATTGCATGAAATAAAAGAAAAACAGGAGAAAATGCTGTCATGGAATCCTAAAGAAGAAAAGAACTTCAAACAGGAAAGAGAACAATTGTGTCAAATCCTTCTCAGGAGGCTGGTAAGATAAAAACAGTTAATTTAACAGGATTTTGCAAGATCACAGTCACTGGTGACTTTAATATAAACCATTTTACCAGAGTTCTAAGGATAATTAGCCAAGGGGACTGGGTTGAGGAATGCGGAAAGTAAAGAAAACAAATGTGCATAACTCTTTCAAAGCTGAAAATATATTCAGCTGACAATACAGAGTTGGAGAAGGGCTTTTGGTGGTAGGTGGGGGAGGGAGGTACTGGTTTTTTCACACAAGTGATCTTGAAGAATGCTGGAATGCTAATGGAATGATGGTTACAGACAAAGAAATCAATGCTTTAACATAGAAAGGGAATGAATGTAGGAGCAAAGTTCACATAAACCAAGGAGTGGGATACAGAGCAGGAATGGAGAAGTAAACACAAATATCAAATGTATCAAGAAAGAAGGCAGAGTAGGAGGGAAGAGACACATGTATGTTGGTGCATTTGGTAATGGGAAGATGAGGTATTTTTAATTGCATTTATTTTTTAAATAAGAATGAAGTTAGGTCATTAGTTAAAAACTGGGCGACTGCAGAATTGAACATAAGAGGAGAGAGCTCTGAAATAATTGTCTCACAGAATGGGAAAGTTAATTTGGCAGCTAGGTATAATGATATTATTTAGCATCCATTTGAAATTTTTGTTCATTATATTTAAATTAAGACATGGCAGTGCATATATGTAATCTCCTTAGGCATCCGTTCATTCAGCAAATAACTGCTGATAATTATCTCCTATGTTTCAGGAACTAGTCTAAGTCCTGGAAATACAGCAGTGGACAAAACAGACAATAATCCTTGTCCTCATAAAGGACATTACAGTGGGGTAAAAAGACACAACAAACTAAATGAATAAGAAAATTATATAGTATGTAAGAAGTTTATAAGAGAAGAATAGGCAGGGTAGAGGAGGTAAGAGTATCATGGACGGAGATCATGGATATAAGTATAAATAGGGTGAGCAGCACTGGCTTCACTTAGAAGAGCAAAGACTTGGAGGTGAGAAAGCCACATGGACATCTGGGGAGACAAAGTCCTGGAAGGTGGTAAAGTCAGTGTGAAGACCGTACAATAGGGGTAGGCCTGGTGTGTTCAAGGAACAATGTGGAGGTTGGTATGGCTGAAGAAAAGTAAGGAAGGGAAATAATAAGATGAAGTCACTTCAATGAAGAAGCAGCACAGAAAAATAAATCTTTAACCAGATAGTTTGGCAAGAACAATGGAGAGAGTGACAGACTGATGTGAGGTAAGTACTGAGACATGGGATCTAAGCAGGTAAGGAACAGGGTGATGACATCATGGAACTGTGGGAGCTAAACATGTAAAGAGTGGATGTGATGAGTGATGATATCACAACAGTGAGATATAGTGGAACAGTGGTTGGAACAAAGAATTGGAGACCCCTATAGGGTGGAAGAACAGCCAGCTAGCTTGGGGTATCAGTAAATGAACAGGAAGGATGGGAATTAATAGGCATTATGGGAACATTTAAAAATCAAGAGTTTGGAGGTGGTGCAGTTACTGGTGTCTAGGATAGAACCATGACAGTGGGTCGCGAAGGTCGTGTGGAGAAGATCATTAGAACTGAGGAGGTCAAGGTGGCAAGAAGCTAGGATGTATATACATATGGATGTGGAAGATACCAAGAATGATGACAGGAGAAGCTGGTGAAGGAAAGGAGTGAAACACATCCTATCAATACATAATATTATGAAGTTATAAGGGATTTATAAAGCAATTTGTGAAAATATTTATTAACAAAAAGATTTATAAAGTTATAAAGGCAATGTCAGAAATGTTCCACTTCTGGCCACAATGAAACACATACCAGGCTAGCCCTCCTGCCATTAGAAACCTTAAAACCAGACCATATATAGGAAGCGACTGTTTTCAGTCAGTGGACGACAGGCATGTTGATGGGAAAAGCGAAATCCCGGAGGTAGGACCCACAACTACCCCTGATCTATGCCCGGGGATAATGTCCCAAGACGAATGAGGAGACTTGAGAAGCAAGAACAGCAGAGTTGTCCCACAGAACAGAGAAGGCAAACATGAGGGTTTGGGGCTGCCAAACCAGCCAGAAATTGCAGGAGGAGCACCACAGGGCAGAGAGAGCTGCACAGAGGGGCCTCCACATCAGTCTGTGGGAGAGAGGGAGCTCTCTGAGAGCCTTTAACAAAGGGCTGGGCTGCACACACAAAGCAAGCCAGTGTAAGACTTGTCACTTGCTGGTGACACTTTAAAGCTGAAAGTAGAACAGAGATAGCAAAGGTTGAGCAGAGCTAGGGATGTTGGAGTTCTGGGACCTTGCTAATACCACAGGCATTCAGTTACAAACCCCACAAAATCCATGATTCCTAAGAGTAAGAACCATGCTCAAGAGTAACACCCACCCTAGATCTGCTGTGACAAACACTAAAAGCATACATTAAGATCTCAGGGGAGATGCAGGCTGGGTTATGCCAAGGAAGTGGGGCTTAAGGCATTACACCCTTAAAAAGCATATAACCAAGTCTACAAAAGTTTAAGGTGATCAGCCAACAAATGAACTGCCCGACAGAACAAAAATGAACACATCAACGATAAACATCAAAATTCAATCTCTACAACATATCATCTAAAATGTTCAGTATACAATCAAAAATTGCAAAGAAGGAAAAAGGAAAGTATGACTTATAGCCAGGAAAAACACCAATCCATAGAAACAATCCTGAGATGGTCCAGATGTTGTATTATCAGACAGACTTTAAAGCAGCTTTTATAAACAAGTTCGAAGACATAAAGTAAAATGTGGTTTTAACAAATAAATGGGTAATCTCAGGAGAGAAATGGAATCTATATATATATAAAAGATATGTACAGAAGAGTCAAATGGAAATTCTAGAACTGAAAAAGTACAATCACTGAAATGAAAAATTTTCTGAATGCTCTGTATAGAAAAGTGGTGAAAAGAGAAGATAGGGCCAATGAATTTAAGACGTACAAATAAAAATTTTCAAATCTGAAAAAACAGAAACAATGAAGAGAAATGAACATAGCTTCAGTAACCCATGGGACAATATCAAACTTTCTAACACATGTATGAATGAAATCCTAGATGGAGAGGAAAATAAAAATGGAGAAAAGAACATTTGAGGAAATAATAGTCAAAAACTTATTTTGATTTACAAATTCAAGAAGTTCAGTAAAACCCAAGCAGGATAAATACAAAGAAAATCATACCTATGCATACTACTGCCAAGTGGCTACAAGCAAAAATAAATAGAAATCTCAAAGGCCCCCAAAGCTGGGAGTGGGGGAGAGACACACTGCAAACAGGGAAACAAGAATCTAAATGGCCAACTTCTCAATGGAAGACAGAAGACAATGGTACACCATCACTACTACGACAAAAATGCAAAACTGAACCAAAAATTCTAGATCAAGTAAAACTACCTTCAAACCCAGGGTGACATATAAAACATTTGGAGATGAATGCTCTCTTAGAGGTGATAGCATATACAGTGACAAGAGTCTGGGGTCTAGAATGAGACTGACCTGTGTGCAAATTTTAGCTCTTGAAAATTTTAGCTCAAGCAAGTCCCTTAATTTTCAGTAACCAGACTCCTCATCTGAATAATATGGATAATAATATTCCTTGGGAAATAGAGTGAACACAAAGAACTTAGCACAGTATCAAACATATAGTGACTCTTCAGTAGTATGTTTTTATTGGTATGAGACCTCATGTCAGAATGTGTTCTGAGTATGTCCAGAAAGACTTCCCCCAGTGGAAATGATGTTCAGGCTAATTCCACACACAGCCTCTTCCCCATGGTTACAATATTACAATTTTCCTCCAATTTAAGTGTCATCTCTCTTTTCTCTTAGTCCTGGATCTAAAGTCACTCACTACCCAAGGTAAAAAGCTATGCTGTTCTTGCCAAAAGCCAGTTCAATAATTCCTCAAGCCCCTTCTACCTGACCCACCTCTACCTTTCAGCCACTTCCACTCTGCTTTCCTTAACTCTATTATACTGACTGCCAAGGAAAATCTTTTAATTTTTAAACTTTTGTTTATTAAAGGACATACCTTTCTCCAGTTCATTTTTCTGAAACTTAATTCACCCTTGTTGGCTCTACTCCATTTCAAACTCTCTCAGACAGAAGTTGCAAATTTGCCCATACCCTCCAAAATCTCCAAGTTCTTCCTTACACTATATGCTATTTTAGACTCATCTCAGTACATTGAATCAATAACCCTTCGGTGAAGCTCTGATTGGTCTTTTGTAGGCTATGACTCCTTATTTATGATTTTCCTTTCCTACAATCCTTCTTAGCGATTTCCACATCCAAATGAACAAACCTTGATGTCACAATTCTGACCTTCTCTACATCCATTCCCACATCTGTACCCCTCACATGTCACACATACCATGTCATCATCTTCAGCGTCTCCATCTACAATGACACATTCTGAAACTATACCCTTTAAAAACAGCCTCCTCTCCTGATTTTTGCACTCCCTTTGTCCCACTAAAGTTGCTCTCGAACCTCCCATGACCTTAAGCTCTTTGATATTTTCTTGTTCTCTTAAAAAATCATTCTCTACATTTTACTCCATTCTTTATTCAGTCTAGAAGCTATGGCCCATTATTTAAAATACATACACAAATAACTTCTGAATGAGCTATAATCTTTTGATATGATTAAATAAACCTTTCATATTATTTATCTGAATGAAGTATTTTTCTTCTTCATTTGCAAATAACACTTAACTTTGAAGCTTAACCAACTCATGAAAAGTATTATTTGACTATAAATAGAGGATCTTTTAAAAGCTTAGTTCTAACTAAATTTTGACTAGTTAGTGTAAGATGTCAGAAGAAAAGGCTAAAATAAATTGTATGTTGCCATTTTACTTTTGTATTTGACTTTTTTTGAGAATTTCTTAAGGGTAATATATTTGACTGTAAATACAATCTTACATTCCCCATTCTTTTACATGAATAGTTAAGATGAATAATCACAAAACTAAAATCAGAGATTTTTTAAGGCATGATAAGAAACTTACCCTCATGGTTGGGTGAGTTAATCTGGTATATTAAAATTAAAACAACTCTATGTAAACTCATTTTAAAGCAAAAGTGTCAGCTTTTATCAATGTTTCCTGGATATGTCCCTAGGTGAAGTATGGCAATCAAATCTTAATCTTGGCATATTGGTAGATTATATCTCATTTTATTCATACAAATTTATGGCATAATTGCTTTGTTTCATTTTGTTTTTGTTTTTGCCAGTGGGGGGAAAATGTGTATAATGTAACATATTCCAGAAGGGACAGAACACACTGTAAATTGAAATAAAGGATTGAAGTTTCCCCTTTTGGTTGAGGGTACTGTAAATTAGATCATTCATGCAGAATATTAGGTCATATGAGCAAACCTAATTTGAAGATTACAGAAAACTAAGAAGGGCCTGAAACTAATTCTGCTAAAACGATTTGATAAATTAATTAAAGCTGACTTGAGGATTACAAAACCTCAAGACTGCTAAATTTCACGAACAGCTTAAAACAAATTATAATCTAAACTTAAAGCTTTAGCAGTAACAGTTTTCAGCACAGTTTTGCTTAAAACATCACTTTTCTTCTTCAATTAAATAATCCAATTAAGAAGTGACTCCCTGTAAGCCATGCATTGCCTTTTATATATGTTTAATGTAATCTGCATTTGATCTTTGGACTTAACATAATGTACAGCATCCAAAGGTGAAAATACAGCTTATTTTTGGGCTCTGAAATAATGTGAAATTAGATCTCTAGAGTCATGATAAATCAATTTGCCTTCATAGCGGTGTATAAACAACAGAGGTAGTGTAGCATGTGGGCATCCTCCATGGTGACTAAGTGGACACCAGCCAACATAAAAACCCCTTTGTGTCTATTTCCTTATATGTAAAATTGTATCTAGGTAATAAATTGTGCAGATTTAATGGGCTAATATATCATAAAGTGTCAAGATCCTACCTGGCATTTAGAAAGTGTTCTATAAATGTTAATTGAAAGAAATGACATAGCCACAAGGAGTAATATATCAGATCACAATTTTAGCTTCATTTGTAAGACAAATTGCTCCTCAGTAAAATAGTCATAGGTCCAAATGTTGATTCTGCCATTTACTGGTGTGACCTTGAACGTGACATTTAATCTTTCTAGGCCTCATCTTCCTCATGGAACTTGGAATATAGTAAGTTCTCAATAAATAATCGTGATAGTAGTTGTGTCAGCATTATCACCAAAGTATCAGAAAGAAGTCATCAGCATGATCAACTGCTTTCGATTTGACAGCCACTCGGTATTTCTAAGCTCTTCACTGGTTAAGTCTTCCTTAGGTTTCATGTAAGTTTATTTAAGTCATTTCCCCATAAGACTTAGTAAACTGTACCTGAAAAGACTGGTCTTGCTGCAAAAGTAAGGGGATATGATTAGGAAGGGGATTACTAACAATATATCTCATACAATGCCTAGCTTTGGGTCCTAGCTATAGCAATGACACTCAGACGTCTTGTGGGGAGGCAGGTAAAGTATAAAGGTGCGGTAGTGCATAGATGTTAGGATGGTTCCAATAGCGGTTTCATTGTCTCCACTCTGAACATGAAATACAAAAATATACTGCAACCATCTATTCATAACACTATAATAATTACTAAATAAAATTAATTCAGTCCAAGAATAATGGGTTTCATAAAGCCCAATCCAATTATTTTACAGGAAAATTGAGTCAAAATTGCTAACCTAATTTTCCAACCCAGGACTACCATAGTCATACATGTAAAGGCCCAGCGTACATATGCACTGGAGTTGCATATGTTTAATATTTGAAGCATGTTAACTTAGACATTTAATTAGGTCCATTTCAGTGAAAAATCTAACATATAGAAATTCTAAAAAATCATTCTATGATATACCAAGGTTTCTGAACTATATGTTCTAAAAATCAAAACGTGTTGTTTAAAAATAATAGCACAACATTGCTCTGCCACAATGTTCTTGTTGTGATACGTACACTCAGGGAAATAGCTGAACCAGCCTTACACCACTGTGCAAATCCTCTGAATCCACTCATAATTGTTGAACAGCTTAGCTTCACATTAGACATGGGAGATGGGGAAGTAATAGATACGTGAAAACTGGGTAATTATTTTTCAGGATTATTACAAAAGAAAGAGTCTGAGCTAAGGTTCAAAAAGTAAGAGTACATAGGACTCACTTGACTTATAAAACTTGTATAATTGCTCAAAATGGTTATTTAAATGACAGCTTTTTATATTTGTATCTTGTCTTCCCTCCACAATACTCTGCACGCAAACTTGTGTTCACAGTACACTTGAAAATATTTCAGGAAAATGCTGTGAGGAACTGCATTCATGTGCACTTAAAGAAAGATACGGAATTTATTTTAAGGTATTTCAATAAGGGAAAAGATAAAAATCCAAACAGACAGAAACATGGAAGGTTACCCTCAGGGTATCATCTGAATTTTGGGGCTCAAATAAAAAGCAGTGCATTAAGGAGATAATCCTCAGGCAATAAGACCATGGCACACTTTCTTTATAGCCACTGGATCAAACGAGATGCTGCCTCTGTATCAGCTGCCATCTTTCTGTTTTCCTGCAAGGGGAAGGGGGCCTCTGGATTGAAACCCTACCATCAACACTCAGAATCAGGGTTCCATGGACATGAGTAGCAGATCATTAAAATTATCTTCCATTACTAATGACACATTACCATTTTAGGAAGTCAGCTGAAATTATCATTTCCCTGTTTAAAGTGTGTCAGACTACCACCTTCTCCATCTCTTACACAGTGAAGACCAATGTCCCTGGTTTGATATGTACAGCTCTCCACAGTTCAGCCCCATTTCCTACTACTCCCTAACATGCACTCTGGTCCCAACAGTCTACAATTCTAGCTGTTCCTTCTTCTGACCATTTGCATTTAGTTTCCTGTCTGACGTTGCTTGGTCTACCCATGCCACCTTCATTACTTCTGAACTAAAACCCTTCCTGCCTCCTCTTTGTGTTAAGTATGTCAGTAACAAGTTTATAATACACTGTACTAAGCCCTCACTGTGCCAGGAAATGCACATTCCTTAGAGGGAAGTCCCTCATGATTAAAATTAGGGACTGAGATACACTATGTCCATTACGTACTAGCTGTGTAGCCTTTGGAACCTTAAGTAACCTTTCCATGTTTCTGTTTCTTCCTCTCTAAAATGAACTTACTAATAGTACCCACTTTATAAGATCATTCTAATACATACTAAGTGCTTGATAACATAAAAAGGACTCTGTGTGTGTGTGTGTGTGTGTATTTCTCATCACAATCCATTTCAAAGATAAATTAAGGCTGATGATTAAGTAACTTAACAAGCTAATAAGTGGTATGGGACTTAAACAAAGGATTCTCTAAATACAAAGCCTATCCATTTAACCTGCCTCCAGGAACTGGTTAAACCCCTCCAGACACCAAAGTATCTAAAACAGTTATTGGCACTTACCACATGTCATCATAATTACCTATTAAATACTGAGCACCTTGAGAATGGCATCCATGTTTTATTTATCTCTGTTTGCAGTCATACTTATCTTAGATATCCCAGTTCATGTCTGGCACAACACAGATGTCCCATAGTGTCAAACACATGACTAAGTGATTACTAAGGATATAGAGGCAATATGTAAAAGATCCTCTTCTTTATATACCACAGTCTCAAAAATTGTAATTGATCAGAATGCTTAACATGTCATAGAGATGAAATTGACATTTGGGATGGGATATCTTGCTCCTGTATAACATCATGTGTAGCTACTTTTATCAACATCATTTAGATCCCCAAATTCAAAGTAATTTAAGCAATATCATCACCACAGTTGTTACTTTGTTTTTCACTGTATATTACCAACTATTCTCAATATAGAACTCCATAAAATCTGTAAAACAAACATTCCAGTAATCAGTACACTGTCGTGGACCCTGTGTTTCCTTGCTGTGCCCTAGTAAGGATGGAGGAATACATGTGACCAATAGGATATTACCCACTCTCACAACCGAGCCCACACTGACCTTCAAGATAATGATCCCAGTTATGCTTGTTCTAAATCCCTGTCCTAATGTCCCCAAGCTGGCTTCAAGGATGTGTCTGAACCTCTTGCACACATGGTCAGTGTGCCATTGGAGTCTATACTCCTAGGCCCTGGAAATGACAAAGGGCCATCTGCTTGTTTATGGAAAGTTCTGGACGGACCCCACCTATGCATGCGAGGCCTCTCGTGGTAGGGGACAGGGCTGAAGATGGGGAGAGAAAAGACCAGCTCCGAGCCATCACTTTCCATCTGAGAACTTGGGAGTGGATCCAAGAAGTTTAAATTCAAACCTAGAAGTTCAAGTCATAGTAAAGGCAAGTTTGTTAAGATAGGTGAGTAGAACATACTTTATTTAACATGCCATTAGTTTGATTTATGATTTCTAGATATTAGCCAAATATCATATGGGCATACCTTTGTGCTTTTGCCCCAGATCCTGTTAATGTTGGGGTCAAGCCTGCAAGCAGTAACATGCCTACAGCTAAAACTGGAGTAATTTCTCTCTTCTTCTGAAAAAAATTAGGAGCTTAGTAAAACAGAGAGAAATCAGTAACACAGTAATAGGAAAATGGCTAGGTAGATACATATTCTTGATGGTAGATTTAACCCATGTAGATTCTCAGCCTTGCTCATAAGTCTTTGTAATCAATACGAAATGACTAACATGAGAAAGATAATTTTTAAAACTCTTTTTAGTATGACAGCTACCATATTTATTAGCAAATAAATGTCCCCAATGATATGCTTTTTCCTAACAAGATCCACATGTAGAAAGGAGAAAAGGTTAGCCAAGAAAAAAGATATCTGTTTTCCAGGTTCCCCAAAAGAAAATCTGTTTTCATTTTGTAGCACAGGGAAGTTTTCACTTTATCATCAGTAGAAATGCATGTTAGCCAGTTTGCGATTTCAGAGATTCATGGTGGAGCACTCACGTGTAGCTCCGTTTCCACATCAATAAGGAAAAGCCATCTGCCAGTGTAAACTTGGGTTACATTGTTTTAAAGCAGTGGCAGCCTCCCTTATCAGAAATAGGCAAGTTAACAAATAAAGTGGGAGGTCTCAAAAGCCCACCTCTGTTCTACAAAGCAAATGTCCTATCGGTTTGGTTCGTGTTTCAAGGATGGATATTATGATTTATATGTCTGAGGGGTACTTATGCACTTTAAAAAGAGGAAAAGGAACTGTGGGACCTTGTAGGAAAGGAAACTGCCAGTGAATCCAATCTGCACAGAAATCAATTTCACACGACCATAATTCAAGGAAACAGGGCAGTGTGCAATGACGTGCGCATTCATTTTGCTTTTTAAAAACTCAACTTTCTTCTTGGCTACTATAATATTTTTTAAAACAGCTGGGATTTTTTTGTTTCTCATTTGCCCCTATGAGCGCTTTTCCTAAACATGGGAATCTGTGAAGCTCAGGCTCACAGCGTGACTCATTACTATTGTTTCCTTTAACTCTTCTCACCATCTCATCCTGCTTCATTTCCCTTTTCTCAAGAATAAAAAACAGCAATTCTCATTGCTTCAAAAATCAATGTTTGAAAACATATACTGAACACATAGAAATACACAAAGATAAATGCACTAATTTTGCTTTAACTTTCCATTAGTGCATATTTTGAAATTTATACACAACTCATATTCAAGTACAAAATTCTATTACATAAATTTCTTTTTCCCCTTTGGTGGAGTTAGGGAAAGAGGATTATAAATTTTTTTCTTATTTCTATTTCTACTGAATGTATATCCTTGAGTCTTTTTGTGTGTCTGCCATGAAGATAGTTTTTTAATGTATTTTAAATAACAATGATAATAATGGCATGGTTACATTACAAAATATGTCTAGAACTAGAAGAGATGGGAAGCCCCATGA
This sequence comes from Smutsia gigantea, assembly GCA_032199065.1. Lineage (NCBI taxonomy): Eukaryota > Metazoa > Chordata > Mammalia > Pholidota > Manidae > Smutsia > Smutsia gigantea. The sequence continues at coordinate 556,310 of JAVSCE010006822.1, read as the reverse complement.
AACTTGACTCCACAAATTATGACAGCTATGATTTTTAAAATGATCAGTAACAAGGATGGTAGATTAACCTTTCAGATATAGAGACCAATACTTTAATGGCACCTTTAAGAGACATTCAGGGACAAAGATGTGGCACTTCAAGTCACATGATGGAAAAGAAGGGTGGATAGTGTGATTCTAGTATCAGACCAAAATCTCTCTAGCAGGAGGACAACACCATGAAGGGAAGTAGACAGACAGAGGTTATGCTGGGGATGGGGAGGGGGACTGTGGACTTGTTCTTCAAACAGGCAAAAAGAGTGTAGCAGGGAAGAATAGCATAGCATTTTACCCCTGAAATGGGCTTCAGAAATCAGAAACCAGATTCTCTCATGGGACAAATAAGGAAATTGAGGTATAAAGGTTTTGGCAACTTAGCCAAAAGACCACAGCTTGGATGGAACCTCAAGACTTTGGATTCCAAATGCAAGTCCTGTGCCTCTGTATCTCGTGTAAATGCCTGTTTTTAAAATAATACAATTTTAGAGTTAATAACTTTATCAATGATACTAAATAGACATACTTTTCTTAAGGTAGAGAATTTATAAACATAAATTAGCTTGCATTTCACTCATTTATTAACACTACTGGGTTTCCCATACACAAAAAGACTAAAGAAAAAAGCATGGAGTTGGGAACAAGATGGCACAAACTTCTGTCAATTTTCCCATCTTTTACAAGACAAAATTATTTGAAATTTCCGAGATTAATCATGATAAAAATCCACGACTTGCAGACCTTTGTGAAAATTAATTTAGATGATATGAATAGAAATACCAAGCACTGTGCCTGCCACCTAGGAAGAAGCCAAATATATACCTAAAATGAGGATTTAATACCTGGCATTTAAATGAGGATATATGTAACATTAAAAAAAATAAACTAGGGAAAATTTTTAAACTGTTTGATAAACAAGTGTCTATTTTAGTAGTGCGGGAAAAAAATGTGTAAATAGAGACTGACGAAGTTATGGGGCAGCAACAAGAGAATCAGTGGGGGTGGGGACACCAGGAAGACCTGTTCTGCTGGGTGTTAAAGGGAACTGAGTATGTCGACAGGTGGAGTTGGCAGACAGAGATGTTCCAAGCATGATAGAAGGATTAGGGCTGAGAAGGGACAATCGTGCACAAAAGATGATGAGATCCTCTGGAAGAACACAGGGAACAAACCCAAGAGAAGTAGCCTGTGGAACTGTGTAAAGAAATAAAAGCCAAATAAAGGCCCTGAATGGTTTGTGCTGGAGACATATAACAAACGGTACGTACTAAATGACAAAGCACTGGAATGATGAGGCAAAGCTAATGATTTAGAAACAAGCCATCCAGCAATCAAGGGCGTGATGGAGTGTGTTTGGGAAAAAAATCTTTAAATGGGTAGATGGCACGGATAAAGGCAACTCCAATTGTTCCCAAATGAGGTGATATCAGACTGAATTAGGATGGTGGTGAGGAGTCCAGCTTCTGGCCAAAAACCTATGTAGGACCTTTCAAGCCTGACCAAAGACTACTGCAAAGGCTTTACCTGGCAGACCTCACAGAGAAAAGGTGGCCTACCCACACCCGATTCATGGTCACCATGAACTTACACAGACCTGCACTGCTAGTCCAGGCCTCCACCCAGAGGCCTCTTCTTTCCAGGCTTTCCACTGAGGCCTTCATCTGGCACCTCTGTGGGTGCCACTTGAAGACACTTCCTTGGCAAGGACACAATTCTCTTTCCATCTGAGATGACCTATCTGACCCTAACCTGGTACTGTTCTCTGGAAGGAAAAATGGAACACTGAGGGAGTAGGAGCTTTTTCCTCTTGCTTCTGCTACCTCAGAAAGTGATTAAAAGCTTGCCTGTTACAATTTCATTTTGACTACTCCAACACCTGGCAGCTCTTGACAGGTGGCAAAAGGAATTTTAAAGCCGTTGAACTTAGAAGGAACCCTATTTCTGATTGCAGTTCTTGGTTGAAGCACATTTCCTGCATTCTGTCACCAGAAATATAAACTATATTTGTAAAACATTTGGAGAAAACTTTTTAATATACACAAATTAGCTTTAAATTCTTTAAACAATGATCATTGCAGTATTTCAAATGAAAAAATTTATCTTTCAAATTTATATAGAACATACTAAAAGCCCACATTTCATAGCATGGTATGATACTAGACATCTCTTTAAAAAGTGGGGATAATGGGAAAGGGAAAGTAAGGATTTATTTACCTCCACTGTACCCATCTCTGGCATTGAATAGTCAAGTTCATGCAAAAAGAGTGTGTTGTGTTTAATGTGCTTTGATACTGTGATAACTGCTCTGACTTATTACAGGTCACACAGCAACTGCCAGAAAGGCTCACCAATCACTGTTGTGCAATGTTAGCAGCTCATTGGCACCACCTCCTCCCCCAGGGCCCCCACCCCACCTCAGCTCCTCCTGCAAATCTCATCACATCCCTGGCCCCTCATGACCACTTCCACCATCATTCCCTTGCTTCTTCCTGTGTTATTACTGGCTCACTTTCCCACACAGCCTAAAAGATAGAAGACTGAATACTCAGACACTTCTGGAGTGGACCAAGTGCCCCAGGAGGGACGAGAGGACTGTTGTCTTCTTTTATCTTGTGAATTCTGAGCTGTGCATAAATGATGTAGCATCTAGGGTGTTTCCGGAGTCCTTGAGGAAAAGGTCTAATGTAAAAATCTTTTAAAATCTATTCTAGATACTACTGTTATGTCATAAAACTCTTTACATATACAATTTTCATGATTTAATAATAGCATATTTCCCTACTCGAACCATTAAACTGAACTATCTTTCATAAAGCTTTTAAATAGCTATTTGGTATCAAAGTTTGTTTTTTCTTTACCTAATTATATCATTTGGGCATCTTTTTGTTACTGTTTCCTGATGAATAAAATACTACTATGTTTATACATACCTCAAAAAGGCTTTTTGTATTTAAAAGCTGCATAAGTTATAACAGAAGCCAAAAAATCAATACGTAAAATGAAGAGAAAGTGGGCAATTTTTGTTTTCCTGGCTACAAAGGGCCTACAGACAATGAGGATCTATGTGGGGGCAGAAACAAGTTAAACTTCAGTCCCTTGGGAAGCATTCTAGCTCAGGGTCCCTCTATCAGGAACAGCCACCCCATAGGGGCATCAGGGCCTACATGGAAATATAGCATTCAGCCCTAGAGTTTCAATAAACTAATCTCAAGTACAAGAGTCAAAAACAGGCTTGCAGAGAGATTATCGGTTTTCCCATAATAAACTCAGGATTTCCTGATGAAGGCTGGTCATATTGCTCCCCTTAATGAACATGCTTTTTGAGGATAAACCACTAATCACTATTAAAAGGAGAAAGTAGATTTAAAACACAAAGTTTGAGAAATATCTAAGGATACATATTTTATTTAAAGGGGCACTTCCTCACTTTTAGAAATGGAAGAAAACTTACTTCGTATAAATTAAGCTTGTCTTACTCTAGCTGTATAAAATCTGCCCTTAGCGAACAAGCCCTGCCAGCACCAGTGGCTGGATATCACTGCTTCCTACTGTAGCAGAAATGATTAAAAAGCACATTGTTTCACACACATCTGCACAAACATACCCACAGACTGCATGACTTTTATTCTAAAAACTAGAGAGTGAAATCATAACCTTACACTGATATCAAGGAGTGATTTGTCTTCTCTCATGCAAGTACAAACTATTTCATCACAAATGCCATTTTAAATTCCCTGCACGTCTTTTGTTTCCTCATTTACTTCCCTAGTTATACATTTTGGAAACTGAGATGGGAGATTTTTTTTTAATTAAATGAAAAAATAAAAATTCATCATTACTTGAGTACAAAATGCCTCAAGTCCCTAATAAGATAACGGGGAGGATTATTATTGTTACAGTTCAACAAACTTTTCACTCTGACATAACTAAAGGTGATTTCTCTTCAGCTGGAACTAGGCAGGTGAGAATAAAGACTAAAGAGAATGACTGACATCTGCTGGATTATTAGAGAACTGAAAAGAAAAAATTTCAAGTATGTAGATGCTCACAGTTAACCATTCTGGAACCCATCAATATCTGTAATCTGTAACTTAACAAATGTTGGTATAAAGCCTCAGGAATAAAAGGGTAATGGGGTGTGGTGGGAGGGAGATAATGGGTGAACTGTGATGTTGAATTATGCAGGTCCAGTCAGGAGGCTGCAACCCCAGGGCAGTGACACAACCTCCATATACTGTGTTTTGCCTGTGATTTTCTACATCTCATTCTTGATTTCTACAGTCTTTGGGTTTCCATCAGCTTGACTCTGCTAAGTCTGTGTAATCAATAAAATGAGCTTTGCAAATATAGGAGCAAGAAATTAATAAAAAATCATTAGAAGTGATTCAAAACACAACTTAGCCCCCAAATGGACAGATACATGACATCAGACTGCTCATCCACCCCTTAAATTGGGCTTTTAAACTTATTTTCCACTTTAAAAACTATTTCTTAATGAGGTAAGGGGATAACTATTTATTGAGAGCCTACTATGTTATTTCATTTAGACTGCACTACACTTCCATGAAGTAGTTTTTTGCAATACTTTTTATATCTATTAGCTGAGTGTCAGAGAAGTGCAGTAGTTTGTCCAAGGTTACATAGTTTGTAAGTGTAGAAGCTGTAATTCACTGTTTAGCTCTACCTGACTCCAGGGTCTATGCTTTTCACTATAAAGGCTGATTCTGGGGACATGGTATTTATGTATTTTCCTGTGCAAATGCCATTTTATGCTACTTCTTAGCTGTACAAATTTTATTAAAGATAATATGAATCATCTATAAACACTGCCTGAAGACCCTGATTCTTTACTCATAATTTGGTCCTGCTTTCAGACACTGTAAGCAGGTGCTTTGTAAAAGACCTGCAAGACCAGGAAGGCTGCACTCAACCAAGAGGTAAGAAAGACCATTTTTCCTTTCTTTCTCAAATACAGTTTAAAATGTGCTCCAGCTCCTCAGTTTCTTTATTTGTACAGTTATGGAGAAGGATTAGGTAATCACTGAGATCGCTTCCAGCTGTATATTCACAGCAAAGAAAAACAGACTGATTTGTTGGGTTCTTTATCATTCTGCAATAACATGCACATAATCAGTATATATTGTACTCCTCATTCAATAATTGAAAGAAGAGTTATTTATGTTTTAGAAATTTTTTTGTTTATAATGTCTCATTGCAATTGAAGTGAAACTATGTGCTCAAAACTGGTCTATTTTTACACACAAAGCCACTCAAGATGTTTTCTTGCCTGATAAAAAATTTTTTTAAAAGTAGCCCCTGTTCTTTCAGTGGTCATTAATGTTTATGTCACCTGAAAAGGAAAATAGCTGTGATCAAAACTTCTAACACAAGTAAAAATGGCCAAAAACTGTTTCATAATAAAAGATCATTTCTAGGACTTATAATAAAAAATATCAGATATACCAGCTCCTTAAGAAGTTTTCAAACTTCCAGAGATTACAAATGTTTATTACTTTACTTCCAAAATGAATAAAAGTGGTCTCGTTACTGTTTTAAATATTACTGTAGAAGGGAAAAGTAACAATATAAATACCCTCTATAATTAGTCAAATCCTGCATTAAAATTTACATCAGCTTCGATCTTGAACTCATTAGTACCATCTACTGGAGACCAACCAGAAATGCTAGTTTTCTTTTTTTTTTCCAGGGCCTAGCCATAATCCAGTTTTCAAAGGACTGGTGGGAATCTTCCTGCAATAAGTATTTCTTGGTGACAAAAAAAATGTTACTTGCTTAAGAAAAACTTAAACTCACTTATGGCATGTCCTGAACAAGTTAACTGAATGTTATAAAAATATGAATACTTAACTATAAGCTCATTCTTAACCCAATCTCTCATCAGTCATACAAGATATTGATAAATATTCTTGCAATGGGTTAAATTTTATGTATGTATGTGTGCATCTATGCCTGTGTGTTCTCATGTATCACTCAGTTATTAGCATTCATTCTTATAGTTTATTTTCTACTTCTGCCGTATGGTGCACCCACCACAGCCTTCCACGAAACCCTGTGCTCTGCTTAGTCTCTTGCAGATTTACACTAAACTGAACCCCAGCAACACCTTTCTCCTCCTCAGTGCTGTTACTGTCGTTTCCTGAATCATCCAGGCTTCAGCTTATGCTACATCCATGTAGTTCCATTCTTGTTGCTGTACTAAAAATATGTCCCCTTTTATGCAGGGTAGTTCTGAAATTCTCTAAGGTAATTCTGGGTAGTGGTAAGATCAAGTTAGTGAAGGCAGATAACTGGTTTCTTGATCAAGTGCTGCCAAAAAGAACAGCCCCTCCAAGAACAAACAAACTTGTTATATTTACCCCTGACAGCAACCATTGTTAAGACTTAAAGTGTATATAGGTCTATGGAGGCTTCAGAACTGAAAGACAGCTAACTTTGTAGTACTGTTCTCTATGTATATACTACAAATAATTCTGTTCAAATATGGTCTGAAAGACTGGCATTGCGTGATTCACCACATCTTATTTTTTCCTTATTTTCCAGCTCAGAGATCCTAGAAGCTATGTGACACTCAGTCTCCAGCCAAGGTCAGAGATTCTGATTACAAAAGCCAGGGCCCCTGCCACCCTGTTGACCCTCTTGGGACATGTGTAAAAAAAATGTTTTGCTGTATTAGCCACTAAAATTTTGGATTGGCTGTATTTTCAGCATAACCCAGCCAATCCTGATAGGAGGAAAGGGTTAGTTAAATGTAAAATAAATAAGGCAACCCATAAAGCCACTTAGCTTAGTAAACAGAAATACATCTTACTATGCTGAAAGCAAGCACGTAAGGAATTACCCAGTCTCTGCATTCTCCTGAGGACACTGCATATGCTGTATGTGACATGTGACTCACTGATACATCCGGAACAAAGGCCCCAGAGTCAATGGATGTTAAACTTCTCTGGTCACAGACTCCTCCCCTGCTTTATCATGTATCTGTAACCATATTTCTGCTTGATAACTAAGACAAACATTCTCAGTCAAAAGAGTAACCTTCTCTTAGTTTGTTACATCCAGTAGCAGAGGATCTCAACAGGCCTAGGTTACCATTTCAACCTTCAGTTCAACTTCCAGTTTTAGTCCAGTGGGTCGTTTTTTTCTCCTAGGTGGGAAGCACTACTCCCCTGGAGAGTAAGGCAGTTAGAGGGACACAAGTCCTGGAAACAGGAATGAGGACAAGAAATGCCAGTGGACCACTATGTGCAACTGTGAGAGGTGCCACACTCCTACTTGCCTCTTCATTGCTAGACCCATGATGATGGCTACAAGGAACCCACACACTAGTTGCTGGTTCTACCTTCTACCGGAAAGTACCACCAACTTGCAAGGTATTATAGTTCAGGTAGCTCTATAAATTAGTCTTCAAAGAGCCATTCACCACTCTAAAAAACCAGCTGTTCTGGCTAATGGGGTAAGACCAATTATTCCATAAAATTTAGCTTTATTTCTTTTGCCCTAAAACAATTTCCTCATTCAGAAATGGCGTTATAAGAGTTACTGTGAATTAGGCATTCAGAAAGCTCACACCTGGTGTTGAAATACAAATCTATATTCATAATAAGCGCCCATTCCAGTGATGGAAAAATCCCTGATTTCTTCATATTAGAAGTGGTAAATATCATCAATTGAGCCCTAGGTGACAGGACTGCCTCCCGTCCTCCTTGGGATAGGATGCCAAATTGGGGACCAACGGTGTGGTCAATGCTGCTGGTCAATGCTCTTCCAATTTAATGTTGAATTGTATGATTTCAGGCTTGGAGGATCAGACAAAACATTTTATGATGCGTCTTTCATAATAACCTGGCATTTCAAGGTCCATTAGTAACCCAAAAATTATTCTTGAAAGAATATTTACTTTCTGAAGAGCAGGCTTTGCTCCAAAACCCCGACAGTATTCACTCTGACTGACCTGTTGGAGCCCCCATAGGCTCCACACAGCATCACAGTCAGGCTCAGGCTCTTGAAGCACCCTGGATGCACCAGGACATTGGCAGAATTGCATGAACAGCACATTGGGCAAACCGCAGGATCTTTTATTGTGGCCAAAGCTATCGGCCTTGAATTCCTGGGTTGTTCAGTATTCAGACTGCAGCAGCACACATACCTCCTAAACCCAAGATGCCCATAAAGAAGGTCATCTTCACAGTGAGAGTGGACACAAGGGGCGGCCACCTGTCTGTCACTTTAAAAGTTATATACTATCAAAAAAAAAGTTATATACTATCACGACCCAGATTTGTGAATACTGAGCCACTTCAAAGTAGAGGTAAGCCCCTGAAATTCGTGGAAAATAGCAATCATGCTCAGAAATACATGTATATGAATAGGCCATCCAGCTCACAAAGTGCCATAAACATGATGTCAACAAAGTACTAAATCAGCATTATATCTTATGGGATAGTGATAAAATTAGGCCCCCTGCTAACTAAATTATAGCAGAAAACAAAACATTGATGGCCTGAGGTGAGATAGGAAAACTTCATGTAAAAATAGGAAACTTCTGACATTCTCTGCTTATTAGGAAAAAGGGAAAAAACTGCATTTACCAGATCAGTAGCTCCACATAAGTTGCCAAGGGCTGTATTTTCCTACACGTGGATACCAGGCATCCTGCTGGACTAGATACTCTAAGAAGTCCTCCTGCTGATTCAAGTTTAATGCATTCTTAGCTCTTAGCATTAGCTCCAAAGGAAGGGGGAAAAGACCACTGAGTTAAAACCTAAATGTGAGCAGTAACCAAAACCAAAATTCAGGATTTTGCAGAAGGTAGAGGTCCACTGAAAATTACAATCAAGAGACTGAGCCTTGAACCCATAGAAAGAGGAATGGGAAAGGGGGGAAACTTGGAACTCCCATGTTAAGCCATAGACCTTGAAAATACCTAAGGTCACTAGTCATGACAATTAACTTGGCCTAGGCAGAAGCAAATGCAAATCCCAGCTAGAGGAAAGATTCACCAATTTAGGTGCTCAGTATTTCTACAGAGTAAGTCCTACCAGATGTGGACTCAAAATTTAGACAAACTAACTAACTGCCAAGACACACAGACTAAACTACCGTGAGTGAGAATCAACAGAAGAAAAAAAAAACGTCTTCAGATATTAGTATTTTCAGACTCAAAAATTTTTAAATGGCAATGTATGAAGTGTTTAAAAATAAAAGATGAACTTAAACAAGTGATGAGGACCCAAGACCTAAAAAGGGGTCATGAAAATGACAAAAGAACAAAGAACTTCAATAAATAGTAATTCCATAGGTCGGTTAAACAGCAGATTAGACACACCTTAGGAGAAAATTGGTGGCCTGAAATACAGATCTGAAGAAAATACCCAGAATAAACCAAGAGAGAAAAAAGAAACAAAATACAAAAGGAAACTTAAAGAGCCCTGAAAGACAGAGGGAGTGTAACATACATCTAATCAGAATCCCACAATGAGAAGAAACGCAATATTCAAAGGGATAATTAGTGAGAGTTTTCCAGAATCCATAAAAGCAATGAATCCATACACACAGAAAATTCGACATCTCAAACAAAAAAGAATTTATAAGCCACCACAGAGAGAATGCAGAATAAGATAAAATGATTAGACTAACAGATATATTCTCAGGGCAGAAAGATAAGACAGAAGATAGAATAATATTTCTTAGTCTGTTCGGGCTGTTACAACAAAACAGCATAGACTGGGTGGCTTATAAATAACAACAAAAAAAAACAGAGTTCTGAAGCTGTAAGTCTGAAGTCAGGGAGCCAGCACAGTTGGTGAGGGCCTACTTCCAGGCTGCAGACTCTTCTCAGTGGACCTTCACATGGCAGAAGGGGCAAGCCCTCACAGGGTTTCTTTTGTGGGGCACTAATCTCATTCATAGAAGACTCTGCCCTAATGACCTAATTGCCTCCCAAAGGCCCCACCTCCTAACACCATCACATGGAGCATTAGGGTTGCAATGTATGAATGGGGACAGTGGGGTGCCACAATGATTCAGCCTATAGTAAGTATCTTCAAACTATTGAGAGGAAATAACAATTTGGAATGAATTAACCAGCAAAGCTTTTCAACATGGACAAAACATGTATTTGGATAAACAAAATTAAGAGCATTACCACCATCAGTTCATCATCAAAGGAACATCTAACAGATGGACTTCAGAAAGATAGGAAAAGAAGTAATGGTGAGTCAAGAAAATGGTAAACACATAAATCTAAACAAAGATGTTTGTAGTATTGATGAGGGGGATGTTAAATTTGTGTTATTAAATTTTATAAAAACAACAAGAACGGACAATAGAATATAAGTCACAAGCAGATTATATGGCTAAAGTATTCTAAGTCCCAGTACTCTCCTAGGTGCAGGGAATACCACAATGGACAAAGACAAACACCCAGATCTCACAGAGCTTACATTTTTACTTTACATTCCGAACTATTAATTTAGGATCATTAAGAGTTTCTTACATATGCATGGTAACATTTCAAGGTTTACATAATTTTTAAGAATTCATTAAATATAAAGTAAAAACAAAAAGACGCAATCAATTCAAAATAAGAGAAAAAATAAGCATAGAAAAAGATGATATATAAAGTATAAAGAGAGAACAAGTCCAAAGTGATATTCCTAATAAGTATCAATTAAAAGATATTCATGCCATTTAAGAGATCTAAAACACAGGACATAGAAAGGACGAAAATCAAATGATCAAAAACTATAGGATGGCTTAACAGCGAGACGCTGAAAGCTTTTCATCTAAGATCGGGAACAAGACAGGGATGCCCACTCTCTCCACTGTTATTCAACATAGTACTGGAGGTCCTAGCCACGGCAATCAGACAAAACAAAGACATACAAGGCATCCAGATTGGTAAAGAAGAAGTCAAATTGTCACTATTTGCGGATGACATGATATTGTACATAAAAAACCCTGAAGACGCCACTCCAAAACTACTAGAACTAATATCTGAATTCGGCAAAGTTGCAGGATACAAAATTAACACACAGAAATCTGTTGCTTTCCTATACACTAATGATGAACTAACAGAAAGAGAAATCAGAAAAACAATTCCATTCACAATTGCATCAAAAAGAATAAAATACCTAGGAATAAACCTAACAAAGGAAGTGAAAGACCTGTATTCTGAAAACTACAAGACACCCCTATGAGAAATTAAAGAGGACACTAACAAATGGAAATGCATCCCATGCTCTTGGCTGGGAAGAATAAATATTGTCAAAATGGCTATACTACCTAAAGCAATCTACAGATTCAACGCAATCCCTATCAAACTACCAACAGCTTTCTTCAATGAACTGGAACAAATAATTCTAAAATTCATATGGAACCACAAAAGACCCCGAATAGCCAAAGCAATCCTGAGAAGGAGGAATAAAACAGGGGGAATTACGCTCCCTGACTTCAAGCTCTACTACAAAGCCACAGTAAGCAAGACAATTTGGTATTGGCACAAAAACAGACCCACAGACGAGTGGAACAGAATAGAAAATCCAAACATTAACCCAAACATATACAGTCAATTAATATTTGATAAAAGTGCCTTGGATATACAATGGGGAGATGACAGCCTCTTCAGCAGCTGGTGTTGGAAAAACTGGACAGCTACATGTAAGAGAATGAAACTGGACTACAGTCTAACCCCATGCACAAAGGTAAACTCAAGGTGGATCAAAGACCTGAATGTAAGTCATGAAACCATAAAACTCTTAGAAAAAAACATAGGCAAAAATCTCTTGGACATAAACATGAGCAACTTCTTCATGAACATATCTCCCCGGGCAAGGGAAACAAAAGCAAAAATGAACAAGTGGGACTATATCAAGCTGAAAAGCTTCTGTACAGCAAAGGACACCATCAGTAGAACAAAAAGACATCCTACAGTATGGGAGAATATATTCATAAAAAACATATCTGATAAAGGGTTGACATCCAAAATATATAAAGAACTCATGCACCTTAACAAACAGAAAGCAAATAATCCAATTAAGAAATGGGCAGAGGACATGAATAGACACTTCTCCAAAGAAGAAATTCAGATGGCCAACAGGCACATGAAAAGATGCTCCACATCGCTAATCATCAGAGAAATGCAGATTAAAACCACAATGAGATATCACCTCACATCAGTGAGGATGGCCAACATCCAAAACACAAACAACAACAAATGTTGGCGAGGATGTGGAGAAAAGGGAACCCTCCTACACTGCTGGTGGGAATGCAAATTAGTTCAACCATTGTGGAAAGCAGTATGGAGGTTCCTCAAAAAACTCAAAATAGAAATACCATTTGACCCAGGAATTCCACTCCTAGGAATTTACCCTAAGAATGCAGCAGCCCAGTTTGAAAAAGACAGATGCACCCCTATGTTTATCGCAGCACTATTTACAATAGCCAAGAAATGGAAGCAACCTAAGTGTCCATCAGTAGATGAATGGATAAAGAAGATGTGGTACATATACACAATGGAATATTATTCAGCCATAAGAAGAAAACAAATCCTACCATTTGCAACAACATGGATGGAGCTAGAGGGTATTATGCTCAGTGAAATAAGCCAAGCCGAAAAAGGCAAGTATCAAATGATTTCACTCATATGTGGAGTATAAGAAAAGAAAAAAACTGAAGGAACAAAAGAGCAGCAGACTCACAGAACCCAAGAACGGACTAATAGTTACCAAAGGGAAAGGGACTGGGGAAGATGGGTGGGAAGGGAGGGATAAGAGGGAAAAAGGGGCATTATGACTGCAGATGTAATGTTGGGGGGGCATGGGGAGGGCTGTACAACTCAGAGAAGACAAGTAGTGACTCTATAGCATCTCACTACGCTGATGGACACTGACTGTAATGGGGTTGGTGGGGGGGATTTGATGAAGGAGGTAGTTTAATAATCATAATATTGCACATGTAATTGTAGATTAATGATCCAAAATAAATTATATATAAAAAGAATACTTAGGAGAAGCTAATAAAAGAATAAGTGATTTAAAAAAAACTATAGGATGGGGGAACACTCCTACACTGCTGGCGGGAATGTAAATTAGTACAACCATTGTGGAAAGCAGTATGGAGGTTCCTCAAAATACTCAAAATAGAAATACCATTTGACTCAGGAATCCCACTCCTAGGAATTTACCCTAAGAATGCAGCAACCCAGTTTGAAACAGACACATGCACCCCTATGTTTATTGCAGCACTATTTACAATAGCCAAGAAATGGAAGCAACCTAAGTGTCCATCAGTAGATGAATGGATAAAGAAGATGTGGCACATATACACAGTGGAATATTATTCAGCCATAAGAAGAAAACAAATCCTACCATTTGCAACAACATGGATGGAGCTAGAGGGTATTATGCTCAGTGAAATAAGCCAGGCGGAGAAAGACAAGTACCAAATGATTTCACTCAGATGTGGAGCATAAGAACAAAGAAAAAACTGAAGGAACCCAACAGCAGCAGACTCACAGAACCCAAGAATGGACTAACAGTTACCAAAGGGAAAGGGACTGGGGAGGATGGGTGGGAAGGGAGGGATAAGGGGGAAAAAGGGCTATTACAATTAACACACATAATGTAGTCGAGGTGTGGGTGGGGTGGGGGGGATACGGGGAAGGCAGCATAACACAGAGAAGACAAGTAGTGACTCTATAACATCCTTCTATGCTGATGGACAGTGACTGCAATGGGGTATGTGGTGGGGACTCGATAATAGGGGGAGTCTAGTAACCATAATGTTGCTCATGTAATTGTATATTAATAATAGCAAAATTAGAAAAAAGAATACTCAGTGAAAGCACAGGGAAAAAATAATAAATAAAACTTTGGGAAGAAAAGAAAAAACTATAGGATGTAGGGCCGCACCATCCACTGTTCAGTTTATAGTTCAGATTGCCCACAAAATACCATGTTTTCAGTTAGTGGGTTTGTTTTTAACCTTATTTTCAATGTTATGTACTTGTCTTGCTTTAGTGGGAGGGGATTTATTGGCAATGTGCACACAGATGTGATAAAGCTTACTTATTTCTGTTAGTCCACTCTTAGAAATGTATCATTCTCCTTGACCTGGTTTTCAAGCCGACTCTCGGTTTATGGGATTAGATGCTACTTTCTCTCACCTTAACACTCAAAGCTTTAGCAATTCTTCGTGAGACAAGAAGAGATGAACCAAGTATTTATTCTTGTGGGTCATTTTCTGTATGCTTCCCAACGTTGTAAACTGTACACATTACACAGCACGACTACATAGCATGAAATGCTGAACTATTACTTGTTTTCCCCAGCAATACCACCAGAGGGCACCAGACCTCCAGTAATCAGCAAAAGGAAAGTGAGAAAAAGACCACCACAGGGACGGTACCATTTTTTTCCATTGCGTTTTCATGAGAACACATCTGGCCAGGGTGAAGAATATCCAATTCATGAGGCGAAAATGAAATACAAGGGTATCACGGACTAGTGTCTGCACAGAGCACACTGCTGAAGGCTTTTTGTGAACTAAGATTTTGGTGAGATGGCTTAGCATGTAAACATCTTACGGCGAAGAAAATTCTTAAAATCAAGAAACAAGGAAAATTATATCGGTGAAAATCACATCCCTCTCTAGCGGTTTTACAGACCACGTTGAAGTAGAAATAGTTCACTTATAAAGGAAACTATTCTCCATTGCCACCCACTCACAGGAATAGCAATGCCCTGGATGTACTGGCCCCTTTCTCCTCTTTATCTGTGTCGGGCCCGAGCGTTTGTCTTGTACTGACAATGACGTCAAGACGTCACCATGAGAGGACACTGGCTGCAGGTACCATACACAGGACTTCTCTGTGCCATTTTCGCAACTTCCAGTGAACTGTAATTTTTGAGGGGGATCAATAAAGGCCTTCACACCATATATGTAGCGTGTTCACGACCATCCTTTTACCAGACGTGCACAGCTGTCAGCTGTCTGCGGGCAGTGTGCCGAGCCGCCGAGTGGCTGCCCGGAACCGCGCGTACCCAACCCTGTATATATTTTCTCCTGTACGTACATATCTCGGCTGTTTTGTTTATAATTCGGCACAGTAAGAAACGATGAATAACCAAAATGAAACGGAACGATTCTAACAATTTACTGTCTCAAAATACCTTACCGGGCGGTACTCCCTCCTCCTGTGGTGAGACGCTGAGGAAACGCCTCCGGGAAGAGACGAGGCGAGGCGGACCACGCGGGCGTCGTAACGTGACGCTAGGCGGCCGCTGACCTTCCGACCTTCAGGCGTTCCGTCAGGCGCCGCGGCCTGAGGCTGAGCGCGGCTGACAGAAACCGCGGGACACCGCACCTCGGGTGAGGGGGAGCTACCGTACTTCCACCCCACAGGGGTGGGCAGGAAAAGGAAAACGTCAGAACCTATTAACGGTCTTGTGTTATCAGAAAGGTTATCAAGGGTTTGTAAGAGGGCAAATGACCAACGGAGAGAAGTAAAGCAATGCACACATTTAAATAAAAACGCGTAAAACCTGGTATTGGACATTGAGTCAATACTCATTTAATCTAATTTGATTGCTGTGATGTGACGTGTACAGAGTGGATCATCGATCTTCTAAAAGTTGTAAATCAAGTTAGCTCGAACTGCTTCCCTTCGCTCGTCTCCTCGAGAGGCTAATCTGATGAGGTTTCCGGCCTGTGGCCGTGACCAGGATGCCTTCCTGGATACCGACCCCCTGGGCTGCTGTGACACCAGAGGGCGCTGCAGTTTCTTACCCCCTAATACCAATGACGACAGATCTTTTTCTAAGGCCCGTGCTCCCAGAAAGAAGCAATGGCTAATAAACCCGCTACCTTTGATGCTGTGGAAGGCGGCTAACTCGAGGGCTCACGTCCCCGAACACTCCGAGAACTCCGGCTCCCACTTCCTCTGCACTCCCTTGTTCACCTGCCTCAAAGAAAACGTCAAGACTCTTCTCTTTGAGACATTCTTCTGCCCAAATGGGCAGTGTCCTAATTGTAATGGCCAGAATAAACCCAACCCTTAATTGGTGCATTTTATCTTGCACACTAACTTCAGGTCAGTTTTACTTCTCCTTCTCTTTTCCTGACCCTTATTCCATGTGGTAAAAGTGAAGCCAAATTTTCTCATACATTTCAAGGTAACCAAAAAATTATCTATGTAATTGTACTAATATATTGATTCCCCCCCATTTTTATTATGAAAACACCGAAGCAAATCTCACCATTTTGCATCAAGTGGCATTACTACATAACTGTTCTACAATTATTTGTAAATGGAAAAAAACCTGTCTTTGCTAGTCTGTGAACTGTTCAGCTCTGTTCTGTCAACTCCCCTACATTTCACAGAATAAAATCCTGCCATGTCCCAAGGATGCTAGAAGGTCCTTTTCCCATACATATTTCTCACAGCAATTCTGAAAAAAATACTATGAACACTCCTGAGTTTCTGAGGGAACAGCACAGCTTGAATTGAAAAGCATGCAGGCTCTTGTGCAGATGCCAGGATTTGAACACTGGCTTCACCTCTGACTGACTCCTCATGACCTTGGGCAAATCACTTACCTATCTTTTAACTCAGTTTTCTCCTTAAAATAGGGGTGATAATAGTACCTCCTTTTAAGGGTTGTTGGATGAGTTAAATACATGCAAATCATATATAATATCAGGCACATACAACTCAATCAGTATCAGACATTATGTTTGGGCAAGTTACTCTTTTATGAAACTGAATGTAACTTACCAAGCACACAGCTAGAAAGTGGCAGAGCCAGAATCCAAACCCATATATTTCTGACTTCAAAGCTGATAGAACAATTGAGTCTTAATAAAAGAAAACCTGATAAATTTCATTAAGCGCTTTGATTTATCAAAAGTCACCATGAGAAGAGTAAGAAGGTAAGCCAGAGATTGACACAAATTTACAAACGACTTGAATGGAGACAATGTAAAAAACTCTGCACATCTTACGACAAACAAATGAAAAGGAGTTAAGACTTGAAGAGGCATTTTACAGAAATCCAAATGAGCAATTAACATCTGAAATCTAGCATTTTGGTAAAAATGTATATTGAAACCTACTAAGAAAGATCACTGGACATCCACCAGTTTGGTAAAAACTAAAATCTGCAAAAACAGGTGTAGGTAAAATGTAAGCAAAGAAACACACACTTGGAAAAACCACTTTGAGTGAGAAACTTTGGGAGTATGTAGTAAAGATGAGTATCTGAATTCCCCAAGACTTAGTATTCCAGTCTTAGGTATCTATGTGAGAGCAGTGGTCTTCAGTTAGAAGGAACCGGAAGCTGCACGAGGACATACTGCTCTACGGACATCAGCTCTGCACTCTTCTGTCATCTGCTGACAATGTGCCCAAGCTTGAGGGCCCCATTCCCCAGCTGGCCTTCTCAGAGGACAGGCATACCTCACCCAGAATCTTACTACAGTGCGTTTGCTGCAAGGTACAAAACCTTGGGAAAAGAGAGAGAACCTGACAGTTCCTTTAATGAAAGCACCATCAATTATGCCACACATCTGTTCCCGTCTCATTGTTAAAATTATTTAGCAATTATTTTCAAAACTTCTAATATGCACGTCATCTGATCAACTGTGTACGACTGACAATTATAGAAATAACTTACTCCAGAATACCTTTTAAACTTTGTTGCAATTTTCCAGTATTATTTTAAAGTAAAGCAATTTACATATCACTCTTCAACGAGTCACCATCCCTTGGCGCTTTTATGATCAGAAGCCTGGGACAGGGAGATCACAGGTCATCACTGCACTGGAGCGAGAGCACCATTTGCCGTGACCAGGCAGTCCAACTGGGCTTGAAAGGCATCAGGTCTAAGTCACCAGGAGCTCCAAAATGAAAATGGCAGCACTTACAGAGGACAGTGTTAACTGCAAAGAGCTCCTATGGCTTGGTCACATTAGAAAGACACTGACTTCATTCATCATTAATATTTATTAGGTGCCTATTATGTGCAAGGCACTATACTAGGCGCTGACAATACAAAGATAAACCCAACAAGACTGCCCTCAAAGAGCTTACAGTCTAGTAGAGGAGCATACAGTCTCTGGAGATCTTTCAGATGTAATTAACCTCCACCCCCCACCACCCAACAAAGAAAAGAAAAAAAGGAAAAAAAATTTACTAGACTTTTTTTTCTTAGTTCAGCAGCTTCACATAAAGAGCATAAATTTGAAAGTCTTTTAAACTGCATACTTCTACTTGTAAACAAAATTCATTTTCATTAGAAATGCTGAATATTTATTGCAATTAAGAAAACCCTCAAACATCTCTTCAGCATTTTCATGATTTTTCCTATGAATCTGTATTTGTAAAGTAAACAATTTCCCAAATTGCATTAAACCATGCAACAACTTTCTGAACATCTCTCTACACCACTGGCAGTCAAATATAACATACATGGGCCCTCTGCTAAAAGCAAGGAAAGCATCTGAAATGGACAGATGTTTGTTTACTACCAAAGTTCACAGCTTATGTTTTTCTCCCATTTCATGTCAATTCAAAGTATAAAAATAGCACCTCCATTAATCTATACCCCCTAAGATCCAAAACTTTAGATCACTGTGATTTAGATAGTAAAAAAAATATTCATTATGACCTTAATGACCCTCTCAGTATTACAAGGCTGGCCAGACACAAAAAAGCTGTAAAGTAATTCCAAGAAAGGAAATTCAAAATAACCCATTTTTCTATTACACTCTGAGGCATCTGTTTTTTGTTCTTTTCCTTTAAGCATGAAGAAAACCAAATGTAATCAATTGGGGGAATAAAAAACATTGATATAGCTGCTTATCTAAATTCAACTGCTAGAGAAAAGGGGTGTGTGAGCACTACATTTCAAAATTCACTCATTTCTGACCATAATTATTTTAGGTAAGTATCCTGATTTCCTAGAATCACCTCTGGGCTCAGACATTTCTAATCATACCGAGGTTTTGAAAAGTCTGAAACCTTGGGTCTTTGTGGAGACTCTGTAAGACTTTTTTTAAACACTGATGCTAAGGTAGATAGATGATGGTTAGCAAACTGAACACAAGTCCATTTTCCTTAATGTAGAATCATGGTAAACTAACAAAGCTGTACACACCCAAAAATGAGTTCCTGAGATGGTTTCTTATTCTCACGTTGGAGCATTCTTGTCCTGAGCAGTTTTCCTTAGTTAAATAAAAACAAAAGTCTATTTTCCATTGTGCTAGTAGGGCCTCTCTATGCTTCCTCCTCACCAATTTCCAAAAAAAAAAGGGGTGGACTTGTCAAATAAACTGTAACTCAAGTAAATTACAATATTCACCTCCAGCAGATGAACAGATCTGCTCACCACAGAGATGACAGAGCCATTGTGCATTCCTCCCTTAATGACACACACCCCATTTTTAAGCTTTGATGCCTCCAGATGTTTCCACGTCTAGTATTTGTACAAACTATGTATAAGTTAAATTCTGTGTGTGTAAAAACTAACAAACAGATCAACATGAATTGTGTTAATCAGTCTTTCATCATCTCCATGTCTTCCCATTACTAAGGTGCTTTTCTCTTCAGTATCTTTGCTGAATAGATATCACCAATTTTATAAACAGACGTGGTGTAAAAGAACCATTATTTTAAGTTAACTAGTCCAGCTCTGTCATTAACAGATAAAGAAGCCAAGACCCTGCAAAGGTTAACGAAAAAGCTGGGAGCCTGACCCAGTCGAGTATTTATGACACTGTACCTCTGACCTTGTACATGAACACAGCCCTCATGTGCAATAGCTGTTAACACCAATGTAATTAAGTGGTGATGTATTTCATGAGGTAAATAAATGTAAGCCATTAAACTATTGTTAGACAATATTAGCCCTTTTTGGTTACTGCTGATAGCCAACTACAGTGTTGGCTCTTGCTTGTAAGGGTTACTGACGTGTAGTTGCTTCCTTTGAAGATGTTTATTTGCCCACTGTAGAAAAAATTCCTGCTAAATATGTTTACATATTCAATCATGTATTATAATGTATTTAATCTCTACATTATTTCTACATACATTTGGATTCTTATACTTTTAACATAAGTAACATTAATTTATACAGAGAACGAAGTGAGAATATTACCTCCATGTAAGTTGCCGGCAGCTTGAAAATTAGTCACTTCCATACAGGATGGGAAACCTCTTCTGGGAGTGACAGAAAGGGTGTCCAAGGTGACAAGAAATGTAATGAAAACTGTAAGTGAATTTTGATTAGTCTATCATCTGAGGTGTAGGAGAAAGAATAAGCTTAGAGCATTGGATCTGAGTTCAAGTTTTTAACTTCCTTCCCTGCCAGCTATGAAACTCCAAAGCAATCCAACGAACTGCCGGGTTGGTTCCTCATCTGTAAAGAGCTAACATCTGCACTACTTACCCTCATTAGATTATTGAGGATAACACACAGTAGAAAATGGGAGAATGCTTGTAAATGGAGGAGCACACCAACAAATATTGATTGCCAGTACTACAATCATTATTAAAATATGGACCTGCAGAAACCTTTAAAGAATTATCACGCAGTGGCCCTAGGCATGCTTAGTAGAACAAACTTAACTCAGGGTAAACCATGCAAACATTTCCAACTTTCAATAGCAATGCTAAAAATATCAAAGAAATAATACAAAGGAACATTTTTAAAGAAAGCACTGAAAGACACACATCTGGTTGACTTCAGAGACTTTAAAATGAGTTAGAATGATTTACAGCATATAAAGAGGTATTTAGTCTTTAAGTGGAGAAAGCTGCTAGTCACCTGTAAGAAAACAAGCATTATGGGCATTCCTAAGACAAATGGAAAAAAATTCCATCACTTCTGGCTGTTTCTTAAACCAGGCTTCTCACAAATAACTGTACTAACTTTTCCACTAATCAGATAGACCCTAAGACAGAAGGGAATGTCTACTTCTAAATCACATCCATGTGAACTTGCATGAATGCAAGGCATAAAATAGAATTCTTTTAACTCCACAGGGACCTGAAAGTTTGAACTATCCTTCATGCTTACTTTAATTCTGTGAATAATGGAAATACAGGGAATACTTCAAATAAAAATTTTTTACAAATCCTTATTATGTAGTTGTCTTATTCTTGTCTAACACTCCACTTTGGTGGCCTTTTTTTGTTTTGTCTGTAAAATTAAGTTTAAGTTACACATTAACCTTTCCCTTCAAGTATGCCTTTTGACATTAGTTCTTATATCCACCCACCCCCAAATTAATTAAC
Source organism: Smutsia gigantea (assembly GCA_032199065.1). Classification (NCBI taxonomy): domain Eukaryota; kingdom Metazoa; phylum Chordata; class Mammalia; order Pholidota; family Manidae; genus Smutsia; species Smutsia gigantea. The sequence continues at coordinate 534,961 of JAVSCE010006822.1, read as the reverse complement.
AACCAAAAACAAAGAAAGAGGCAAGGGAAGAGATAAATGAGATACGATTCACTAAGTATAAAAATATGTTGTTTAAAATTCAGAATAATTTAATAACTCTTCGTTATTTCATATGTATCTGGAAATGGGACAGATACATGACCTGATCCTGTCACAAGAGGTAGAATTCCAGCATTTGGTACAACATTCCAAGATAGGGTTAAAGTGACATTCCTGTTTCCCCTGTAAAAAGATAAAATAAACAGATGTCAGCAGAAACATTTGGAGTTCAATAAAAACATTTCAATTCAAGCACTGATGTATCAAATACTTGACTTATAACCAGCTATTTCTAACTGGAATCCTAATCTACAAACAGAAGTTTTCCCAGTGTTCTGAAATCCAAGAGCAAAGCCGGCATCTGCAGGTATCTCGTCATGGCCTACGTAGCTCAGTCACACTTGCAGTAGCTAGTCACCAAAAAGCTTAAATGAGTAAAACATGGAGAAGGTAAAAAGAGATTTGAGGTAGAAATCAGAAGACAGTGATTTGAAACCTAATTCTGTCATTATCGAGCTGGGCAAACCTGAACAAATCACCTCTCAGGGAGATTTCTCCCTGCAAAGCCCAAGGTATGGTTCAAATAGGCTCCCCTAAAATCCTTGCAAATGTTCACTCACAAGACCTTAAGAGCTAAAAGGACCCCAAAGATCAACCATTTTAATTCCTTCATTTGCCATAAAGGGGAACAGAGGTCCAGAGAAGTTAAGAGAACCAAAACAGAAAATCTCAGTATCAACTGTTAAGACCAATGCTGCTTCCTCAGTGAGGTTTCCCTGCCACTCACATTCCAGGAGCCCTTTGACGTCGTCACAGCACTACTGCCCTGTTGTATGCATAACAAAAGCTGTAGGCCTTAATTAGCCTGACTATACCATTTCCCGCACTGCTGAGAGCTGAACATGCACCTTAGATCCATCCCAGTTTGTATGGCAGTATTTCTACCCCACCCTCCAGGTCAAATCTATACAAATACTTTTCTTCTCTTTCAACTTTCCTCTTTTTACACTCTAGTTTTTTTATATATAAAAATGCATTACACATTTCTTCAAATGTAGAAAATGGTAATTGCTCACTTGAGACCATTTCCATCGTCAAAGAAAAAATACTTTGTTTTCATATCTTTCAACAGCAGCTTCGGATTATCACCTCTCAGAACAATCTTGTCCCAAAGGACAACTTGGTTCAGAGCCTACATTAAAATGGAAATTAATCAGGCAACTCAGAAATAGCACACTGGTTACTTCAAACTTAAAGTACTGGTAAGTAAATAGTTTAACTTCTAATAATGAATACAACTTTGAGGAAATTGATAAAATTTCAATGCATATAAAATGGTAACAAGTGAATAGATATAAGAAGGGCTAAACTTTTCTTGAATAAAAGAAAGATTATCTCCTTAAAGGAAAGCGTTCCTTTTGCTAAGGCAACCCTTTATTTAGGACCCTCAAAGCTTAATACAAACTTTTAGACCTATCTGTTCTCCAGAGTGAGGCCCTTGGAGAAACAGAAGAGATCAGAATCCCTGGAAGAAAAGCATTCTCTTAAATCACTTCTCCCTGTAAAATTTATGAGGCCCTCCAGCTCAGTGCTGACCCTGTACGGTGCCAGAGAAACAGAGAACCAATTCCGGTTCCATCACACTGTCAACATGGGTCACTGCTGCCAGAGTCTGCCATGAAAATTTATGTATCTCTGAGGTTTAAAAATTATCAAGGAATCACTAAAAAAATGTAGTCTTTTTAATATATTTCCTTTAAATTACAAAACACAGGTCCATTATTGTTTTATTATAGCAAAAGTCTAGAAATCAGATGATTCTTTTAAACCAGTATTTTAATAGACCATAAACATGTTTCATTTGGAAAATCAGGGGCATGAATGGAGAGCAAACACACTGGTGACTGCTACTCATTCCCAAGAAATCTGTTCTTATTCAGTTGCCATCCGTTAGCACTGTGAGGCCAATTGCTCATCATGCGGTGACTACATTTACTGGAAAAAAAAATGTGGGACAGTTATTTCTAACACAGGGTTCAAATCTTCACCTTAAAGCCTTTAACATTTAACAGAAACATCAAGACTGAAGCACACAGAATCAAAGATATGGCAAAGTGAAAAGACTTAAACACAGTTATTCATTCACCAAAGCAATAACCTGTCACATTCCAAATTATATAACTCACTAATCATGCTGAGGTAAACCAGAATTATGAATGTAATTTAGATATATTAGATGTAATTTAGATATACACCAAGAAGGTGACATATTTGGATAATTTGCTGAGACTTGTAGAATAGTTATGTGTGCATACAGTTGCTACTCTTACCTTCAGAAGAGCTTTTCTATCTGTTCATTTCAACATTTTGCTGATTCTCAAGGGTAGGAATCAAAATTATTTAACCCAATACTCCTAGTACCTAACAAAATACCTGGCATAAAAGATACATTTAAAATAAATGTACAATGCTAAAAATCCCACTTAACTAATCAAACCAATCAGCAAATAGTTTGTTAACTTACTATCTCTTGAAAATGAATACAGTTCAAATAAAATACAGAAAACTCACCTCTGACTACAAATTACCTTCAGGCTACACTGATAACAAACCTAAGGGTAACTCAGGTAAAAACAACACAGAAGTACATTGTCATTCCACAGATTTCACCTTTGTATTTTAATTCACTGATCAAAAGCAATCACTTTATACTTTTTAGATTTCTGTTTTAGCAATACTCTATATAAATATCTCAACTCTTACTCTTTCTGCAACAAAAGCTCTCAATCAGACTGGACTAATAAATTTTAATCATAAACTAATAGCTTTAATAGTGTTATAATAGGTTTTATTCTAATAGCTTTTAATTATAAAACTTCTGATGAACACTAGGATTAAAAAGACTAAGTACTGAAATTGGAGAATCCCATGTAACTCCAAAACAAAGGAAAATATCTCTCAATAGACAGAGACATTAATTGTAGATATATGGCTTAGTAAGATTACCAAAACAGTTCACATCACATATTATAAAAAGAAAAATACAAATATTTTCATGGATTTTAAAATACTCAGAGATGATTTAAAAAGTAGTTATTTTTATGGCTTTTTATTAAATATTTGGTTAAATAAGAGTTGTAAACAGAGGTCACAAATTTTGTTGATTCAATCATCTTGCCATCTATCTCTAATCATAGCTGTGGAAAGAGAATATTTTAGCTTAAAGAGTACTATAGCTGAGCTACCTCCCCACTTCCTAGTACACTCACCATTCAAGAACATCCTTTCTGATCTTATTGGAAATCGCCTCCAAAGGTTTTTGATCACCAGTTTCTCTGAGCACAGACATATCAGCTCTGTGATTTTCCTGTTACTTACACGTGCTTGGACCATTAGTCTTACCTTCAAACTTATTTCTTTGCAACTATCTTTTAAAGCCATTTTACCAGTTTGTGAGGATTAGTTTATTTAAAACTAGATAATATACCTCACTTAACTGAACTGTACTGCAAGACTTTGCAGAATGCTGTAAGCAAATGAATGAATAATGCATGTAGCATGGTCAGCCTCTTGCCTACAGTGTTTCTCCTCTTCTTCCAGAGTATCTGCCAGGTTGTAGGAGACATGTGATCATCTGACTTGAGGACTGAGTGGAGCATGAGTGTTCAGTCCATATAGCAAGTATTGGCAAAGTTTAACTTCTTTCTCTATCATTTTAAATTGAGAAATATATAAATAGACGCACTTTCCAGTATGGCAGGCAAGGAGGGTGAAAGTTGCCACTCCATCCTAACATCAAGTAAAAAGCTGAATTAACTGAAAAACTGGCAACTCTTCTTAGATTCATAAAAGAAACAGCAGCTCTTGACTCTTCTCCTTATATAAGTATGGATTACCTTGCATGCAAGCCATTCTGGGGATGACAATGCCAGAGAGCTCAGATATATATGGACAAAAGAGCAGCTACCAAAGGAGGTCATTTCCTTAGTAGGAATCATCCCTCCACAGGCTGTGGCTTTCACTAAACTACTCAAGTCAGATATTGTGAATATATAAAATTTATATTCTTTCATTAAGAATTAGGTTCTCATTCTTCAATATATATTAAAATACTTCTACATATATACTTACATTATTTTTTGTTGAATATTCTGCTGACAGATAAAGAAACAACTGCTTAACATTCCAATCAAATATATTCTCTAGATGTAAACATGTTAAGGAATACACAAATCATAACTCAGCATACATCTTTTAAAAAGATCTTATTTTTGGATTAATTATCCACAGCAATACTGATACTAAAATACAAAGAAAAGGAGAAATGGCCCAGAAACATATTGAGCCACTTATTTAATAAACATACATAAAAGATAAATATATTATAAACTCTAGGCCATTCCAAAATCAAGTCAGTGAAATTGTCAGCATCCCCTGCTTCTCTAAGTATTAGTGGCTGAGATACTTTGATTAGTAAGAAAATAAATACAAAATTTAGTTTTCTGTAATATCACCTCACTATGTCTAAGATTTAATATTTACTGCATATATGACTCCACTGGAGTTCTAAAGTACAGCCAATCATCACAACTTAAATTTAATGATATGCAAGTGTGAACTAGGCCCACAAAATTCAACCAAGTATAATAAATTGTACATGTTGCTTTTGGACACATGCTAGTAGAGATCAAAATGTCTCAAACCATGAAGTGCTTTGGCAAGAATATGCAGCTAATTTTATCATCTGATTTTATCATTTTATCAGAGTGAAAAAAAAACAATTAGGATTAAGTACAAGTTTGGTATCACTGAGAAATGAACTGAAATGTTTGGATTTTATTAAGCACCATCTGTAAATTGTTTTATTATATGTATTTACATACTGACAACAACACATTCTTTCATTCTGCTTGTAGATATGTATCCACTAAGAATCACTATTTTAGAATGAGTCTAGCCTAGCTCTTTATAAGACAGGTACAATTTGAAGTTTTAGCAGCAGCAAGAAAATCTTAATAAACAACAAATGATGAGATTGACAATATATACATACAGCAGCTGAGATACCAGGAGATCCCACTATAATTCTCCAGATACAAAAAGTCACTACTTTCACACTAGATCCAAACTCCCTTACTAGAGTAGATTTTCTTAAAATATCATGAAGACCTGAATGCAGACACACAGTTTACCACAGGACTTTTATCATGGTGCACTCTGCTTCCTACAAGAGTGCCTACAGAAATAATTCCCAGTCTACTTCTAAACCAATAACTCATTTCTAAAAAAATCAAAATAATTCCATGGTAAGGAAAAGGCCTACCAGGTAAACACCCCAGGTACATGATTTGCTTCAACTGTTGAGATACTCTTTACACAAGCTTCAGACAGTTCAATCTCCACAACCAATTTTAATCCTGGGGTCTTAAAAAGGCAGGTGAGGTCAAGCTAGAAGTGGGAGGGAAGAACACTGCCAAGATACTGTCTAAGACCCTGAAGAAGTTTACAGTAGCCAAAATGATCAGGGCTGTCAACAGGTAGAAACTCAAGATAAAATATTAGATAATCCCCACTTTGTAAAGTAACTTCCAATTGTTAAGGTTAATTTCTTATTATAAAGTACTTATAAAAAGACGTATAATGGCAAAATGCTATATGGCTTACCAATAATCATTTTGATAATGGCCTTCTGAACGGTAATAAAGCAATCCACTTTTTTAACATATGTTTCTCTCTGCCATAAAGTATGGGCAAATCCTTTGGGATTACACATGAAATATTCCATCTAGGTAGGATGAGCACTGGTAACATTTTTCTTTCTTTAATTTTTCCTCCCCAAATTAGATTCAAATTCTCCTGAAGCTTTCAATCTATGAAATGTTTCTGTGAAAAACTTAATGTTCATGCAATAACAACTCATAAATCTATAAATAAGTTTTATTGAGATGTGAATGAGGTAATAACACTATTTTACTGAAGAAAACATAGGTGTAGAAACTTCCAAAGTTTGACTGATTCATGGCATAGTCATACTCACTGTTTCCCAAATAACTAAAGACCACTGTATCATTATATATCTATAGAGAGAGCAATGAAATATTTTCTTAAAGGATATCAGCAGTTATATCAAATGTAATGAATCCCAGGTCACTTCTTTCTCTAGGTCCAGTGAAGTCTTCTACATTTTTTCTAGAAGAAAAGCAAAGTTTTACTATCCTTCAAACTTAACAGCATTCATCTAACTCCTTAAAGTGAAAGTATGTAGTAGTAAACACAGGTGAAACAGCAATCCCACAAGGAAACAAGTAAAAATTAAGAGAAACTTTTAAGCGTGAAAACAGGATATATATCCTAATCCAATGTAAAAGCAACTCTTTCTCCACATACCTTAAAAAAGAATGACTAACAAAAGGGGAGGGGAGTAAATGGAGCGTAATGCTCAAAGAAACTGAAAATGCTTGACTTAAAGCAATTTGGTAGAATAGGTAGAAGACAGTTACTGATGACTATAAGGTAGCGTAGAAAATTAAGATAGTAACAACTGCTCTTTACTGACTGCTTACTGTGTCCGTGTCAGGTCCACTATATATTTTTAACAATTACCCCAAATAAACAGCAAGCCTACAGACTGGATACTACTTCCATTTTAGACAAAAGGCAGTAAGGCCCCATATGGTTAAGACACTTGCCCAAGATGAACACTAGCTAATAGCTACTGAGCCTTTACTATGCACCAAGCTCCTTCTAAACCCTCACAGAGATTTAAAATTTGAATTTAAAAAACGGTATCTAACAAACATCAACATAGCAAAAAAAAATTTTTTTATTCGGGGAGTTGGGGGTAACTACTTATACGGGTGGCATGTTGGCGATTCTGACAAAGAAATGAAGAAAACTCAGGCTTAAGAAGCAGAGAGAACTTGGTGGGAGATGGAAGACAGAAGACCTGAGAACCGGGGTGGGGGGAAAGGGAATGCAATATATCAAAGAAAAATGTGCTAGAGAAATTACCAAGGAATAAGACAGGCACTGGCGAGATGGCAATGTCATTCCGAAACACTGTCTTTAGCATTTTCACAGATTTATTCAAGAGGTCTGCTCTTAAATATTAAATGAAAAACACGCCGTCTCAGAGAGCTAGGATGTCTAATATTTACAGGGGACCCTAGCAACTCTTGCCAACTTCGGAGCAACCGCAGAATGGGAATGTCAGGCCGGGCAAACCGGTGGTAAGCGCGCCGAGGAGCCGCGGGAGCGCCGAGCCCCAGGGCGCGGGCGCGGCGCGCTGTTGTGGGGCTCCCTCATTGGCCAGGCATGGGCGGGGGAAGTGAGGAACAGGAAGCAAGCGGAGGCGCTGGCCCGAGCAACACTCAAAATGAAAATTTAAGAGCAAGCCCGGGAATCTGTGGTGGAGGGTGGGAGCTGGAAGGGAAGCCGGGAAGCCCGCGAGGGTCGGCCGCACGTCTGCTCGGGGCCGAAGGCCGCCCGGGAGGCCCCGCCTCGGCGCCCCCAGCCCGGCCCGGCCCGCCGCCCCGCCCGCCGCTGGGCCTCGCCGCACTCACAGCATGATCCGCGAGACGTGCAGCCGCACCGGGACGCTCCGGTCTTTGAAGGCGGTGGTGATGAAGCAGCCAAAGGTGAGCGCCGCCATGACGCTCAGCGAGAAGGCGAACAGGGAGTTCGCCCGCGACAGCACCGTGTTCATCGCGACCGTCTCTCAGAGCCCGGCTCCACACGCACACCACGAACTCCGTTGCGGCCGCGGCCCGGCACCGTGCGATCCGCGCCGCCACCGCCGCGCCTCCCTTCCGGTCTTCCCACGCGTGCGCGCGCGCCCGCCCCTCAGGACACACCCACCGGTGGGCGGAACTGTGCTGCGCCCCCACTCCGGCCGATGGCCGCCGCCAACCAGCGGCGAGCTTCGGGGCGGGGCCTCCGCGGAAGGCCCGTCCCCCGCCGGGCTCGCTTCCTCGCTTGGGCCGCCCGCGCGCCCGCCCTCCTCTCTCGGGCCTTGGGTCTGGTGGTCTGCGCTTGCGGCTTCCCGATTGCTGAGGTATCACTAACCCGCGCGTGAAGCCAGCAGCGAGGCGAGGTGGTTCGGAGTGCGTCCTGACGTGTCGCGTTTGCAAGCAGTTCTTTACCAAACGTCGGACTCCCCCTCTGTCCAGCTCAGAGATAGACGTTAAGCTTTTCTGGAGGGTGCGGCGGAGGGAGAGGGGCAGCCCGTACCCCAAAGCCGTCCGCCTCCACCTCAGTCCCTCATAGTGCCTAGCCTTCCAACGGCAGCTAAAGCTGTTCAGAGGATAAGGGCTGATACCATCAATTCTAATATTTGCATTTTAACACGGAATTTCCGATAAAAGGATGGCCTCACTGAGTCCTTAGCATCAGAAGAGATAATGGCTGTGGCATTGCTGTGCAGCAGAAAGTATAAGAATTTAAAATAGCAAGTCATCAATATGTAACGGCCGTCAGGGGAGATAGGGTTCAGACTGTGCCAACCCCTGACCTAAATAGTCTGAGAACTTTGTTGCTTTCGCAGCAATTTTTTCTCTAATTATCAAAATGCGATTCAAAGGGTCCAGTAATCCTCCTGAAACTTTTAAAAATTTTGCATTCGTAAACCAAAAGTGGTTAAGACCTCTGGCCTAGAATATGCTAGGTGCAAGCCAGAAAATAGTGCAAATCCGAAAATGATGGTCTGACCCTGATGCTAGCTTTTAGAGCCCTTGTTTCTTACTCATTACCACTAATTTTCATACAACCATAAAGTTAGGGTTATTACAAGTGCCTACCTTGTACCAGTTCTAGGCTTTGAGACGACAACACTCTGGCAAAGGCCCTGGTAACCTGGACTAGAACCAGGTTGTTAAACGTGGGTAAACTATGAACTAAGGAGATCCTTAGTTGAATTTAAAACCAAAATTTTTATCGTCTGTGAAGTCACAGTTTATTCAATAAAGCAACTATTTATTGAATGCCTTCTGTGTGGCAAATGACCGTGAAAGTTATATTCTAGTAGAACCATTAAAATATAAAGACACAGAAATCTGAAGTGTGAAACATTTGTACCAAGGGAGTTACAGGCCCCTGTGACCAGAGGAGGAAGTCACATGACTGTGATGAAGTGGGACAATGCTGTGTCTATAAAATATTTGACAGTGTCTGTACATGTGTTAGGTATCCTTACTACAGGATGATTCACAGAAAGGATGCATGTTACAGATGTTGTCCAGAAAGAGTATTTCAAAAGAGATACTCAGTAAACTGGTCCATACAATGTTCTGTATAAAGGATTAGGGCAAAATAAGGCTGTAAAGGTCAATTAAGGATCTATTGTAGAAAACCAGGCCAAGGGGTTGGGACTTTATATCACAGGAAGTTACATATTAAACAAAGGTATCATCACTAAACTGGCAGCCATGCATACCCTATATGTAAAGAGTAAGCCCCTGAGGATGACTATACTGGAGCAGAAGAAAGGAGACTAATAGGGATGTTTCAAAGGCAAAATCCATGTCATTTAGCAACTGCTTAGATGTGAGTGGGATATGCAAAACATGGAGCAGAGTAGATTGTAAAAGCACAAATGAAATTAATATTGTTACGACACCATGGTTTTGAACTTTAGTGACTGGCAGTGCCAAAAACAATCAATGTAAGTCCAAAATAGCAGCAGAATAGGGACAGGGTAGGGGATTCTCTTATTCTCCAATTGTTTCTTTGGATTTTCTAGGTATATAGTCGTATGTGCACTAAAGAACACTTTACCTTTTCCTTTCCAATTCTTATATTTCTTTTAGTCTTCTCTTGTCCAACTGCAGTGGCTAATATTTCTAATGTAATGCTCAATAATGATGGAGATAGCTGGCATCCTTTTCTTGTTCCTTTGACAGGAAATTCCTTTCATTTCTCCATCAAGTAATATACTGGCTTTCAGATGTGTTCATGTGTGTGTTTATATATAATGTTGATATTAAGGAAAGCCATTAATTCCTTTTTTATTGAGAATTTTCTTGACATGAATGTTGACTTATTTTTAAATGCATTTTCTCTATCTTTGGAGGTGATTGTCTAATTTTATGCTGTAGACTGAACATTTGTGACCCCAAAATTGGTATGTTGAAATCCAACTCCCAATGTGATGGTATTCAGAGATGGGGCCTTTGGTGATTGACCAGGTCATGAGGGTGGAGCCCTCAGAAATGGGTGAGTGCCCTTACAAAGGGAACCCCAGAGAAGTTTCTTGCCCCTTCCTTCATGTGAAGACGCTGTGAGAAGACTGCCCATCTGTTCATCAGGAAGCTGGCTCTCACCAGACACTGAGACACCAGCACTGAGATCCTGGACTTCTGAGCCTCTAGAACTGTGAGAAATAAATTTCTGTTGCTTTTATAAGCCACCCATTCTATGGCAGTTTATTATAACAGCCAAACAAACTGAGATGCTCTATTCATATGATGGATTATATGAGTCAATTTTCTGATATTGAACCGTTTTGCATTCCCAGAATAAACTCCACCTGGTCATGATTAATTTTTAATATGCTATTTGGCTTTCTTTGCTCATTGTTCTTTTAAATTTTTGTCATAAATATTCATGAGTGAAACTGCTCTCTTTTTATTTTCTTGGTTGTAACATTATACTCAAATTAGAAAATGAATTTTTAAGTTTTCCTTGTTTTTCTATGCACTGGGATTGTTTCAGTAGCATTTGAATTAACTGATCTTTAAAATTGGGTATAAATTCCCATGAGATGCTGTTCTTCTATTTTTGATGGTTACTAATCATTAATCTAATTACATATATTTGTGCTTTCTCCTTTTATTCATTACTATCTTAATTAGTATTTTTTTCAAAGAAATATCTCTTACATTTCCTAATTCTACTGTTCTTTGTTTTCTTTAATTTTGGGTCTTAAATTTTCAATTTTTTTCATTTCACTTTCCCTTGATTTATTAGCTACAGGGATCAGATAGTTAATTGATATGTTTTCATTTTTATCATTCTGATAACTGCTTTAGATCTCTGCTAAAATTTATGATATGCTGTGCTTAAACTTTCTATGTCTCCTTTGACTGAGGAGTGTTTAACTGTGTGTGTGTCAAATTTCCAAGAGCAAGGACCCATTTCCCTTAGATTGTTTAAACTAATGCCTGATTTTATTTTATGGAGGCAGACAATGGTGTTTGTATTATTTATGTCTTTTGGATTATTGAGGTGTTCTTTGTGGCCTAAGATGTCACTTTTGTGAATATTCAGTGTATACTTGAAAAGGCGATATATTTCCCACTAATGGCATAGAGAATTTGATATATATCTGTGACATCTACCTTATTGGTTATGTTATTTATGTCTTTTATATCCTTATTAATTTTTTGTTATCTTACTTTTCTTGGATTGAGGGATGCTAAAGTCTCCATTATTCACATTTTTTATCTGTTTTCATCTCATTTTTACATGCTCTGCTTTATAACGTTTGTTATGGAACAGATATGTCTTCATTATGAATAATGGTCTTCAGCATTACAGACTTCTTACTTTACTCTCAATGCTTTTTCATCTTCATCCTAGCTTGTCAAATACTAATATTGCACAGAAGGATATTGAGGCTGTTACTTATATAAAATGATATTGTAGACCTCAATTATGGCTGAGTGCTTTTTTGATTGACTAGCTTCTACTCTTTGATTTCTACTGAGACCCTGATGGCAGTCCTGAGAGAGGATTGGAGAGTTTTGCCAGTGCTTGAATAAATAGGGAAACTTGCTTGATTTTCAAGGCCTCAAATGCTGTAAATCCATCCCACGTTGCCAGATGTGTAACTGTCATTATGCCCCTGTGCCAGCACTCATGTCCCCTTCTTAGAATACCTTTCCCCTGTGGTCTACCTCTCCAAATTCTTCCCATCTTTCAGGTTCCAATTCAAGCTTCCCTGCCTCTTCCAAATATTCCTTGACACGTTCTAGTTTCCTAGATTTCATTCCTTTGTACTCTTACAGAAAAAAACTTATTTTCATAACATGGAATTTATAATTTTATTTTATGTTGTAATGGATTTTCTATGGTTTTATCATCTGTGTCAACCTTACCTCCTAGGTTTGATTGTATGGAACTATGACTTACTCTTTATATATTTTATATACAGAGCCTCTCAGAGTACAGATTATCATGCACATTTTAAAGTTGTGATATCTATAAATAAATATATGTATATGTGTGTATATATGTTTAATTAAATATTTTTTTCAAGATACTTGTTTGGTTAATTGAAAGATCTGTAATCGCTCAAGACTGTTAAATAGACTGTGCCAATGTGATAATTCCAGGAGTCCTATTTTTGTGAATCTCTTTAAAGAGAGAAACCAGAAAAACAGAACAGTTAAACAGAAGGAACTCATCTTCTGGGCATTTGAGGGTATGCAGGGCTATGTAGTTTTTAAAAAGTGTTGCTTTCTGGTCACTTTATTTCTGTCAAAAGTTTTCCAAGCATGATCCCTATGGCATATAAAGAAATCTAATATGTTTTAATTTTATTACAGTATATTTCCTTCATTTATTTTCCTTTTTACTTACATTAATATTACCTGTTTACCACAACGAAATGTCACCTCACATCTGTAAGAATGGCTATTATCAATAAGACTAAAAATAACAAGCATTGGCAAGGCTGTGGAGTTTACCTTGTGCACTGTTAGGGGGAATGTCAATTGGTACAGCCACTATGGAAAACAGCATGGAGGTTCCCCCAAATATTAAAAATAGAAATACCATGTGATCCAGAAATTCCACTTCTGGAATTATCAAAACCCAAAAACACTAATTTGAAAAGATAAATGCATTCCATATTTGTTGCAGCATTATTTACAATAGCCAAGATATGGAAGCAACCACGGTGTCCATCCATGGGTAAATGGATAAAGAAACTGTGGTATATACATAAAATGGAATATTATTCAGGCATAAAAGAGGGAAATCTTAAATTATATAAAGAGCTCACACACTTCAACAAACAAAAAGCAAGTAAGCCAATTAAAAAATGGGCAGAGGAGCTGAACAGACACTTCTCCAAAGAAGAAATTCAGATGACCAACAGACACATGAAAAGATGCTCCACATTGCTAATCATCAGAGAAATGCAAATTAAAACCACAATGAGATATCATCTCATACCAGTTAGGATGGCCAACATCCAAAAGACAAACAACAACAAATGTTGGCAAGGATGTGGAGAAAGGGGAACCCTCCTACACTGCTGGTGGAAATGTAAACTAGTTCAACCATGTGGAAAGCAGTATGGAGGTTCCTCAAAAAACTCAAAATAGGAATACCATTTGACCCAGGAATTCCACTCCTAGGGGTTTACCCAAGGAAAACAACTTCTCAGATTCAAAAAGACATATGCACCCCTATGTTTATCACAGCACTATTTACAATAGCCAAGAAATGGAAGCAACGTTAAGTGTCCATCAGTAGATGAATGGATAAAGAAGATGTGGTACATATACACAATGGAATATTATCCAGCCATAAGAAGAAAACAAATCCAGACATTTGCAACAACATGGATGGAGCTAGAGGGTATTATGCTCAGTGAAATAAACCAGGCGGAGAAAGACAAGTATCAAATGATTTCACTCATATGTGGAGTATAAGAACAAAGAAAAAACTGAAGGAACCCAACAGCAGCAGACTCAGAGAACCCAAGAATGGACTAACAGTTACCAAAGGGAAAGGGACTGCTGAGGATGGGTGGGAAATGAGGGATAAGGGGGAAAAAGGGTCATTACGATTAGCACGTATAATGTAGTGGGGCGGGGGACACGGGGAAGGCAGTATAACACAGAGAGGACAAGTAGTGATTCTATAGCATCTTACTACGCTGATGGACAGTGATTGTAATGGGGTGTGTGGTGGGGACTTTGATAATGGGGGGAGTCTACTAACCATAATGTTGTTCATATAATTTTACATTAATGATAGCAAAATAAAAATAAAAATAAAAAGAGGGAAATCTTGTTATGTACAACAATATGGATCGACCTAGAAGGCATTATCCTAAGTGAAGTAAGTCAGACAGAGAGACAAATACTATATGATCTTGCTCATATGTGGAGTCTTTAAGAAACGAAGCTCATAGAGAAAAATTATCTCTTTGGTCCAGGGCCCTTCAAATTTAGTGAATTTATCTACTCAGCAGGCCATGGGCATTTAGAAAAGCTCACTGTTGGTCCCAGGTCTATGGTAACCCTCCAAGAATCCCTGTTTTATCTCAAAGCTATATTGTAACAAACAATTATTTTTTAAGGTTTGGGTTGCCAGAAGATATTTTGTGGCATTATTTCTTTAGATGCCTCTCTGCCTTTTATTGAATGTAAAGAATTTGTGGCAAGACTCTTTTCCAATCACCAACCAACTGCGTGTGTGTGTTGGCATGTGTACAGTTGTATGACATGTATTTCTGGGACATTGTAGCGATTATTAGCACTAATGTATCAAAGCAACTTTAAGGTGGTTATTGAAAGTATAATAATTATTATAAGAACTGTCTTACCAGAAAAGCCACAATATTGTTGCCATTAATTATAATAACAAAAGTAAATTAACAATTTAGTTATCCCTACCAATGAGTTATTCAGGGACAAAGTTGCGAAGGACAAAAGAAATGGTTTAAAAACAAAGCTTGATATATAGGTGTGTGGTTACTGGAAAGGGTACCTGTTAAAGAAAATTTAAATGATAATTAACTTAAAAGGTCACCTTACACAATTATACAAAGCCCATAAAATAAATCTGATTAGCAAACTGCCATATGTTTCTTTATGAAACAAATCAACAGTCCGCGAAGACTAAATCTTGCATCTTGGCTGGGCTGGACATTAACTGATGAAGTATTAACTGATAAAGTATTAACATGATATAAAACTGAGGAAACAAAAAGCCTCCAGACTTTATATATAAAAAATTTATAAAGTGGAACATTGTTGGCATTTATTAATTAAGTACTAGTTCAATTAAGCTACTATTAAATAAAGCTGTTCCCTGTTTGTGACCTGATTATGGTAATTCTTGGCTGTCAATTTATAAGGATATATTTTTTTATTTACACATATATGTCAAAGAGAAAAATAGGTGGGCAACTGATAATAATATTTATGATTCATGACTGACCAATAAATACCTTTTTTACTAGCCATAGTAGTACCAATAATTCAGACTACTTTTTATCTCCTTGATGTTCTAAAAATAATATTTACTTTTGTTTGTCCTTGGGAAACTATGGGTCAAAATTTGGGCATAATTTCCTTTTAGTGTCTGACCCTGTTGAGCCGCTTTTGCTGTCAGGTCCGGGAATAGTTTCCATAAGGGTAAAAGCCGTCTTGGGATTCACTGCATTAATCTACAACGAAGGCCCTTGATGTGTATTTTTTTTTATTAAAGTATTATTGATATACACTCTTATGAAGGTTTCACATGAAAAAAACAGCATGGTTACTACATTTACCCATATTATCAAGTCCCCACCCATACCCCAATGCAGTCACTGTCCATCAGTGTAGTAAGATGCCACAGATTCACTGTTTGCCTTCTCTGTGCTACACTGTTTTCCCCGTGATCCCCCACACCATGTGTACTAAACAAAATACCTCTCAATTCCCTTCTCCCACCCTCCCCACCCACCTTCCAACACCCCTCCCCTTTGGTAACCACTAGTTCCTTCTTGGAGTCTGTGGGTCTGCTGCTATTTTGTTCCTTCAGTTTTGCTGCGTTGTTATACTCCACAAATGAGGGAAATCATTTGGCACTTGTCTTTCTCCACCTGGCTTATTTCACTGAGCATAATATCCTCCAGCTCCATCCATGTTGTTGCAAATGGTAGGATTTGTTTCCTTTTTATGGCTGAATAGTATTCCATTGTGTATATGTACCACTTGATGTGTATTTTTTTGAGCAGTGGACATCGCACAGATGTGATGGAGTTAGACCAGAAGCTTTCTGTAGTAATAAGCGGCAATTTTGTCAAATACTTTTTTTGCTTTTTACCTTTAGCGCGACTCAATTTGGCAACAGGAACTTGAGAGCAAGGAAACGCATTCTTACTTTCATATGTATTGTAACTGTTTATGAAACTCCACCAGGAATCAATGCCTGTTCTTCTATAACGTGTATTGAAAAACAAAGGCCTCAAATATTTTTAACTACCTTTATTTCAAAGGGGTAGGCCTAACCATTTAATAAGTATTATTGGTTTATTGAGTGATGTGAAGCTTTAGTTTCTTTCCTTCATTCTCCTCCCTGTAGAGTATGCTTAAAAGTAAAAATAATATTGAACATAATTCCTCTCCTATCCTGCTAATCCTTTGAAAGCTCCTTAATATTCTTCCCATTTAACATGGGCTCTTTGGAGGGAAATACTTCCTCTGAACTTGGTGGATCTTTCTCTGCAGTTCCTTATGATTTCAGCTCTTCCCCATCCCTGCACTGCGGGGCCAGTCTGTTTGTCAAGCGTGGGGAGAAGAATCTGGGAAGAATCTTAGGAGCTGCCTCCTTCCCAGGAGAGGCAGTGGCTGCTGTTATTTCGGAAGCCAGTTCTTTACCTGCCTTGCGGAGCACTCGGCTTCAGTCCAAGATTGGCAGCAAATGCGTGGGTGAATTTTCTTGATTCTTACAGTAAATGCAAGACTCGAATGGATGGCAGCCTTTAACCTCGCCTTGATTGGTCATAAAGGTGGTAATTTGACCCCCGTCTCCCTTCCTGTTGTCTTCTGCCTTTGGGAGGGATAAAAGGTGTTATTTATTGGACTCCCTCAAGACTTCACCATTTTGTTACATTGGCCAAGATCACTGAGAAATAAGTAACAAAACCCAACAGGGAGTGTTCAAGGCCTGGGGTTGTAGTTTCGATCTTCATGTGTGGGCAGGGCATGTTGACCCACTGGCAGGGCCGACTTACTGTGTGGACACAGAAGGCCTAATGCCGAAAGCCACATGCTTTTAGGAGCCCCTGACACTGTTTTTATTTCTTTAAAAATCTGAAGAAAAGAAATAGATATAATCCAGCTTGGGTTTGTCTTTATACCAATGCAGTCAGGAAGTATAATTTTCAATATTTTAAAATAATTTTTTTTAATTTCATTAAAATAAGAACTTTAACTTCATTAAATTAAGAAGTCTCTGAAGGCATCATGCCTAGGGCCCAAAAGAGGCATTAAATCTGCCCTGCTTGGTCAGTCAAAGCTTTTGCTCAGACATTTAGTGAATGCAGTCACCTTTTACTACTCTCACCTTAGTTAAGTTGGCCCTGTGGATGTCGACTCTAATGGGTACATGCAGCTCTTATGGTCTATCTAGTCTGTCCACGGATGAGTGACTGCTCCTAATAAAGGCTTAAGCCTAAGCAATTCCACTAGAACAGATGGTAGCAGTAGCCTCTGAGGCACAAAACTAAAAATGTCTGCTTACAAGATTCTGTGGAAGCCGTCACAGCACAGAGCTCCCCCAGAGCTCCATTGCTGGACATGTGAAGCTCTACGGGAAACGGCAATCACGTGTTTCACTGGATGGGAAGAGAAGGACCCCAAATAGGGCCTGGTGACTGGAAATGCCTCCATTGCAGATTTCTGATCACTGAAAAAGACCAATGTCAGAAATGTCACTCTGTGAGGGAGGAGGGAGGATGAATGGGTGGCTTTTCCTTCCAAAGTAAAGTCACAGTGCCCAAATTAATCAAGCGCTTGCTGAGAAGTTTCTCCTTAAGTTCACATTGTGGATGCTGTCTGGAACTGGCATCAATGGTTGAAGTTTGCCCTTAAATGAACTTTCTATAAATTAAATCATATAGCAATTTTGGGGGGGTGTAGGGAGTCATTTCTTCAACACTATGTTTGAGTCATACGTTTTTATAGGTGCAGTTTGTTTTCACAATAAACTACGTGCCAGGGCCCGGTTTGCATACAGTTTGACTGAGCTGAAACCAGATGGTGCCCGTTGGGCTGCTGCGGCTGTTCGGCCTCGGAGTCCACACGGGAGACCTGAGAACAGACCTGGCCTCTCCGCTCAGTGGATAGGATTCCATTCTACTCTTGAGTTCTGGCAATACTTCCCTTGATGAGCCTGGTTAGATCTTCATTGCTTCTGGGGCTATTGCCAAAGAGCCTAGCTGTTTGGTCCACTACTTGGAAAACTTCAAACTAGCAATTTTAAGACACTGCCCTTTGAGGCCACAAACTTTGGAAACAAGTCGTGCTACAAAATGACATCAGGCTCACTCACACAGATGCCATGGTAAGGGCTCATTCTGATGAGCTGCGGAGCCTGCACACTGGCTTGCAAACATGGCTGCCCGGATCCGCCCTCACAGTGAACATGGCCACGTCCTCCATAATAGAGCTGCAAAAGCTAAGGGCTGATTTTAATGCAGAGGCTGACACTGCATCAGACATGTGACTCAGTCAGAAGGGGTTAATCTGTGTCCGGTGGGGGAGGCTGCGCGGCCTGGGGTCCGCCCCCACCCTCTCTTGGCAGACTGACCGCATCAAACTCTGACCTTCTCCTGGAGCTGTCAGTGGTGCCTCCCCGCTTCAACATTATTTTCTGTTGGGGATGTTTTCTGTTTTTCTCCAATCAGCTAACCACTGTGGCTCTTGCAACTAATCTGTGCCATGTGCTCAGCTTTCTGGACAGTTTTCACTTGCTCAGTGGTAAGCTTTTTTATCACAAAAGCTACTCAACAGTAGATGGGCAGTCAGGGTATTGGGTGTACCTTCCCTGCTTCCTGCCGTCAACAGGTGTCTGAGGCTGTTGAGCAGTGGAACAGCTTCCTCAGAAATAAACTGAAAAAGAATTCTGCCTTTCCCTCCCTCTCTTCCTGTGGATCCCCACACTTAGATAAGGCAGATTGGTCACTAAATGTGGCTTTATCCAGAACAGGAGCATCACCTCGCATCTGCTTCCCGGGTAATGATCAGACTGAACACAGTGAGGGTTACACAGATACGTTCTGAAAGTTCAGGACTCTGCCCTGACCATTCCTAAGCATATACAATGGAATTTACACAGAGTAAAATGCACAGAGCTTAGGTATACATTTGATGAGATTTTTTTACCCAAATATATGTTCCATATTACCACCACCCAAATAAAGAAAAGTAATATTCCCATCTTCCTAGAAAGTTATCTCATCCTTTCCAGTCAACCCTCCTGCCCCACCTCAACCCAAGAAATCAGTCTTTTAACTATATCACCATATATTTGTATTGTTGGTCTTTAACTTCATATAAAAGAAACCATATAATAGATACTCTTTTGCTCAACCTAATGTTTTTGAGATCCTTCTATGTTTTGCACTTATCAGTACCTTAGTCCTTTTATTACTCAACTGAATTATCCATTTCCACACTTTGTTTAGCCATTTCCTGTTGATGGACATTTGGGTTATTTCCAGTTTGGGTTCATATGAATATACCCATTATGAACATTTTCAAGATTCATCCCTTGAATTTTAATTTCTCTTGGGGACATGAGAGGGCATTCATATTTAAATTTAAGGCATGTCTTTGTCGTTGGTGATTCTGACTCACACCAAGCTACATCTTCCAAGTTAGTGTTCATAATTTGAGTTGCCATTTTTTGTTACTGTAAAATTTATTTAACAAATTCTTATAAAGCACTTAATATATGCTAGACACTGTTCCAAATACTTTTAAATATTAACTTATTTAATAATCCTGATATTCCATTGCAGTATCTATCAGTATTCACATTTTATAAATGAGAAATGGGGCACAGAAAGAACAGTTAACTTTCGGGCAGTCACGGAACTAGCAAGCCAGGATTCACATCCAGAGAGTCTGGCTCCAGAGGTGATGCCATCTTCCCGTAAGTGTCCACATCTGAACAGGGAATACTGAGAACATACCCCAGATGACCAGAGAATAAACAGCTAGGCCCATGAAACATAAGGCAGATGTCTTAGAGGAAACCACTGTACAAAACTGGGCACATATTAAATGTGTTTGTTTGAATGTCAAGACTGTCAAACAGAAGAGACTCACCACATGTCAAAAATGAAGAAAAGATACAATTTAGATAGCTACTGACCCCAAAGAGTTCCTTATGTTCACTCTCTTAGAGAGTGCTCTTCCATTTTTTCCATATATGAGTTGCCAAATCCACGTGAAATTACGTGGGGGGAAGAAGGGCACCGTTATCTTTCCAGGCCCTCTCCCATGTTCTTGTGGAGCTGCCTTCCCTTACCACTTACAAAAAAATCTTACCTTGGTTTCGTGGACCACAATGTCATGCATATTCGTCTTTGTCTTTGCAAAATACTTATGAAGCCCACTTCTGCCTTTGGTGATATTACGGACTAAGGCCAGTGGGGGAAGCTCCCCAAAGGACACCCCGGAGAAAGCTTGAGCAGGCCAAGCAAGGAGGCAGTTCCCACGAAAAAATGCAGCTAAAATGTGACTGTAAGGGAAAACAGAGGCTTGGGAATGGTTCATGGACCTAGTGAGAAAGACAAGGAAAGAATATAGGACGATGAGCTGACACTGAGGTTGGCGGTCACACGAAGGCTTCTCTTGGCTTTGTGTTGATTTTACATCCTGGGTATTAAACAAAGAAAAGAGACAAACAAGTTGCACAACTGAGAGTAAATCTATTGTTAAAACCTAGAATTGCATTTGTTCCAAGTCCAGACTGTGCCAGCTAGAGTTGAGTCTGACACCATGGGAGCCTTTACGCTCTCTTGAGGCTTTAAGGTAGCTGTACGGCTTCCACCGTCTTTCCCAAACCTATGCAACTTTAATTAATTCACTGGCTAGTGTTGGATTGCAGTAATATATAACAAAACATATTTTTCTGTTACCATTCTTATTATTACTGCCATTATCACATCTTCAGATAAGATTTTGCATTTCCAGCCCTTAATTTCTAAAACCAGGACTCCAATGTGAGATTAGCTTTATTTCTAGACCTGAAGTATCTGCTCTCTGTGTATCCAAAACTGTTGCAAACCTTTGTTATGTGCCTGGGAAAAAAAAATCAAAATATTTGTGATGAATAAATGTCTTATGAAGTTAACAGCTATTTTTCATTATCTTGAAGCAAAAACATATCATTTATCTTGACTATAACACAAGTTATGAATCCTGGTTGTAGAAATGGGCACATTTTCTGATATCAGAGGGAGTCTGATAGATTTCTTTTATAGAAATCCGTGTCTACAGTTGGCAGAGAGCATAATACTACTGGACTTTTAGCCAGACGAGCAGACAACAACATCTTGTGTCTATTATGCAATGGGTTCTAATTTAAATGATTTAAAAAACAAAATAATAGAAATCATGATATATCAATTATTGCTGAGTTCTTATCATGCTGACAAAGTGCTATGCGTTGTTGCATTTAAATGTCACAACTTATGAGTTAGATCCTTTTATTATGGGGCTTATAATTGGAGATAAAAAATAGATTTGAAAGGCGAGCACACAAGACAATACCTCTGTTGAAGAAACTGTATTATTAGGGTCCTAAACAGGGTCATTCACAGACCCCAATTTATTAGTCAGTTGGCCATATCCCAGAGTAATTGATACCCTCTTTGAAGAAATGACAATAATTAAGTTCTAAAATGTCTGTATAAGAATGTTCGTATTAGTGGCATGCTAAACGTCCTGAAGGGCCGCCGAGTCCTCACCTCACTTCTGACGTGGCCCCAGGCTTTGGGGCTTCAAAATGAAGCCATAGTGAAAGGCTTCCTTTTAAACAATCTTTAAAGTAGGTGGTCTGTTTAAATGAGGTGGTTAGAACAAAATCTTAATCACCGAAGATTTGATTGGGGCCCATTAGCTTCAGGCCAGTGAAATACACGAGTATTTAGCCAAAGACTATTTATAACCCAAACATGGCACAAATGTCCCCTGTAAATCATATGGTGTGATAGAGTGGGAGGACAGTGGGTCAACGAGGCACTATGAATGTTTCAACTTTAATCTGTGACCAATAGTATGAAAAGAATTGCAGTGAGAAAAGCTCAGGCTGCCATCCCAGCACTTCCTCTTTAGGAAGTATCATCTTGGGCAAATTATTTAGTTTCTTTAAGTCTGTTTCCTCAACTGTCGCATGAAAGGGATAATGATATCCACTTCATATTTCTTTATCAGGACTCCAGAAAATATAAATATATTAGGACTTCTTCATAGAAGTGACAGAAATCCCAACTCAAATTGGTTAAACAACAAACAGGAATTTATTGTTTCATATTACTGTCAACTCCAGCTTCTTCAGGAGCAGCCAGATTCAGACCTTCAGAAAAGGTGCCTTGATACCACCTTTCCAGATCTCACTGGCTTAAGTCTTTAGCATTGGCTTAATTCCTAGGTAGGCTGTTCCCTTACTAATAAAGATAGCTCCTATCATCTTCAGGTTTAGATCTTGCTATCTTAACTTCTCCTGTAGAGTAAGAACATTTTCCCCAAAACTCCCAAAGTCCTAGATATATCTTTCATTGCCTAGTTTGGTCAAATGTCTTTTTCTGGGGTCAGAAGGTCAAGGACAAGGACTGAGGTTGGGTGAGATAGGATCCTGCAAGGAAATGCTGGGTTTGAAAAAAAGAAAGAAAATCTTCATTGTAACAGATAAAATATTCAAAACAGTGCTTATCACATAGTATTAGTAAGTGTATATTAATTTAAAAATAGCATCTATTTTTAAACCCTCAAATATGTAGAGCTACCAACTTTGAGCCAAGTTTTCCTGGCCTGCACATACATGACTAGACTCTGTTTAACCTGAGGCTTCCTCTGGTCAGGGTGAAGACAACATGGGATGTGTAATGTGAGTCGGTTTTTAGGATGTAAGTTGTTCTGTGCTTTGGAGAAAGCCTGTGATTTACCCCAAAAAGCATGGATGAAATCTAAGTTAATGTTGACTTTGTGGATAATATTTTATTTTTCTTATGAATTGTCATAGTACTAGCAGAAATTACTCTTTTGTTCCATTATCCTGGAAGTACAGCTAGAGGCCAAAGCAAGAATTTGTTCCCAGGTAATACAGTCAGACTAGAATAGCTCTCAGCAAAACTGTCCCCAACTAAAAATATAAGTAATTATTATGACGGTTATAATCTGAGTTTACCCTTCATCAATAGTGAAAGTTAATGTGACAGGAACCTGAGGCATCAATACGTGTATGGTTCAGCTGTGAACACGTGAATTATTTATGGCAGAAACCTTACATCACAAGGTCTAAGTCTATGTAAGCAGTTGGGACATGGGTTTGCCTTTGGGTCTCCTTTGTGAAGTGGTTATTTTCATGAATACAGCCTTTTGGGTAAGTGAAGATAAACCAATTAAACAG
This sequence comes from Smutsia gigantea, assembly GCA_032199065.1. Classification (NCBI taxonomy): domain Eukaryota; kingdom Metazoa; phylum Chordata; class Mammalia; order Pholidota; family Manidae; genus Smutsia; species Smutsia gigantea. The sequence continues at coordinate 511,561 of JAVSCE010006822.1, read as the reverse complement.
AATCTACAAACTCTACTGAATGAAGCTAAAACTAAATTCAGTTATTAATTCCCTTTAAGGATTTCAACTTTCAGGATTTCAAAAAACATGTTTTTATGTCAAATTCCTGTGTATTCTAACATGCGAGTCTCCAGTATATTCTAAACATCTAAGAGCTTCACCTGCCTTTATTTTTTCTCATGAGCTCACAAAATGAAAAAACAAAGGTTACATTTTCAGTGGTGTTTTAAGCGCAGCAATAAGCTATGGTCTTACCAATAACAACTTGCATAATTTTTTCCCTTTCATTTTATTAGCCATCACTGTCCTTCAGATTTATGAGCAAATGACTTTCCTCAATTTGCAATTCATTGCATATAAATTCTCCTCAAAAAACCCTATTCTGAGCCTGGGAAGGCACCTGCCACCGTAGTAAACATTAGCAACCTTGCTGTTTGAAATGCATCCCTGTAAATTCTGTTTTTTGGAATAAAGAAGTCAATGAGAGCCTTCAGAGTTCTACTAAAAAATGGCCATTTCAATGGGGTGACTGTATTTCCTCTACCTAAAAATATTTATGCTGGTGTTTACCAACTGGAAAACACTGGAAACAGTTTTTATTTTGTCCCACTGACATTTTCAATCTAAGAACTTGGATCGATCCTGTAGCTAGGTCTGATACTTTAGTCTCATAATCTCTGGAAATGAGATTCTCTCTTCTATGAGATTCTAAAGACTAATCTGGCTACATTTGAAAGTTATTATCCTAGTCAACATCACAGTGATGTGCAATTAAGTGTCTGAAACACATGCAAAGCTGCCAATCCACGTAGTACCCTGGGAGAATGAAGGGGGTGGGCGGTCAGGAGAGCCAGGGGGTGGTGACACAGAGGCCCTGCCCCGGACACCCGTGTGGTGGAGGGGGCAGAGCCGTCCTAGAAAGGCAACTATAGGAGGGGCCAACGAGCCTTTTTCCTTTGGAGGTGCTGTGGGGGTCGCCCCTTAGCACTCACGTCCAATTTCCACTCCATTACCTTATTAAAATACTGAGTTGCAAGCCACCAGGGAACTCCTCTGCTCAGACCTAATATCCTTCTCTTTATCTTTATTCTTTTTGTTCTTACTCAGTTATTTCACCCTGTTTTCAACACTCACCATTTTTAATGTAGTAATTCTCAACTACCCTATTCTTTGGCCCCTTAATCTGCTTCCTCTCTGTTGTTTTTAAGGGAGCCACAGCTTCAAATAATCCAAAAGGATTAGCCCAGTCATGAAGCATTTCCCTTCTCCTTTATTCCCCTTTGTTGAGCACACCCAAAACTCCATCTCATTTAATGGTCTGAGCGTGTAGACCCTGCCCTTCGAATTTAGGTCCTAATTTAGGTACCTGATCAAATACAGTCTTAGACTAATCTCTCCACTGTGTGTGTGAATCTATGATTCTGACTCAGTCTCAATATGCATAACTTGTATTTGCTCACTCAGATTGTAAACACTTAAAAATAGAAAATTTGAGCAGTAACTTGAGCATATATTTGAGTCAGAACTATGTTCAATAGTGCTATTGCGCATGGTAAGTTATAAAGGTATCTCAATAAGTCACTTAAATTGCTAATTGTTTTATTTTTTTTTAAATGCTAATACCAGGAAAATAGGGGCACCTACTTTTCATGAGTCTTTTAAATACTAATAAAGTTATTCATGGTATTATTTGGAAGTGAAATAATAATACACTATCCAGTTTATGTGAAAATATGAAAAAGACACTAGTTTACATGTGATGAGCTCACTATGAGTTATTTTATTGAGCCTTGTTTTTTATTTAGTGATTAGTATAATTAGAGAGGGTAAAAGTTGCTGAAGGAGACGGTACACCAACACAGAAACCAGAGGTGGGAATCAAGGAACTCATTAAAATAAAACCTGATATCTTGACATAAAATCCTAAATATGGAACACTGGTATTTTTCTACTAATAAAACTATAGGGATTTAAACCTAATGCCCCAATGATAGCAGCTATTGAAATAAAAGTGCTCCTCAACTCCAAGGAATCCAAGCCCTTGGTGAGCTGATGTGGAGATAATTATTTATGCTAGCACTTACTGGGAGAGGAAGGAGTGAAACCTTAGACAGACACTGAGACATGACTTGGGCGGGTTTCATCTCCAATGCCGGGCGCCGGAACGGCAGTCAGGGCCATGACTCAGAGCACTGCGAGGGCCCAGCTGTCCATGCCACATGCCTCTCTGGTGCGCAGTCCTGGTCACCATGCCAGGGGAAGACTCACCGGAGAGTGGTGGTCATGGAATTATTTAAGTGACACAATCTCGCCCAGTGAGAGGGGAACATTGAGTGCTTTGAAGTTAATTGCCATTAACTTCACATATGAAATGGCCCACTGGGCTTGGAACAGCCACTCACTCTAACTCTCTGCCTGTGAAAACAATACCAAGGGCCATTTTCATAAAGAGCTCAGTAATTTCTTTCTAATCTATTCACCTAGTTTATTTTTCTGAGAGCTGCTCAGTCACGGGGGGAAATAAGAGGCCTACTTTATTTGGCATATTTCCTTTACAGCAATGTCTCCTTGGCCTTAGGAGTGTTTCATGTCAGTCGCTCCAGTCAGATAAGAGCCCCAGCATAGAAAGCATAGGCCAAAGATAAGCACGTAACACCAGTACACCAATCCCTGCTATAATTCTTTATTTGAAGAAAAGCTACTTCTATTTGCTTACGTCTCTGCCATTACTTGTCATATGGGGGGTTCTCAGATTTGGGAAGCAATACAACAATGAATGGGTCCCAAACCTGGTCATCTAAATGTATAAATAAGCTCCCTAATACACCACTTTATATTTTGGCATATTATTTTTGGCCTAAGTGCCAAATATTGACACTCCACATTATTGTTCTTAATAATTTACTCTATTTCTCTTTTAAAAATATAGCTTGCCTAAGGATGCCCTTGTAGACAGTGGCATTTCATTTATAAATTAAATCAGATTGCAGTTAAAGATTACAGTACATCATTTTGCTTGGTTTGGGATAGTCTAGATGAAATGCCTATGTCTACCTGATAATTCTCTGGATATGCCACCTCCTCCAGGAAGCCTCTTGTGACTCCTCCCTACCAGGATCAGGCCTTCTTCGTGCTCTGGTACCCTGTCCTCTGCACTTATCTGATGTCTGTTTCCTCCTCTGGACTATGAGATCCTTGTGGCAGGGACATGGCAATCTTCTTTTGTCTCCCCAGCATCCAAAAAGTGTTTAACACATAGTAGGTGCTTAAAAAGTCTTCACTGGATGATGACCAGTCTAAAGCTACTACCTTCTGGTTTCCCATCTATCCACTTACAAAAAATTTTTTTTTCTGACAACAGTGAAAGCAACGTAATTGTCTAATTTGGTGAGTAGTCATTAGATCACCAAGCCATGGACTATTTGATGATTCAGCTCACGGTCTACAAATAGGACCATTTTAAAGGCTTAGATTAATGGACTTAATTTCACCTTGATCTTCTGAATATCATCACTCATATGCAAAGTCTTCAAAGTGTTCATGACAATTAGATACCAAAAAAGGAATAAATCTATACATAAAATTTCAATACCTGGATTTTGAAATTCAGAGCACAGAGGTGGGGGTGTCATTTTATATTGAGAATGGAAAGTCAGGAGCCCTGCAAACGGGACACGTGTTACAACGGCTTCCGTGCAGTACTGTCAGACCAATAGGAGTCTGCAAAGAACTTTTCTGGAGAGTATAAATATTTTGAGCTGGAGGCATAAGTACCAGCTGATATTGTCTTTCCTCAGGACCAGCTGTCCAGGAGCATCCCGGCCTGGAGCCAGGCACAGCTGAGACTTGGATCTCGCCGAAAAGGCCACAGATTTCTGGGCAGCAATGTCGGTGGTAGAAGAAAGCCGACCGTTTGCTCAACAGTTGTCCAATGTCTACTTTACGATACTTTCGCTCTTCTGCTTTAAGCTTTTTGTGAAAATCAGCCTCGCCATCCTGAGCCATTTCTACATCGTGAAGGGCAACCGCGAGGAGGCGGCGAGGATCGCGGCCGAATTTTACGGAGTGAGCCAAGGCCAAGGTACGTTTCTGCTCGTGCTCTTGTTTCACGTTGAGTTTAACTATGATCTCATCCACCGTCCAAGAATGTTTTCTTTATTCTCTTTATTGGCTACTTCAAAGTGAAGGTTTTGTAAACATCTCCTTCTAGAAAATATTTGTTAACTCACTTCATGGTTTCATAAAAAAGACAATCAGTTTGCCGTGTGAATGGTTAATAAAATCAAGGTATCCTTGCAAAATAGATTGATGGAAACAAACTATTAAACATATTTCTTTTATAATGAGCATTTTAAAACTTTTAAGCATTTGCCAAGCCGTAATTTTAGAGACTTTGATTTCTCATCACACTTCAACTGTCCTTTAACGGGTACCCAGAGTTTTAAAATTTTTAAGTCAAATCTTCAGTTGTAAAATAATTATGAAAAAGAGATTTGAAGGTTCAATTTGTTTTCCTCAACAGTTATTTTACCAAGATTAACCACTTGATGATGAAATAAAGCACAACATGTCAAATATTAAGATTTAAGGCACTGTTTTCCTGATGGAATTGTTGCTTTCTTCAATTTGTAAAAAACTGATTAATAGAGTATAAGAACATGAAGTAACACATTTTAAATGCACGTAGCCAAGTATATCTATCCACGTTCCTTAGAAGAAACTGAAGTATGAGACCAAATGAGAAACAATGATTGTAACCATACTTTAAAGGTTTTAAAATCATTTACATTCCATTGAACCAGTATTCAGTACAACGAAAATAATTTACAGTGAGCTTCAGGGGTCCTTTTAATGTCTTACTGTCTTTTGATTAATTGTTGGTTTGAAAATCAGCAGGCAAACATGCGCAATTTAGAGCCCAAAATACCTCTAAAGGAACTTATATTTTCAGATTCAAGGCATACTATTATATAATTAGAAAATGTAATTTAGAAAAACAAAAAGCACTTAAGAGTAGAAAGCTTCCTTCTCAAAATGTGGTTTTTTTTACCTTTTTAAATTTGTGGAATAGTTCATTTTAAAATCTAGGTTACTCTATGGGATTGGAAAGTTGAGTGAAGGCAAAAAATCTTTTTTTGGTGTGTGAGGTAGATAAGGAGCACATTTTTCCTAAGGTAGATCATTCTTGTGCAAAGTGAGGAATTTATTAACTCATTAAAAGTGAAGAAAATCTAAATGCCAGTATGAAACTCTCACAAGGAAGACGAGATTTAGAAGAAATAGGCAGTATTTAATCCTTCAACCCACCAGCTCTGCATGAGAACAGGTATAACTATTTAAATGTAGCATATACTACATTGGTAAATGGAATATTTTGTTTAAAAACCAATAAACATAGGAAACTAGATTTTAAAGCAAAAACCATATTTTTAGATACAAGACTAAATAAATCCTAGGGTGGTAAAATTTGCTTTCATGGGCAGCGTATAGCTTATTAGATTTTGTCTATGTATCATGAGAATTGCTATATATAGAATCATAAAATATTGGCTAAAACTCACATCTTTTTGTGGATTAACTAGGGTTTTAGAGGAAGCTATGGTGGCTCCTTTTTGGTACATATTTATAAATTACAGAAAACAATCTTCCCCTCTTAAGCCTGATCTCAGTGTGCTTGTGCTGGGAAGTCACAGGAATATATGCGACGGAGTCCATGTTCCTGTCTACTTTTATGAGTCTGTGTTTAGATATATTAGAACTCTAGGATTATGTCTCAAAAAGGAAAGAAAGAAATTGACCATCACTAACAGAAAACACTTTTCCTGGAAACAAAGTTTAAAAGATTTTTGTGTCTTTATGTTAGATCTAGTTAACAAAATTCTTCCTTCCCATATCTCACATTAATCTATATATTAAACAATCAAATATATTATTTTTATTCAGTGTAATCATAACTGGTCTCCAATTTTATTTTAATATTAGTAGGATTATTGGGTACCTTACTCTTTCTTGATCTCTAACTTCTAAGAGTTAATTCTTCTTTGCCCAGGAAGGTACTACTTTCTCCATTTAACATAGCTATTTATAATTTAAAATTATAATTAAACTGTTATTTTATTTACATTTTTATAATTACCTAATCGGACTTAATTATCTTTGTTTAATCTAGCAATTTCCTCCTTCCTAGGAAAGATTATCACCTTCGTTCCACTTTGAATTAAGTTTCTCATTCCTACTTTCGAGACTTAGCCAGACTGTTCCCCAACATTTCTGATGTGGAGTTGCCAAATTCCATGAAATATGAGATGATGTGCATATTTTCATGTCTTTCATAATCACAGAAGTCCCTGTTGACACCATTCTGGATGTCCTCCCCATGAGCAGAAGTACTTTGGTATGAAACAGAAGAAACTGTGTCTTCCTAGATACTATTGCAAATAAGATCATTGTATTAGAACAATGTAGGGTGTTTTTTTTAAAGCACTTTCCAATCAGCCTTGAGCCCAAGATATGTTTACACAACAAGAATGCTGAGAGGCTAAATGCTAGCAAAAATAGCTTAAGATTATTTCCTTCTTGATCTCTTTGCAACTCAATAAAACTTACAAATCTGCCTTTTCATCTTGTGCACTGAAAACTTTTACCAACTCCACCATCATATTAAAGGGACCTGTTTGTTACATTTTGCTATATAACTACCTCCCATAACATTCATGCTATTAAATGTCCTGATGACAATCTCTACATAACAGAGGTCTGGTCTGTTTTTAAAGCCAGCACTCTACTTTGAGACCAACAGTGAAACTAACAGGAGTTGAAAGGTGTTTTTAGCTGTAATATCAAACAGTACACAGAGCAAATGAGCATGTGGGTAAGACACTGATTTTTTTGAAATCACTCCAACGGCCTAAAAGAAGCCATGAACTATTAACATCCCAAGAACTCTTCAAGAGATGGCAGCTCTTCTGTCAAGGGTGGTACTTCTCAACTTCTATCTTAGACTCAAAGTTCAGAAGTCTTAAATACAAGTGGACAGGGTCAGTTCTAAGTACCTGTTTTGTGAGTACCCCTGAAGAAACAAGATATATAAAAGGCGATGTCTGTTCCACCTGTAAGTAGTTCATTCTGAGAAGATAGGGTAGCTACATGTAATGACTATTTTCCAGTTACACTAAATACCAAATGAGTCTAAAGAATGGAAAGGTCAATTTCAGAGTTGGGCTTCCAGAGAATATCTTCATGGAGGAGGCAGATCTCAAGCTGAGCCCAGGAATGAGCAGAGGCATGGAGTCAAGAGTGCACCCAGAGCATTAAGAGACAGTAGATTTGACTAGAGTAGAAGGTTCACGCAGCAGATAAATGATAACAAACTGGGCACAGATATGAAGGAATTTGAATGGCAAGCTAAGCAATTCAAACTTGAATTTGAAGGAAGTAGGAGTCAGTGAGAAGTTGTTGGTATGAATGAAGGTGGGCAAATGGGAAAAGACATGTGTAAAAGCCTAATTCAAGTTAGATTTATATAGAAGTGATCTTTGGAGGTGGGTGATGGGACAGAGGTTGAAACAGGTAGACCACTTAGGCTCCTGCCACGGGAGATGAGGACCAAGGCTCGTTTCGTGGTGGTGGTGGTGTGGATAGAAAGGAATGACAGCAAAAAATAAAAAGAAAGAATGGATCTGATGACACCTTTAAATAGCAAGGGCAGAGAGAACAGATGTAAACTTAAGGTAACTGCTTGTCCTCCAGGCTGAGATATTCACATGTCTAAACGAGAAATATGTCAGTCAGAAGAGGGATTCGTAGGCCACACAGGTGAGTCCCAGCCAGTGTCACCCAGAGAGGGGGCCCCTTGGCTGCTCAGTGAGTCCGGTGGTCACCTCTCTCTGTGTGAATTACCAGGGTAAATAAAGATGTAGTAGAACTAGAATATGAATTCTGGTCTTGCATTTGATTTCGTTCATGTATTCCCTTCACTCCATTTTTCCATCACCAAGTGACCTTCTAATCACACTCTGGCTCTCCACCAAGCTCTGGCCACAGAAAGAGAATGTGCTGGCTGCTCCAGGGAGTGTTTTAGTCCATCTTTAATGTTTTGTGCTCTCTGAGTTGTAAGTCCACGTCTGAGATTGAATTTGCTCCAGCTTTGCTGATAGATCAGGTTTCTGAGCCTGCAAGGCCACGGACCAAATGTTAGACTGTGGAAAATTCATCAAGGCAACGTCTGTGAGGCTGCTTGAAAAATAATCTCAGGACACCCAAGCTCCTCAGGCAGTCCTGTCACAGTTGAGACTTTAGGTAGAAAGCAGAATATACGTAGAATAGTCTGACAGAATATGTGTGCTTGTGATTTCATAAATCTGGTTTTCAGGTTGCTGTTAAGCATGCAGCTTTTGATTGTTTGCTCGTTTATTTGATGCTTGGAAATAGGCTACAGTTAAACATGCCACACCAAGTCAAACGGCAGAAATCCTTGCTGTTTCAGAGAATAGTGTACCCCAGATAGGAAAAGCAGCTAGAACTTTGTATATCATTTCTCTCCATTAGTAAGTAAAATCTATCCCAGGTTTAAAAAGATCTTTAGGAATTTAACCTTATAGCAGACGCCAGCAATGGAAGTTTCACTAGAGCATCTGAGGAGTACCTTGTTTCATGGGATCTGGGAGCTGCCGTGTTAACTGGATATGAGGTTAGTTATGTTAGGAACATTTCTCAGAATCTCAGCAGTGAAAACTTTCAAGAGGCACATCCGTAGGATGACTTCTTTCATGGTGTTCATTGTATAAAGGAATAAAGGTATACCTTTCTAAAACCTTGAAGATGTGAGGGTTTGGGGGCACATTTTCTATACTTAGGTGGAACTCTGCAGAGGAATAACCTGAAGTAATAGAACTGTTCTTCTATCAAAGACATGACATTATAATCAAAAGTGCTATAGAAAAATTTTCAAAAGAGATTTTAATTTTGCCGAAACTGTCCTATTTTTTAGAAATGCCAGAGCACTTTTGGGGAAGAGGCCATTATAGCATTGTGAATTAATTCCAAGGTTATAAAATACTGCCATATTTTTAATGTATTACTGTCTTTCCCCTTCCTCTGTATTTGGAGAAATGCATGCATTTTGGGGATCAGAGAACTTGGCATCACTGATGATAACTTAGGAGGGATCAATTTTCCCAGGAGTATTCTCATACGTTTTGTTCTCCTCTTCCTTTGTTTAGGTAATCAACTATTCGCTCATTTATTACTTACAATGCTTACTTGTATATCTTCTCTGTCAGAGGCACTGTGCTAGGCATTAAGGATAAAATATACAAACAAACCAAGTCCCTTTCCTGAAGGTGTGTATAGGCTCGTGGGGGAGACAGACAGCCAGTCAACTAATTTAAAAGCATAGTAAATGCTATCTTACAAAGTTAAAGAGGGCACTCTGGGGGCCCAGAGACAGGATAGGATAAGAAGAGTTCTGCTGGGATGTGTCAGTTAAGTGAAAGCTGTGCTAACAGCTGCACGTTGGCCCCCATAAGCACGAGTGTGTCCTCGTTCACAGTGCTCACAAGCCCCCAGCCCCGCGTCACTCTCGCTTCACTTTCTCACCTTCAACCTGTTATTATTATTTCTAACTCCTTTACCTCCTGCCTAAATCTTTACCTAAAGGCTCAGTGTTTCACTGTTCAAATGACTTACTTTTAGGGAAGAACAAGTGTGCTCATTTCTTATCCACTAAACTTTTTGAAAAATGACAATGATAGGTGACATTATTACAGACAACTCTCAAATTTTTTATCATAAGGAAAGTCAAAGAAGGAAAACTTGGCATCAACTTTCTGCTTTCCAGTTTACCATGTCTTTTAGAAGATGGTACATGATTAAAATAAGCTATTTTTCTTATTAACTGACAACTTAGAGATTTTGAATTGAATTCAGTTCAGTAATATTTGGATACCTACTCTATTCCTCACAATATTATGTGCTACATGTACGAGATGGATGAATATATAAACACACATGTGGGAATACATATATATATACACATATTTATCTATTTACCACATATAGTATATGACTTGTTTTTTGAGCAAAAACTTGGGTGGATGGAGCCAAACCTTGCACATGTAAAACAACCAAACAGGAAGCAAGCAGGAATTCATGAGATGCTAAATTGAAAACAGTTTCTGCAATGAATGTTCTCTAACGAAGTACATAGAGAGCATCAGGCACTTCATAGAGAAGGTGGAACTTTAGGTAAAATTTCAAAGACAGAACATACCTGGCTGCATCCAAGTGGATATGAAACCGAGCTGAATATAAAGAAGAAGAGAACATTGGGATTTGAAACCAGACAAGGCTGGTTCATCTGGGGCAAAGGGTTAAGTCTCAGTATTAGCTAAAGCTACATAGTCAGGTGGCTAGTGCCAGTGCGGCAAATAAATACACATCTCAAATCACGCATCCAAGTCTAGTTCTATGAAGAGCTTTCTAATGCCTTTACTGAATTTAGCCTATGAAAAAGAGTCATTAACTAATGATGGAAATAGTTACCACCATAATATTTTATAAACTCCTTGGTGTAATGAGTTGATATGTCATTTTGTGTATTTCATGAACTCCATCTAAGAAAAGACAGAATATCTCCTCAGGATTGAATTAGAAGTGCACATCCTCAGAATGGCTCCATGGCAGCTCCACGGATTCCCACAACAATTTTAGCATATTAAGCTCATTTTCTAACCTGGGGAGGAAAGAGGAAAATTTACTCCCAATGACCAGCAAACCATGTCATTGAAAGCAGGCAAGGTATTTGGAATGTCTCTTCCTCTGAAACTGTCCTCAAATAGTTAAAAAAAAAAAGTTTGCTTACGGGCTGTGGAGAACTTCTGTCGTTTCTTCTTTACCAGCTGCATAAACAACAGATCATTCATTCTTTCCAGACTTCTCTCAGAAGTGCTACAAAGCAAACAATTGGCTTTTTAGACAGGAGAGTCCAAAGAATAACCAGTCAGGGAAGGAGAGGCTTAAAGAGTCTCACAAATTGAGACATTGTTAGCATGTCCAGGTGGCCTATGATTAAACAAGTCCACTGTGAAATTTAGGTTGAGGGAGAACATATATTAGAATGGCCTTTTTTCCTCAATCTTGTAAATCTCCTGTGGGCAATATTTTAAGAATCTATGTAGATTCACAAATATTCTGGAAGACGCTCCGGGACTGAGAGGCTAGCTGTGCAGGAGCAAGCTTCCCTGTCCCCCCACTCCCCAAACAGAACAGCTCTACTTTCGTGAAGTCTCAGAAGTTGGACTTTAAGAGGAATTGATTTTTAAAGGATAAAATAATACAGAAAATTAAACTGTCCCCATCATTTAAAAATGTTATGTGAGGTACATGCATCTTTACAGAACCTAACCACCCTAAAAAATGAGTGAACTAAATACCCTTTCAACATGCTTTCCTAGGGATCAGAACAACAGTAAACATTTTGGGTCTGTCAGGAACGAGCACAACTATGTGAAATGGTGCGAAGGCATCTGTCTCCATCAGGGCAGCTAAAATTTCCATGTCACCATTACCTACTGAGCAAAATAGAAACATTCAGAAATACATACACTCTTTCCAGAAGGCTTATAATCTTAAACTACGGGCAGAGTACAAACAAACTGAAATTTAATACTGAAATGCCATTCATGTTCTTAAATAGAAACACTGGCTCATCTCCGTCATCAAGTGAACAGCTTGATTTAAATGAAAACTGACAAAGATACAAGGAAGTCAAGGCCCATCCACTGAAAATCTACCCTTCACCATCATGAAGCTGCAAAGTTCCTCATTAGATGGTTGGGTCAGGGAGGCTGCTGCCCAAGTGCTGAAGGAAGCTATTCTTCCAAGGAGGTCTTGACACAGCACTTCAGCAGTTAAATAATGAGCACATAAGTAACGACTCTGTGAGCAGCTGAATTTCTCAGTAACAACCAAACACATCTTTGATTAACTACGGAGGAGATTTATGAGCTACTTCTGTTTTCCAAATTTCTTCATTCACTGGGGAAATGATGCTTCCTATCATCTATCAAGCGAAAGCAGTAATTTTTCGAAGGAAATGAGGCACCGAATGAATTTCAGAATCTGGAAGCTTTTGTCTTATTTCCCTGTTGAGCCATGATCCAGAATGGGGAGTGAAGAAGAAGAGCACATGCTATTCCCTTTGGAGTCCGAATACGTAAAATCACAGGTCTGTGGAATCTGTGAAGGAATGAATACTTCATAGTGACACTCCAACGACTAAAAGAAAGGGAGATAAATGAAAATGTGAGCATTTCTCTCTCTCCACTCCCTGTAGTTCAAAGGAAACTGCTCATCTAGTAAAGTCTAGTATGGGAGCTGACTTTCATGGTTGCTTGGCATTACTCAAAGAAATCAACCAAACAAGAGTGATTTGTGTGGGAGAGATGACCTCCTACAGAGTATTAAGTTTAAAAACAATACTGCATATGTAATTGGGGTGACATTCCATGAATGTGGAAGAAATGGGGATAGGTTTAAGCTCAATATTTAGGGTCCACTAGAAGTCATGGTAATATTTTTACAAGAATTTTTATTTATGAAAGTCATTTGGAATCAAAGATTGAGACTTTTATAAACATTGAAACCTTAATTTTGAGAAGCACACATAAATGACCACAAACCTGGTTCTATAGTATGTAACAAATATTTTTATTATTAAAAAAATAAGATTTTTGAAAGACAAAAAATGTAACTGGAATAAAAAAAAAAGTTTGTCATTAACCTAAGGATCATGAGCAGACATGATTCTTCCCAAATACATGGATACTGAACTGCATTAGGACTCAGGGAAAACTGTTATTATGGAGTGGATTACAATTCACTAAGCAAAGAGTCACTTGGTCCTTGAAATAACTGCCAGTGGCAAATGGGAAAAACAATGCCTTAGATAAGGGGGAAATTCAGCAAATATTTGTGGAATGAAGAAAAGACCTTAAACTAGGGGAAAGTGGAGTTTAAAATCATATTGCAGATAACATAGTGATTTATCCATACATATACTGCGCTGTCATGGCTCCAGCACTTTCTGATTGTGTGACCTTAGGAAAGGTGTTTAGCGTTTAGTCGGTGGTCCTCAGTTCCTTCAGTAAAATGGAGATATCTATTTAAGAGGGCTATTATGCATTTTATATAACATGAAATTTAGTACCTAAACCATGTGCTACAGTGTCTGGCATATAGTTGACACTCCATAAATACCAGCTTTCATATCGTACTTTAAGAAAGTTTGAAAATAGCAGAAAACTGCCCACAGTCTAATAACGCAGAGAAGCACCAGTAAGGAAAGATGGGACTTGTGATAATCGTGCTTGTTCAGCAGTTGCTGGGATGATCCCAAGAAACATCTACTCAGCAGCATTCAGCCCCGGTGCTGCTAACTCTTCAGGTAGATGGTTTCAGGGCTTAAATGGTGGCTTTTATTTATTATATTCCATTTAAGAATAAAGTGAAGCTCAGAAAGGTTAAGTAATTCTGAGCCATCACACAGGACTCTGTGCAGAAGGCCTGGCCAGGGCCTAGACAGGATGCCGTGGTGGGAAGGCTAGTTCAGAGCTCAGAGTTTTTTAATTACTTGTAGAAATTTCTTCTACAACCTTACGCTGTCAAAGAAACTTCTCTTGACAGAAATTCAGTGGATGGAAATATTTTCCCAGGCATACCTGGTCAAAACAAACACCTGGCCATGGCTCTCCTGTAGGAAACGTGAGTTTCTCTGGAAGGGCAGTATAATCATTGTGCAGAGGTAGCTAACTACAAATGCGGGGCTATCTGATTACAGTGGGGGCTGCACGGAATGCTGATGCTGCTTAAGCCCCAACATACCAGAGTGCCACCTATGAGCTTCCTTTGCCAAACCATCCCTGCCTTTCGTTTTCTTTCTCCTCAATCCCTGGCAGCTGAAAAGGAAAACAAAAAACAATTCTGACAGCACCAAGAGCTGTGGAGAGCTGAGTCTGCTAGTTCAGGAATTTGGCTTTTTTCCTTGATTTTCCCTGCTTTTTTCCCTCAGCTGGTCTCTCCAGGAAGCAAGCAAAACACAGTTTTACATTGGACATATCTGAAAAAAAAAAATCTTTTCCTTATGAGGAAGGAAGAAAATAAGACTTTCAAAAAAAATTAGCAGGTTATAGTTGGAAATAAGGATGAAAAATTATTTCATAGAATCACTGAACAACCTCAAACTCTATCAACATTTTTAATGGTCTGGTGCCCTATGCATAGATTTACAAAATATCCCTCCAAAGCTTCCAGGAATACTTGCTCCTTCATCAGGCCACAGCAAGGTTAGCTGAAGGTGGCTAAGCCTCTCTTCAGAAAATAATAAATGACAAATAGGATTTTGTCTTCTCTCTTTGGTAAGTGAGCATTAAGCTATGTATATATAACAACCAGGAAACACGGTGATGACCCAAGGAATAGGAATATGAAGGCTGGTAGTTTGCAAGGCCAGAGGGACCTGCAGTGCACATGACAAGGTGTGCATCTCCACCTCCAGTCAGAAATGAGGTTTCACTACCGAAAGCTTGGCAGGAATATGATGTTGAACAAAGAAGTTTCTCAAAATGCAAAAGGTCTAATGGCAGCTTCACAAACTGGAGAGCAGCATTTCTGAGGTCACAGCAGGGCATGACGACCCCCAGATTTTCAGAAGGTTAATTCAGTCTAAGCCTTGTCTTCAATAGGCTCTTAGGGAATAATGCTGCTGAAACAACATGGCCATTTGTGTGTGAGAAGAGAGCAAGCCAGTTCCACATTCTATATCAGAATTATAATATTCTAGCAGAAATGCTACTTACAAGATAGCTAAAGCCTAAGTCCTTTCAAAGCTGTTTAAAACGTGGTAAGATACCAATCAGATAGACAAGAATATATCCCTGGCTGTGCTTTAGAAGTTTATATATAACAGCTTTTAGTAAATTAATGAATTTTTGTCTTACCAAGTAAACTTGTCACTTAGAATTCTGAGTCCATTTGGAAATAAACAATCTATCATTTTGTAAATACAAAATTTTCATATGCTACATTTTCTTATATTGATGTACATCTATGTGTTGCTTTTCTACTAAATATTCTGTGGTTAATATTGTAGAAGATGAGAAATGGAAAAAAGTGAACATCCTCTCCAACACAAAGTGAGCCGTTTGTTTCTCAAATTCCCTATAATTGGATTTAACAGGGGAGGTTAGTGAGTCTCTTTAGACATTTTCTATTATTAGCCTTGACATAATCTGACTCATACGTCAATGATAAAATGTTGTAGTTTCACTGCAATTCATGAACTCTTTCCCTACACATCACCCCTTTTCACCCTCAAAACTGCCCTTTACAGGGGATGGTATTACGCTTCTTTTACAGAGAAGGAAATGAGGGCTTCAGATGCAGAGGAACTTGCCCAGCACTATTGATCTAGTAGAGGAAAGCCACACAGGAGCCCCGGCCTTCTCAAGTTGCTTCTGACATCACTCATCCTAACCATTTGTGGAATTTTGTGTGTTTGATTTATATTATGAAACAAGCAATGTCCTTTTCCCAGAAAGCTACTTCTGTGCCACAGTCTTTGTAGTAATCCTAACTGGACACAGAACTGCCTAACATTTTCTGCGCTGCTTCTGCCTGTCGGCGTGGTACCCTAAACAAACTCAACATGGACTAACCCATCAGTTGGATCGTGACGAGCGGTGAGCCTTGTGAAGACACGGGCTCACTGCACCCTCAGAGCTTAGAAATATGCCTACCACATGACAGGTACTTAATAAATATTCAAGGAAGCAGGGAAAAAGGGAGAAAGCAGGGGGATTCTAACTTCAGGACATGGATTTACTCCCACTTTCAACACAGGGCGTTGTCTATTCTAATCACACCTCGCCCAATAGATCCGCGTACACCAAATAACTAACTGTCAATGGCGAGACTCTGGGAGTTAATTCTCAAAGAACAAATGATGGAAAATCCATGCTGTCCAGAACCCACATCTATAATGAATGCTCTCCACTCCTCCTTCGTCGTCAGACTTATTGTCCCCTTCCCTTGATTCCTTTTAGCCTATGAATTGGCATTAGCCCTCCTCCTCAAATAAAACAAACCCTTCACATGGTTCTGCATGATTGGAATCAGCTCATGTATTCAAGGGTCTTCTTCATCTTGTATTAACTCAAGGCTTGCTTGCCTTTGGGTGAGGAATAGTACTTACTTACCTTTCAATTTCTCATTTTAGGTGAATACATTTTTATTTGTAGCATTTTACACTTTCTGAGCCAGCCTTCCAATATTATTAAATGTTTCTTTGTTCATTTAAAACTGGATGCTCAATATGGTACCTCAAAATGTATGCAGCAAACAGAAAGCACCCAAACACCAGACTTTAGAACTGCAACTGACAGGATTCTTATCGCTCCCTTTTTTTCTCTAAAGCAGATCAGAAAACTGTCAAAGGTTAGAAGGCATTAGGTAAATGGATTCACCTGGCTGATGTAAAACTTAGACTCAATACTTGCTAAAAGCAAACCTCACCCTTCAAGCCACCACGTGTTACTGCTGCTCCCAACTGCTTTAATATCTGTTTTAGTAAGCAAAGTGATAGGACGGATAAAAATAAAATTTTTAAAAATCTTGCTTTTGCCTGTGCGTGTAACTGGTCTCTTCATACAGAGGCAGCTAGAGGACTGCAGTGTGAGGAATGACTGGTTTCTGGCAGGCTCTCTTCTCTGCAGTTAGGTACCAACAGGGGAAGGGCGAGCAGCCGCCGCCCCTTGGGGTGGGCATCCCGCCTGTGGAGAGCTGGTGGCTAGAGCAAGGGCGGGCTTAGGGGGAGCCGAGCCAGCACACCTGGGCCCCTGACTTTCCATGCTTCTGCTCACAAACCTTCCGCACTGTTCACCATGTTCAGTGTTCACCATAGCAGAAACAAGAGTTTGCAGACCTCCCCTTCCATTTTCTTGAAAAATATCAACACAAAACACCCTAGCTGCTGCCAAGGCCCAAACCCTCCCTGAGCACGTGGCTAATGGTGACAGTAGTGTTTGGGGCTGGAACTACAGGAGGAGGATTATGTGTGAAACTGTGCTTGCGGTAGGTCCTTGTCCCTGGTGTCTATCAGATTTCCTTCCCAGCAGCGGCTGTGCTCGGACTAGAGAGCACAGGTTGCTGATTTTGTTCCTTGTATGGATTTATAGGCCTCCTTAAATTTTGAGCTGGCAGCTGGAAGAGAGAGAACACTGTGTGAACAAAGTGGGTAAAGAGAACGAAAGGATGAGAAATGTGTCATTTTATGAGACTTATAAATGCTTCACCCAGTTCTTTGTTAATGACTGGGGCTGTTCTAAGCACATCCAGTCATAAACTCATTTCATCCTTCCGAAGGCCTCACTATGGGGCACTATGGATTATGAGATCCATTCCCCTCCCCGTACTTTCTGCTCACGGGTTTCCATGTGTCTGCCTGTGCTGGTGAGTAGCAGTAGCTTACTTGGGAAGAGCTCAGGGAGGAAGCAGACCATGTGGTTCTGGTTGCCGGTGGAACTCTGGGCAGCCTTCACGGCACCACCTACCCTTCCTCCACTGCAGTTTCTCCATCTGCAAAATGGAGTTAGGCAAGATCAGTGGGTTTTGAATCTTTTTTTTTTTTTGATGCTCTCCATTTGCTAAGCTGACAGAGTGGACGTTGCACGGCTGGAAGATGGCCCCGTGCTGCGGGCACACTCGGAGGGGGCTCTACTGAGCCCAGGGGCTTCTGAAGCCATTTGTAAGTGGCTGAAGGAGATGGCACCTAAGTCTACTTTTCGCTCCGAAGCACTGTTATTTGAATACTGGATTCTTTCATGTTATTTGACTGTTGGTGAACTGTTTCTGTTCAGAGAAGCTTTTAGCACAGAGAATACAAGTTACTTTCTATGGATTTATCGTACCCATGACCTCACCTGCCCTAGTCCAGAACACGGAGAATGTGCACAACTGAACTGCTCAGAATAACAGTCTGGAATGACCAAATAACAGAGGGTGACAGTTATTTCAGAGCAGCCCCTGTGGTCTTGCAGACAGATTTTCTCTGGGGCAACACAAATACATTTACCAAGGGATTGTCAGTATCAGACATTGTGGTGCATCACCACACACTGAAGGACGGTCATCTCTCCTTTGGTAAGCTGGCGTTTGCTTAGGAGAGAGCTTAGGTAAAATACAGCTTGGGTTGAATTCAGTTCAGCTCAGCAAACCTACACTTGGGGACTGCTCAAATCATGTGGCTTCACCACCAGTGGCAAAAGCCTCCAGAATCTAGGGACTGTTGATGATATTTGAAGAGACTTCCATGCTTTAGATGATGGCTGCTTCCAGTTACCTCAAAATTTGTGGCTTCTTTTCTTTAAAAATTTTTTTCTAATTCTTAGAATTTCCTCATTTCTAATATGTATTTCGAATTTTTTTTTTACTTTTACATGAAAATGGCTGGTCTGTTAAT
Organism: Smutsia gigantea; assembly: GCA_032199065.1. Taxonomy (NCBI): domain Eukaryota; kingdom Metazoa; phylum Chordata; class Mammalia; order Pholidota; family Manidae; genus Smutsia; species Smutsia gigantea. The sequence goes on along the minus strand of JAVSCE010006822.1, from coordinate 493,047 downwards.
ATTGTATCAACCAGCATCTCTTTCTCTGCAGCCAGTAGATTCACCTGTGACAGAGGACTGATGTATTGTTGAGTCTGCCGGTCTTCTAGTCTGTGTTTTTTGTTGCTTCACCTTCATGGGCTGTTTTTGTTCTGATTTGTGTCGTTTTGCTTACAAAGTAGCAGAATTTCGTCCAGTACACCAAGAACTGTTTTATATACATGAGTCACTAAGCAACTAGCGAACTATGAATATCTGTGGGGTTCACCAGCAACCAAAGTGTTTGAGAGCTGTGTTTTAATTTGCATTTTAACTTTACTGCTAGATAGACAAGATGAAGAAAGCATGAATGGTGCACTTACTACATCATGCACTAGTTAAGAATAATGCCATAAAAATTGACATTAATCCATATGGGGTACCAGGCACTATTCTGATTTCTGTATTTCCCAATTCTGATGGCAATCATATGAAGTATGATTATTATCCCATTTTCCAGATAAGGAAACAGAAGCTCAAAGAAATTAAGTAACTTTCCCAAGGTAGTGAGTTTAGTAATTGGCTGATATGGGATACAGACCCAGCTTTGGCAGTTTGATTGCTTTACTGAGGCTTCTAACCAGTCCACTGAATCAGAATGTGTTGCTCTATTACAAAGTGGTAATACTGATATTTTTTAAATCAAATGTAGATCAATTGCTGATGCAAGTGAAACTGAGAGTCACATCAACAAAAGTTTTAAATCTTTTATTTCTATGTGTTTTATGTATTAAAAAACAAAATTAGGATTTTTCTTAATGTAGTTTATACTTTCTCCTAATTATGTGTTCAGCAGAAATCTGGAGAAATACTGAGACCTGTTTTCAAAAACAGAATCAATCACTTTGGCTAGATTTTCCTTGCTTATTCTTTTCTCTCAAAAGGGCTCCCTTCACTTTGACATCCTTCCATTAATTTCAGAGTTAACATGCTAGCCAAATGCTCTCAAAGATACCATGTTAAGAAGAACAGCAACAGCAAAGATGGGTTTTGCCTTACTTTTCCACAAGAATCTTTTGGCTTCATAAAAATCTTAGTTAATGAAAATGTACTGTCTATGATAACATCATATCCACTTTAGTAAGAGTCACTGTTTACTGCTTACTGAAGTCATAAACTTCAGTGTAAATGAAATGTAAATCACATACTTTATGGACATTCTGGCAGTTGAGGGGCATCATTGCAACCTAGCTATGGGAATTTCAGAGTCTGTCGTGACTCTAAGAGCCTCTGATTCTCTGGCATATAAAGGCTGCTGAGGCAGTGATTGAGTTTCATGCGACTCTAAAATGCCTCTCTAGAACTTAAAGTTCAAGTGAGCAGTGACTGTCTTATCATCTTTGGGTCCCAAGGACATAACACCTGGCAGGCCCCTAATAAATATTGGGTGAACAGGTGAATGAATGATGTTTCACCATCTTGTTCATTCATTACCCAACTAGAAATTATTTACCTTAGTAGCCAGAGTTTTTGCTAGTCTCTCATGATTTAAGCACTTAGGTATTTTAAATTAAAATCGCTTTTATTATTTTCTTTCTACATATAGGGATTACTTTTGTTTTAAAAAATCATGTACGTCATTTGGGGTAGTTTAAAATATTCCTAATTCAGGGACATCTTCTATTTTATGGTGTTATGCAAGATGCTTTAAACATTTTGAGAAGGTTTTAGCTCTCGTTATGAACAAACATTAGAGTAGGGTAGAAATCACCTTTACATAATAGCTAGTGGAGAATTACTCTTCACTGTCAAATTTCCTGGACAGTGGAGACAGGCACATTTTCCTCAACAGAAGCCTCTTGCCATTTTGTTTCAGGATCTACAATAAAAATATGTTTTGTGCAAGCATATATTATTATTATTTTAAACTGGATTTAACTGAATTTTACATCATGCTTATAACTTTTTAAAATCATACCAAAAAAAGTTGGTCATACTGAAAACACCTCCCTACATACATTTATCCCCAAAGCCTTACATACACAAGCTAACAAAATACCCTTCACTGTGTTTAGGCACTGCTGTTATACGTGTGGTTTCTGTAATGATCCCAACCATATTTTCTCTAATTGTGATTTTTCAGACCCCTGTGGCCTTTCCTAACTACCCAATTTCAACTGAGAGGAGCTGTCATGGACCACAAGATGTCACTCTGGGTTTCCCAGCAACCTTTATATAAGAAGTGAATGGCCCTTGAAACAAGGGTTAACTGCTAGATAACAATCACTCCATTTTTCCCAAGATGCTTATGCCAGGCTTGCCCTCACACCTCATCTACCCTCATTCCCCATCAGTAGGCCAACAGACTTAGGTCCTCATGTTTAAATAAAATCGAATGCAAAGTAAAATGGAGCAGGAACAGGGCTCCAAGATGACACAAGTTATGTGTATGTGTGTGGCCTTGTAAAGAAACCCCCAGCAGGGCAGTCTCCAAGAACTGAAGAATGGCCCATTCCAGATCCGACTTTGCAAGGGTGGAAATTTGGCCCTAACAGGTAAAAGAGAATCTCATGAATCTTTGGCATCATTTAGGATTTTATCTTGTAGTTAGTGAGCCATTGGTAATTTAGAGAAAAGAAACATTTTTTTTCAAGGATAGGAATCTTACATTAAAAAAAAAAATTTAGAAGTTGGAAAGATCACAGACTTTTGCCCCAAGATAAAGAATTTAAAGGTTATATCAATTTAGGTATCATTATAGAAGGCAGTTTATGACGTGAGCTACTCTTTAGAAAATAAAAATTGCCAACCTGTATTTGAAGATATATTGGATTTTCTGTTGTGTGACTATATTGTAATTATGATTACATTTTTTAGAGATACATACTGAAATATTTATGATGAAAGGATATAATGAGATTTGCTTCAAAATAATCCTAGGAGTAGGGCTGGGGAGGGAAGTAGGTGGGTTGTAGATGAAGTAAGACTAGCTGTTAGTTGATAACTGTTGAACTGGAGATGGATAGTGTATATGTTTGAATTACTCCACAGTCATGAGTGGGGGAAAGTACCAACCCTGATCCAAGCAGGAGTCCATTCATTTTGATCTTTTTCTGTTAGTGGAGAATCTCCATGATCGAAGTCCCCAAACTTAGGAACATACCCTCAAAAATCTTTACCTATGGATTACTCATTCATTAGTTTAGCTAAATACCACCTTTTAGAAGCAATGAGGGGCTGATGTTTGTGATTGGTTGTGGAAACTAAGAACAGAATATCCATTTGTGTTCCAAATTTAGTTTTTTAAAATGTCAGAATAGGATCCAACTTTCTAGTTTTTCAGAATTTCTTGGAAAAGTTTATTTACTCCTAACGATGCCTTTATGATGATGTAGATTTCTATCATAATCCCTCTTAGATTTCAGCTTTCCATTTTGATGTCCACAAGTATGAAGATTCTTTCCTACAGAAGTGTCTCCACCTCTTTGATGATTTCCAGCATCCTCGGAAACTTTTCCAGCTTCAGCGTCACTTTCTCACTGAGTACTGGTAACCAGACCAAATACAGGTCCCCATGTTTTCAGACATGTTAGCTTAAAGTGAGAAGAGGATGGCTCCTGGGAGTAGAATCGCCATGTCCTTTTCCATATCATTCCTAAAAGGTCTAAAATTTCATTTTAGTCTTTGTGGGTAGTCATGGTCTGCCATCTCCAATCTATAGTAAATGTCAGATGCTTTTCCTGAGACAGAATAGTTCAGAGCCCATTATTTTCTATGGAATATAATTTTTTTCCTTAGTGTTTTATTTAATACTTTAAAACTTGTTTGCTTTAAGACTTCTGCCTACTTACAGGGCCCAATGATATCCTGCAGTTTATCCAATCTACTTTTGTATTTACACTAGGGAAGATGCTAGATTTTTATCTAAATATCTAGAATATACATACCTCTATATTCTTCTATATATATATCTATACATATATTTCAAGGTGCACTTCTATGTATACAATCACAGATATCCAGCATTTAAATGATTCTGTCCCAAATACATTCATTTCACATAGAGTTGAGCATACTCAATTAATTCAAACATTTGTTCCTTATTTTTTCTAATAAATTAACTGCATTGTTACTTTCCTTCAATTCCGCAGTCTTTTCAAAAAATTACTTTTGCTTTTGATTCATTTAAAATTTTTGAAAGACATAATTATCTCCTTAGTCCACCCGATTATTTATGGAAATTATTATATGTACTCTGTAGCCAACACACATCAGTTAATTATGTAGTTATGGTCAAATCCAGTAGCTTTTTTCCCCACTGCACTAAAAATTTACTAACTCCTATGAACTACAGAAAGCCCTCTCAAAGTATTCTTGGGAATTCCATACTCAAATTATTTAAAATAACACTTTTTTGGAATGCCCGCTATTTAAGAGGTGTAGTAGTAGACCTGTGAAATAACATATGTATACTTCGAGTACACAACCTAGTGGAGGAGACAGACAGACAGATCAAAATAAACAGACACAGAACTAGTTATAATACCAGGTGTCCAAAACTGTTCTAAGGACAAAAATTGCCCCAATTCTTACAATAAAACATCCTATATTTACTTTACAGTAACAAAGGTGCAAAGCCAAAAAGTCAAAAGCTTAAAATTAAAATTTCTTTTAAAAACAAAGATTAGTATTTACTTTTCCTGTGTGGCTTGTGTAGATTGTCACTCTCCCCTTACTAGTACCTGCTGGGAACCAAGAGCCAGTGGTTAATGACAACTGGCACGTGTAAACATGCTGGACTGAATAAGTCCCTTCCTTATCTCCCCATCAGCCCTTTCTAACCACCTGGAAATGTGCCTCCCATACAAACAGCCTCACAGCTTTATTAGGAATGTCTGGCCTCCTTTGTGGGATGAGTATGTCTAAAGCTCACACACAACCTTGCCCTTTGTGTGTTAGTCATAGAAACCGAACCAAAGAATGTTAGAGACAGAAAAGACTGATGTATCCAAGCTCTTCATTTCATAGACAAGGCAACTGAGCCAGGGCACACAGTTTGTAGGATTAGAAGTAACTTCAAGACATTCTTGGCATTCATTAGTGACAACTTTAAGGTAAATAACAGCAATGTAATATGGTGGCAAATATGAGTAAGGTAGAGCCTGGGAAATAATTTTACTCAGGAGATGCCTTTTCTTTTACCAGCTTGTTATATGAAGGCAATAAATACCCCAGTGATTTTTTCCTGTATATACCAACAGTAGGTAGAGCCTAAACAACAATGATCAAAAGATAAGAGTAGATGATAAAATCTGTGACCATTTTTCATCCAGACAGATCTCAGTATGTTTATACATGTAACGTGATCCTGGGCTCAGTTAATCCTGGAGTCCTGTTAGGGCCCAGGGACGGCTCTCCACCAGGCATGGGAGGTTTACCCTCTTCAGCTCTGTGTGCCAACAAGAAATACCAGGCACATGTCTGGTGTTTCCGCTCTCCAGCTACTCTTTCCTCTGCCTTTTAGGGTGAGAAATCTCAGCAGTACTTAAATTGACTGCTGACGCCTGTGGTCTGGAAATGACCTCCAGAAAAATCGTCATTATGAGCTGCACCTATATAAATATAAGAGGATTGTGACTGTGTACAGAAGCCAATTCTAAACTTAGACCCTTACCAGATGAGAACATGAGCTAGCTATCAGCTGACCCTAATGCACAGACACTATTTATCCCCAACGATGGACAGGGGAGGCTACCTAGTCACTGATCACTGTGGAGCTTTTTGGCTACGATATCCTCTCTGTAGCTGTTGTCAAGGGGCAACTTCTCATGGGATTGATATGTAGAGAATTGAAATAGGCTTTCGAATTTTAAAGATGGTTTTTGCTTCCATTCAGTTAGGAAATGCAATGTTACACATGTATTTTCACTTTCGGTATCACTCAAATAGTTAAAAACTTCTGGCTGCAGCTGAGTCTCCACTTTAAAAATAGAAAATGCTACTGCATCTCTGGCCCATGCCCTGGGCTGCACCTACGAGCCTCGCTCCACGCGTTTCTGAATAGGGATCAATGTCGAGGCCGTTCTCCAGCTCGCACAAAGGACTCTGAGAAGGTCTTAAAGGAAGGGAAAAGTAGCTAGAAATCCAGGAGCCTACCTTCTTCCGGCTAGAGCAGTTGCGCTTAGGACACCTGGTGTCGCAGACAGAAACGCCAGCCACGCTATGCCCACAGGCAGTGCGCTTGAAAGGAACTGCATTAAGCAGGTCCTCACGAAAAGGCGGCTAGCGAGTAGAGAAGAATGTTCTTCTAAACGAAAAGCTAGCTGGGGTATTCTGACCAGTCAAGGTTAGTATAGCACCGCAAATCTGTTGGTGTCCTGAAATAAACTATCTTGACCTGTTTTTGCAAATACTAACTTTGAATTGTGGGTGCTTTCCAGAGTGCAAATTCTGAAATGTAAATGTATGGCATGGCAAAGTTCTGCACTGTATTTTCACTTTTTAGCATATGGAGAAATGCATCTGTGGACTCTTTTATGACTATATTAAACACAACAGTAAACTTAGTCTCCTGGTTGTTTACCTTTCCATTTCAGCAGGTGCTTCTAAGTTGGTATGGAAGCAAGGAAAGATGCTTTATTAAGCAGGAAAACTCTCTTTACAGCAATTAAATGTGGAAATTCTGAATCATTTAAATTGGACCAGAAAGAAGGAGTGTGATGTAGGCAAGAAAATGAACAGAAAAACTTCCTAAAAGTGTTCTGATACAAAATTATTAATTTTAATAATAGAAAAATATGAAAGGTATAGAGGAGAATAAGCTCCAAAGAGAAGTTACATAGGGAAATCATTTTCAAAGAGAATAATCTAAGTGTAAATTTTAGTAGAGCATTAATGTAGTTGATGAGAGACTTAACATGTTGGAAATGCAGATTCAGAGATAAAAATGACCTCCTAATCCCCTCAAACCCATTTTACTTTGTAGGAGTTGGAGTCTGAAGAATATTATTTCTAAATTGTTATAAATTCCAAAAACATATTTTTAAATAAGATAAAATACTATCATTTCTTTAAAAGATTGAAAAAGCAACCTGATTCTTACCCCCACCCTAACATATATTTCCTTTTCACAATACAATGATCAATAAAGACTAAGGAGAAATCGGCATGGATAAAAAGTGGTTGAATAAGTCAATTTAACAATTCATCAGTGTTTGCTGAGTATGTGCAATGCACTAGGCACTGTGATAGGTGCTGGGAAGAAGTAATAAATAGTTTCATTCTCATGGTCCTTAAAGTGAAAAAGGAATGCAGGCAATTATTGTAAAATAAAGAGCATTGTATCATTTAAGGCAAGAGTTAATTACCTGCCTATGCACCTGACCACAGGTATGAGCAACAGTGACAGGGTTGGATGAGGTGGCAGAAAATATAAAAGTAAGTTAACTCACCTAGATGAGTCTTACACATCTTCAATGAAGACAGATTCCAGAGGAAATTGAAAATAAGCTATAAAATTATGTTAAAAATCTAATTTTGAGTAAAGAAAATGGTTTTATATAATATGCTTTGACATAGTTTAAATATATTGAAAATAAAATAAATGTCCCAGGCTTAGATTAAAAAATAAAGTCTTAGTGAACTTTCACTAAATTTAGCTTCAGTATTTTCCAGCATTGTTAATGAGAATGTAAATAGGCCCAGTCATGCTGGAAGTAATTTGATGACATATATCAACAATTTAAGAACTTAACCTAAGCAGATAGACAAGTTCACAAAGATAAGAAATAAGATTGATTCCCCAAAACTAAAAGCTATCTCAACATCATTTAACAGGAGATTAACTAATACCTGTATAATGATATATATATATATTATAAAATAGTCATTTAACATGCTGTAGAATTATACTGTGACATATGATATCAGTAAATGAGAGTAAAAGGTTAAAGCAATATGAATAGTGTGGTTGCATTGTGATTAAAAAATATGTATTTATAAAAAAGTTGGGAAGCATATAACTACAAATGTAATGGTTATATTTGGAAAACAGCATTATGATTTTTTTTGTGTTTGACAATTTATTTATTTTCCTATTTAATGAACCACTTTTATAACTGCCCTCTGCCTCTGTTCCTTTGGGCTCCTCTCCCACACTTTCCCTCCAGCCTCTTTATTCTTTCTCCTCTCTCCTCCTCACCCAGCCAATGTACCTTCTCCTGGCAGGCATCTAACTCTTCCCTTATGAGAAGCTATCTTCAAGCCATTTCTGCTGCTTGGACTTCATAAGCCCCTGTAAACCAAGCAGGAAAAACCAGAACCAAAACACAAACACGTATCACTAAGTTGCTCTGCAACATGAGAAAGAAGACTGAGGAGGGGAAAAGGACATGAAAAAACAAAGAAGGAAGGTGGTATGGGAACACATACAACAGTGCAGCTAAGCCTAAGCAAGGGGTTTGTGAAGGCAAATAGGAAATCAAACAAAAGATCTAATCCACAGGGCAGGTAATCCTTAATTTCAGGATAAGAATGTAAGACTACAGGCAGTAGAGAGCTACCAGAGTTTCTGAGCCTGACATCCAAATTGTAGAAGAATCAAAACTGTCGCTATGTGCAGATGACATGATACTATATAGAAAACCCTAAGACTCCACCAAGAAACTATAACAGCTAATGAATGACTTCAGTAAAGGTACAGAATACATCAATAACACAGAAATCTGTTGCGTTTCTACACACTAAAAATGAACTGGCAGAAAGAGAAATTAAGAAAACAACTCCATTTACAATTGTACCAAAAAGCACAAAACACCTAGGAATAAATTTAAGCAAGGAGGTGGAAGACCTGTGCTTTCAACATGTGAATAATATTGATATTGACGGGACTAGTGGAGATCACCAAAGAGGGAGTCTAGAGAGAGGCTTTTTTTTTTGTTCGGGCCCATACACTATCTTTTTAGGCGATAATGGAGGGTTCCTAGGTCTTGAACCAGAATCACTGAGAGTGAACTGCCTGTACCTACCTGACAGCCCCAAGCCAAGGCTAACTCTGGCGGCTTCAGATCTGGACCAGCATTATTCTGAGGAAACTCAGCATGAGAATTAGAAGGAAAGTCTCCAGCTTTGAGAGAGAGCAAGGTGCTTCCCTCCTTGTCAAGCATGTTCTCAAGAGTTTATGAAAACAGAAAAGTACACAATACAGAGGAGTAAATCACTGGAAACTTTAAGTTTGTAAACATGTGAATAGGGATGTGCCAGCTGTTAAGTCTGAAGATCCACATGTTGGGATCTTCTTGAAGAAAACTAACATGAAATTACATACAGTCTTAGAAAGCATGCATGCAAGTCAGGGGACCTGAACTTGTTTCTTTGTCTTGGTAGTTAAATACACCCCTATCGTGGAGATTGTCGATTTAATATGGTACGGCTAAGGGACCTATGAGGTGTGTTAGCGTTCTGCACTCTGATTGATCTATGAGGATGTCACTGTTTCTTGGCTCTCCTTTCGATTCCTTGGGTAAGTACCCTGCCTTTCCTGTTTGAGGCCTCCGAGGAGAAGCGGTGGGACCCGGCCTGGAGAGCCATCTGCAGCCCGCTGAGCCTGCTCCCCGGGGAATCACCCCACTGCTGCCAAAGGGCGAAGGGGAAGGCTTTCTGAAAATACAGAATGCTTCTCTCAAAGCCATGGGCACAGAAATCTAACTGTCATACTTCTGTTTCATCGTGGGGAACATGATGTAAGGAGAAAAATAACTTCAGATCGGCAATTTCTCAAAGACGGGTGATCCCTAAGAAAAGGCAATTTGGAAAATAAATCAGATTCTCAAAAGCTGTTTTCCTTTTTGGAGGTGAAAGTTCATGTTACAAGGTGCTTAGAGCTCCTGAAAATGGCCGAACGGAACAAGCAGATGACAGCTATATTTTTTTATGTTGATAAAAAAAGGTATGAGTTGGCTTTACCTCAACAGTGGCTGACGGGAAGTGCCACAGGGAGATGGTGCTTTAGGTACGGTATTTACCCTTACCAAACTGTATTTACCTACGCACAGGAATGGTTTTTGCTCTAGCAGTGTGATGTCTGCAGAGCAGGGCAGGCTCTTTCCCTGTAAGGCGTGTACCAGATGTCTGAGAACTAGTCTTGTTTCTAAATATAGTCAAGAGTCACCTCCTGTGTAGCTACAGGGAGACCATAGCATTTGATGAGCATGGTGAAAGTTACAGAAACTTTGTAAAATAATTTTCACACTGAATAATTTCTTCTAAGGAGTTCAATTGAACATTTTAAAATATCCTAGATAACCCGTTAAAGTTTAATAAGAGTATAAAGTAAATGAAGTGGTGCATATGGAGATATTTATAATTTGTTTGGTCTTCAGAGAGCTTATAAATCTTTCTAATATAAAGCATATCCTATTGAAAGGTAAGATATTTAACATCCAACACATTTGACTAGGAATTTTCTGTTGCCAAACTTCACATTTTGCAAGGGAGAAGTTAAGGGTGAAGATTTAGTTTAAAACAGACACAGGAACATAATAGCATCCCTTGCTTCTCACATGTCACCAGATGAATTACCACCATTCTAAGGAACTGTAAGGAAGCAAATGAGGTGGGGCTGCTTGGGAGTTAGGTAAGCAGAATTCAAACAAACGAATATGTTTTTCATGGAGTAGCACGTACCACAACTTACTCCTCTAATAGACTGACATGCCCTCCTTTCTTAGAGCTTACTTAAGAAAGAGAAAAGTAGATCCAAAACAGGGGAAAGCGGTAGACAAGGAGACAAATATTAGCATACATTACTGTATTACACTGGGAAGATTTTTTTTTCTAGTCAGTACTGCTCTATGAGCCAATGATGCCCTTTATAGGCTTGTTTTTCTGATTTGCATAGTCTGCATATTTAATCATTTAAAAACCTCCAACATGATCTCTCATGTCATTAAATACAGCCAACCATGCTGATACTGTTTAAGTTACAGAAAACAACTGCGCACCACCCAGCATCTTATAAAACCGCCTGGGTGGACGGCAGACAGGCTGTGCCTCTGAGGGGGTGCTGGGAGCACAGGGGCCGGCAGGGAAGGCAAGGGATTTCCACCTGGGAGGGCATGCCACAGGAGGGGGCCTGGTGGCATGACAGGTCAGTGCTTTCGCCACCAGGGCACAGGGCGGGAGGTTCAGTGGCATGGAGACTCAGTGACCCGAGTGAGCCCTTGGCACTGTCCGCACCATTTCCAACACAGCTGACAGCCTGCCCCTACCACCCTGTGACACCCCCTTTCTAGGGCCCACTTGGCTTGTTCCATGTTTCAGGACTTGGGGACCAGCTACTCACCCTCCTTGGCAACGTGTTGCAGCCCTCTTACACCTCAGGGCCACCGTAAGGGCAGGACAGCTGGGGGCGCAGAGGGCAGGGGGAACTGCAGGGTGGGGGGAGTGCAGGGTTCCAGCTGCTGCCCCTGATGAAAGTGCACAAAAATGGTTTTTCTGGGTTCTCTCTGAAAAACCATGAAACAGAGGTGTGTGTGCAGCAGGTCCAATCACTTTAATCATCCTCTTCTTTGGAGGATAATTCAAAAGGCAGAGTAGGTCCAGGATGGGTCACATATGGCCCTCTGGATTTGGAAACTGGCAATCTGGATCCTTGAGACAAGAATCAGAGTTCCTGGTTTTTGTGTAAGTATCTTGGTCACCTTGCTGAACTGTGAGCCAGAAAAGTGTGTCATTGACAGGAATTGACTGTACCTATTAGGGTTTACTTTGACTCACAGATTTTTGTTTCTTCCTTTTCTGACAGGTTCCTGGGCAGACCGATCACCACTACATGAAGCCGCAAGTCAAGGTCGTCTTCTTGCTCTGAGAACATTATTATCACAGGTAAAATATTCCATATACCTTAAAATATGCCCCTGTCCCATGAGTAGAGCACATTAACTGTCCAAAGTAATCAACTCAAAAATACTGAAACTGCTTAATAAATTTTACTAGTCTTTATTTTCACTCGTATATCAGTCCAATTCCTAGTTTCTCATCTACCTTTGAAACTTCTTTCTAAGTGTTTGGGTGTATTGTTAGTCCTAGTATTTCAAATTTCTCATACAGTATATTTGTTCACTGATAGACACATTGACAAAGTAATTGTACGTATGTAATATTCATTAATTTTAAATATGACTAACTCTGTACAGTATGTATAGCTAATTGCAGACTTTACTCAGACATACAATATCCAAGCAAGGGTAATCAGACCAGCTGACAAACAGTGTCTTCTCCACTGTGTTATCTGAGTATGTTATGCGGAATTACTATGAGAGCTGCACAGCAGCCTTTCCACACCTGCCTGCCCGTCAGACTCACCAGAGGGAAAATGAAAAGGCTTCCTTGTTGAAGTGGAAAGTGCTCAGGTTGGCCTGCACATTTTTAAATGTTTCTGATGTGACAGAAACGAACACCTGGGCCTGGAAGTCACCACTCCCATGCTTCCCAGTGTGGAGGACAAAGCATTTTTCCCCCATGGCTCTGAGGGAAGGCTGGGTAGTGGTGCCCAGTTTAAGCAGCACACTCGAGACTCAGGGGACCTAGATTCCAGGCTGGCACTTAACCTGGCTGCCCCTCCATGTTCTCATCTGTAAAGTGAAGATCCACTTCTGTGATAACCAGGTGACTATTTTGTTTGCTCATCACCTGATGAAAAAAAAACAAAACCCTGCAGAAAGGCCAGTAACTTTCATGTCTGCGGCTCTTGGAGAGGAGAGCAGCCTTCGGGGATTTCCCGATACACAGCTCGCATCCCCTGGCAGGCCAGCCAAGGAGTCAGGCCTTGCCGCCTGCCTGGGCGCTCAGGCCCCTTGTCACCAGTGTGGCCACTAGCAATCAGCTCTCTCCAAGTCTGACTACTGGCAAGACAATTCAGAACCTGTGAAAGGATGATCTAAGGGATCTTAAAAATTTTGGGTGATTATGTTCTTGCTTTCATTTTTTAATTCCTTATGATTTTAAGATTCTGATATTACAGATAACGGTAATCTATAATATGCTATGGGGACCTAGCCACAAAAATTACCCTATTAAAGTGCTCAGAGTGATTGTCAGTAGACAATGAATTACCAAGACTAGCAAGAAGGCGAAAAAATCTCATATCCTCATGATATTTAATTACTGTAATCTGATAAATCTGATACCATTAGCTTAATTGAAATAAAAAATTTTAAAGTGTTTATTTAGTTTTGATTGAATAATGAAAGTATCACCTCATTTACTCCTCAAAATAACCCTAGAATTTAGAGGTTAATATGCTCTTCCAAATTACAACAATGGCTACATTATGGAACAAGGCTTCAAACCCAAGTCTTGCTGACTCCATAGTCAGAGCTAGCTCTTAACCACTAGCATGGACCCTAGTCATCCCTATTTAGTGACAAAAACCCACAAAGCAGCTTACCACAAGAATGTTTCCCCCAGTTTGGGTTTACCTGTAATTTTATAGCCCAAATCAAAACCAACGACCCAGCCTACAAATAGTCTTAAGTTCTAAAACACAAGGTAATAGTAACAACCAAAAAAATTCATAAAGACCAAAAAAAAAAATGGAAAGAAGACATTCACAATCTATTCAACAAAACACCTAAAATAGTACTTGGGTTTAGATATCAGTGGCGTTTTAATAATGGGGCTTAGGAATTCTGACAACTGATTTGATATGGCATTTGAGCTGGACTTTCCTGCTACACTTAAACCCGATTTGCCTGCAATTCTTTGATCTTTTATGTCACTCTCTAGTGACATTTACAGAGATGATTTTATATGATTTCTTGCTTGCCTTCCAAAATGATCCATGTCATATTTAGGGTTATAATGTGAATGCAGTGACCACAGACCATGTCACCCCACTGCACGAAGCCTGCCTTGCAGATCACGTGGCTTGTGCCAGGACGCTTCTGGAAGCTGGAGCTAATGTGAGTACCTGCTAGAGTCATTGACAATTCATGTCTATGCGTTAAGAGAATCAAACAAAGTCCTCACTTTGCTTTTCTTTCCTTCTGAGTAGTTTTCAAAAATAGCAGACTAAAAATAAATCTTCCAAATTGCCTCAGCCTTTTCAGGGCAATATGAGCAGGATTCCCAATCACTGCAAAACTGGGTATTTTGCTGTATAACATGGGTGTTCTTTAGGTTATTTCCTGCTTCACGATTCTAAGTAGCAAGAGATGAACGACTTTATGCCTATAACATTTTAACATATTTTGGATGATTTTCTTCAGATAAATTCTCAGAAATAGAATTTCTGAGTTTCCCAGATGGAACTGCCATCAATAAAGTGGCTTTATCACTTCCATCACCATTACAATTGTTGACTTTTTTTCTAACTGAAAAGTATAGCCATTGAATTTGCTTTTGTTTATTCAATTCTTGAGCATAATTTTCAGGACTTTTACTAGCTGCATACCCATTCCTGTGAGTATCTACCACCTCATATTCCTACTTGTCTCTAGACGTGTTAAAGCTTTGTAGATTGACATGCAGGAGCTAAACAGACTTTGTCATATTAACTGCACACAGTTTCCCAGTTCTCTTAGATGATCACATAAGCTTTTTAAATGCCTCACAGTTAATCACACGTTATTGTGTGTCTCATTCTTGGATCCTGGCTTGCTCTAGGTGAATGCAGTCACGATCGACGGCGTGACCCCCTTATTTAATGCCTGCTCACGAGGCAGCACCAGCTGCACCGAACTTCTTCTGGACTACGGTGCCAAGCCCCTGCTGGAGTCCTGTCTCCCGTCTCCCGCTCATGAGGCCGCCAGTAAAGGTAACCTAGTTGTGGCATGAGGTGAGAAGGGGAGAAAGTTCCTTCAGCAACTTGCACGTTCTTGTTTGCTTTGCAGTGAATAACACGGCAGGGATAAGCATGAGGTGAGGTATGTGTGTGGAGGGATAAGCATCAGAGAAAGTACGCTCATCTCTACTTTGTGTTGGCAGGTCACCATGGATGCCTAGAAATACTGATATCCTGGGGCATCGATGTTGACCAAGACATTCCTCATTTGGGAACTCCTCTGTATGCGGCTTGTGTGTCACAGCAATTCCACTGCATCCAGAAGCTTCTTTATGCCGGTAATTTTCTTTACAACATCCTCCATTCTGTCCACACACACACACAAGCAATTATTCAGGTCCATATTTATTTCTGTAAATATGCTGCTTTAAAAATTCTATCTCATTGCTAAAAATGTTCTTGTAGTAAGCATTGTCACATATAGGTATATAACCAAGAAAAAGGAACCTCATTCTTGATAATTCCACTTCTTCACCTCAAAGCTACAAAAGCCCTGTTTATAAAAGGTCATAAAATTAAGATCCTCAACACTGCATATAATATTGCCAATTATGTATATATCTGTGAGCAAATCCATCAAAAGAAATTTTAGGGACAATAACTGCTTAGACAACCTTACCCTATACCAACTATAAGGACTTTCCCAGACCTTGTCCTGTCCCACTTCCCTGAAAAGACTTAACGTCTTTTTCCACTTACTTGATACACACCAGTCCGTCAAAGTTCAACTTCAGGCTCTGATTCAATCTCTTCTTTATCTTAGACCATCATGGCCTCCCACTGTAGGACTGCAGCTCTTTCAGGATATGGATTCTGTCTCCCTCCAATCATGTCTTTTCTCCAGCACAGCGTCTCTCATATGCTAGATGCTTAAAATATATGTACAAGGAGTAAATGGATTTTTATGCTTTTTATTGTTTATTACAACCATGTGGCCTCTGATATATATTGACATATATATTTTAGTAACCCCTTTATGAGTTACTGCCATTGTCTTTGCTAAATTATAAACTTCTTGCTGTCAGTGTCTGCATCTACTGCTTGATTCCCACTAAGAGCCTTGAGGACTCTCAAAAATGAGCTCTGCTAATAATCACTGGCACATTGTTATTTTCTGGCTATGTTCTCCCATAAATTCATATAACTACAAAAGTTTATTTTTTATCACCTTTGTTTACTTTGCTAGGAATATTATTCATTCATATTTCATATAGGCTAAAAAAAGGTATTGAGAAAGTGTTATTAGAAATAGTGGATTGTTATTCTCAGGCTCTGTTCTCCCATAAAACTGACAAAACCAACAGAGTTTATGGTTTCTCTACAGAGATTTTGTGATGGAATATAATTCTTCCACTAAACATTTTATATTTGGTTTACAAATATTGAAAACGATTATATTACTGAAACTGGGAAGTAGCAGGAAGGCCATCAAGAGACTCTTAAAATGTACTGCTTCTTAGGAACATCACTAGTTTTATTGATAGTGTCAGAAAGTAGCACTGAAAAGGACAAATGCATTTTTATTGATAGATACTTCTTGGTGTTGTAACCATTTATGTACTGGAAAATGGGATGATTCTTCTTTCCAGTATTAAACAGCACTTACTCATTGCACATGCACTGAATGACCACCATATGCCAGGGCACACACTCAGGTAAATTAACTAGGCAATAGGTAATTCAACATGGAAAGTTTTTTTTTTTAATGTAACCATATTTTTAAAACTTTACTTTGCATGCAGGGATATAATATGCCTTTCCACTTAAGAGATTCAGTGCCTTTAAAGATTTGACTTAAAGTACATGAGTTAGAAATGACAGGAATGTCTGTACTATTTTACAGTATTTTACATAAATACCTCGGATGTCTAAATTCATGAGTTTTCCAAGAAACAAGAGAGCTCTCTTGCCTTAAAGTAAATAAAAAGAGCAAGAGCAATAGGCTCTTAAATAATCCTAAGATCTATCAATCATGATGAATATAGATATGAGTGAACCTAATTATGCACTGATTATAATTCTAGTTAATATGATTACTTTTGGAACAGCTTAAAACATTTAAAATATTTTTTATTATGGGATCTTTCAAGCAAAGAGAAAATATTAGCAAATATAGTGTGTATACTCTCCATCGAGATGTACCAAGTTTTAAGATTTAATATATTGTATGTATATATCCATGCAAAAAGAAATAGCTCAGATCCTGTTCATCACACCTTTCTCTCTGAGCTAAGTGACATGCCTAACAATTTTTGTTTGTATTTATCATCACTTCTTGTTTACATGTAGGTGCTGATGTACAGAAAGGCAGATACTGGGATACTCCATTACATGCTGCTGCTCAACAATCCAGTACAGAAATAATAAGCTTACTGCTAGAATTTGGAGCAGATATCAATGCCAAAAATATGGAGCTTCTACGACCCATAGATGTAGCTACTTCCAGCAGTTTGGTGGAAAGACTACTGCTTCAGCATGAAGGTAAGAATAAGACATAAAGGGCATTTAAAAACACAAAAGTACATTTGCCTAAATAGATGAAATGTAAAGACTTTCTGTTGGCTTTTTAAATAATAATGGCATAATATTTGGAATATTTTTTGTGAAAGTAGGTAATTTTTTAAGAGGTTCTGTCTGTAAAGAAGATACTGTGATGATCTTAATTTTCTTATTTTCATGTTTTTTAAACTTTTTGCTCCATTGGTTAAGTTAGATATATTGTTTGTTTTGACAGTACATTGTATGTAATTCAGTTTGATATCTGCTAATAAATATTTGGAAACATGCCCTATTTTATAAGGGCATGCACCTTCTACGACTTATAGAAACATCATCAGGAAATATTTTCACACTTAAGACTTGTTCTCAAACAGAATTTTTTAAGCCTGGTGCAGACACTATAATAAAATTTGCTTTGGTTTAAATAGTAAACTTAACATGAGAAAAAATAAAATAAAAAAATTCCCCCTTCAGTGCATAACACTTCTTGGGGCTTTTGATATACATCTCCTTGAAAAAGCAAAATTTACTTCCAAGGCTTTAAATGCAACAATAATTTCATAAGCCTGAAGGTTGTAATGTTTTAAAGAGCATGGAATATGCATATGGAATATGCCTCAACTATAAGATCTTATACATAAAAGCAATAAAAATGCTTATATAAATTTCTCTAGTCTAGTGTTCTTATTGCCCTAGTTTATTGCAAGTCACTGTGGTTTTCTTTATGGTTTCATTTCATTTACCCTACAACATACAGAAATCCATGTTGATTTTAACTAACAAATACTTCTGTGCCCTTCATAGCCACTCCGAGCTCTCTCTGCCAACTCTGCCGACTCTGTATCAGAAACTACATAGGAAGACCAAGATTGCATCTCATCCCACAGCTCCAGCTGCCAACATTATTGCGCAATTTCTTACAGTATCGATAAAGCAGTAAAGTAATTCTAAATACTTTGAAAATCAAAAATTTCTATTTCATATGCAGAATGTATATTTCATATTAAAATATGCTCAAGATAGGATAAAAGTGAACATGAGAACATCCAGAGAAATAGTGAAGTATGAATTTTAATTTTAAGTGTAGTATTGAGTACTAATATTTTATGCATTTTTACTGTTTTGAAACTGTAGTATGTTTAAAATATCTATGCTGTTAGCTATTCCTGTATACTCCCAGCTACTCCCATTGTTGATTTAGGAAAAAAAATGAGAAATTCCCCATTTCGTTTTTTTAAAGTAGAAAAAATAAGAACTCTTACTAAAATTATTCACATACTGTACTTTAACAGGCCTATATTCTTCAAATAATGCATCAATTTTAATTTTGGCCACGTAATTGATTATTCCTGTATTTTTTATATTAATACAAGACATGAGTATGGTTCAGAAAAGAGCAACTAATATCCTTTTCGAAATAAAGATGACTCTTATTCAGGAAATCCACCCTGTTGAATGTTCACTTGTCATTATAATGATCAATTCATAAAGAAAAGATAAACCAGCTGCCTCCTTGCAAAGATCCCACTAGTCACTTCACCACCTTCAGTGGATCTATTCCAGAAGCCGAAGGACTCCCAGTTATCACTGGAGGGATGACAGCTGGAACATCACCCACCTGCTCGGCTATTTGGGGCCCTCCTCCCTCTCCAGGGTAGTGTCTGTGCTGTGTCCATGACACTGCAGCCTCGGTGAGCCCAGAGACACTTGGACTGAAGTGAGCTTCGTATCTAACTGATGAAGAGGCTTGTGAGTTACAGTCCAGGGATCCGGGCAGTCGAAGGCTGGAGAAAATGGAAGATAAAACTCCTTAAATTGTGGGGTTTCAAAGAAAAGGAAAAAGAGGTACTACTTAGCGAACACAGAGGTCTTAAAAAATATACCCTATATATGTAGACCTGAACTGTGGTGTTTCCAATTCTCACACAAAGTACGGGCTCAGAGTAGATCTTATTAGCAAGGGTGCACTGTATAAATGAAAATATTACTAAAGTTGTGCCCTTGGCAAAGGTTAAAACTGTTTATTCTCTTCTGCCTCAACTGTACTTGAGTGCAATATAAAACACAATAAATAAATTTTGTGCCTCCTCTGTAATTTAGATTAGATTTGAATCTATTATGGATTTAGAAATAAGATAGTCAAGATATTTACAACTCTGTGTAAATTAGAAGAAAATATTTTGATGAGTTTTATAAATGTATCAAATTTTGATAAAGTATTTTGACCAATATATTAATAACCCAGGCCTATTTTCCTTTCTTCTTAGTTGTTGAGTGACTTCCAGAGACCTACGGGAAATAAACTATCATTGTATGTAACTCCAAAACCACAAAGATCGCATTAAAAAAAAATTTTGTGTAGATTTTCAAAAATAGAAAAGAGGGTGCAGCATGTTTGTTAAAAAATGTGGTTAGAGACTTCTACATGAGTCTGTTTTACTGAGTATCTCGATTTAACAAGTTTGTAATGTTATGAATAATGTGCATTTAAGTGTTTTTTTAATTATAGAATAACTTCAGTAAATATAATTAGGTATTAAACTACTGTTTAGTAAAACATGTTTTTACTAGTTCTTTCCCTGAGCTAGAGGGAGTCTTTGAGTGTAGAGCAATGCAATGCAGCCTCTTCACTGATCTTGTGCCCAGAGAAGTAAGTATCAAATATTAAAGTTAAAATTGGCACTTTAAAATTTTGTATGCTAGTATCTTTTATCATAGCTTGAGTATGATTCTTACCTTAAATACTCTAACTTAAGTGTTCTAACTTAAATATATCATGTTTGTTAATATATTAAATATATCATATGTCTGTTAATATATTAAAGTGTGATTATTATCCCTGAAATAAAACATTTTTTTCTGTTCAAATTAGTATTTGATTTTATAATGGAAGGTAATGGAGAATATGACTCAATTGCACTAATTTTTTTTACCACCAGTTTTCCAATCACTGCATCATAGACATTAAGACTAGAGTAATGTAGATTGAAAATAGATACTTCGAATGTCCTCTAATCCAAATCTTATTATATATGTGTATATAAAGGTTCAAAGACAAAACTCCATAAAGACAAAGAGAAGGAACCCCAACTAACTGCCATAAGATTAAGAAACATAGTGAAATAATTACTGCAGTAAGTCACTGCTGAAACATTTATCTTGTAGAAATGTAATTTCTGTCGTTGTTTTACCCACAGAGTATATTTGATGTTTCTGAGGAAATAAATGAAACACAGTGTGAAAAGGTGAAAGGTGGCCTCTTCGGAAAAAAAGGTCTAACTGGAGCTATCGTGTGTTCATTGTTCCTTGACAGCTTGAACCAAACCAACTGTAGTTACTGGTTTACAAAAGAACTTAAAAAATTATCCTCTCCTTTGGATTATTCTCACTTTTTACTCTAACTTCTCTGCTTTCTTATTCTTACTATCATTCATAATTAGTTTCTTTTAAGGTTTGCCCCTCTCTCATAGAAACCTAATCATTCTCAGGAGTTTTCAGGATTGATGGAAGAAAATGTATTCGGAAAATTCAGGGGAGTTATTACCTATCTGCTCTTGGACTTCATACGAGTCACTTCAGCTCCACAGATCTGTTTTCTCATGTTTTAAGTGATAGGTTTCTTCCCATTCTGAGTGATGCACTCAAATTCAGACCAACAGAGGCTTGGGGCATCTCACCATTGCACAGTCTGCCCTCTGGCCCAACGCTGACTGGCTCTGGGGCACAGAGTTGCAAGATCCTTGGATGCCTCAGCAGGATGTAGATGAGCTAGTGTGAGCGAAGCCTCACTCCAGGTATGAAGCAAGGTTATCATCCAGCATCCACCTCCATAGATTCAGCAACAAGAATTTAATATAAGAGAATGGTTACACAGATGCTGAAGAGCTGAAAAACTAGAACGAGACCATCAGATTAACAGACCATTCAGGAAGCAATGCCCCCCGCCATCCCCATCCTCCCTCCGAGTGCTGGAGAACAAATTTAAGAATCCAGGGTTACCCAAGCCTGGAACTTGGAGGAAAAGCCCTACAGACTGACTTGGGAGGCGAGAGCACAGAGCTCCCAGGGGCAGTCCTCGGGTAAAAGCTAGGGCTGGTTCGATTAAAAAAAATCAAAGGGGGCCACTTGTCAGCAGTTGCTAAAACCTGTGAGGGAGTGTGATGAAACCTCCAGGGTGCTAAAGAGTGTTGGAGCCTGGAACCACCTGCCACTGCCAGCTGAGCTTTGTGGCTGTGGTGACACCCAAATCCCTCTCCCGTCCCCTCACCTTCTGGCCTCTCTCTAGTTCTCCCCATTGGCAGAACTGAATAAAACCTCTTGGCAAAAGCGAACTCCAGTGCCCAGTTCCAGCTCCACAAGGCTGAACCTAGAAGGGCATGTTTGAAACAGAGGCATATTTGCTTAACAGTTGGCAGGAAAAACTCTTAACTCGTGAGTAAGACTGTTAATTAAGCCCTGATCTATAACCCTAATCCACCTCTCTAGCCATTACCACCGAATCTAGGGTTAGCCCTCAGGCTAGAGCCCAAACACTTTCCCTAACCTCAATGGGCTACTTATTTCCTAAAACTCATATAAACCCTCTCATATCATATTATATATAGTCCATATCATCTACACTTCTGCTTACATGAGCCATCTGGTGAATTGTCCCCCCCCTTCATCCCACAGATTTCCACCATCATCTTAGAAATAATCATTAATACTTAGCATTTACTATCTGCTGCAAACTGTTCCATGCTCTGAATATTTAACTTGCTTATTTAATCCTCAATGCAGTCCTATGAGGCATATCCTAGTTATTTCCACCTTTCACAAATAACAATGGCCCAAAGTCACATAACTAATAAAAAGTAAAGCCGGTCCTCCAAAGTCTGTGTCTTAACCAATTCAAATACCACCTTATAAGATCCAAATCAATGGTCACCTCTAAGAGGACTCCTAGACTCCCTCAGTTCCAATTATTTACTTCCTCCCTAATACAAATACATTTTTTATAATGGGAGATATAAGTGATATTTGTATCTCTGTACCTCCTGTAAATAATCTGGTGCACAGCTCTTCCCAGTAGAACCTCCTGCAATGATAATGCTGTAACTGTGCTGTACAAGATGGTAGCCACTAGCCACACGTGGTTGTTATGCACTTGAAATGTAGCCTGTTACTCATTTTTATTTTACCTGTATCTAAAATAGCCACGTGTGGCTAGTGGCTACTATATTGGGTAGTGAAGATCTAATGCACAGCATAGTACATAGCTCATATTAGAAAAGTTCCTCAAAAAAAGTTCACTAAATTATCGTTCATGAAAAACTGGTTTAGGCAAAGAACACTGTGTAGCTTCATTTGTTTGACTTTTTAGCTATCTACAGACTCATATTTGTTTACTTTTTACATGCATATGAACAAACATTCAACCAAATATTGTATAGCTCCAGTATCAATATTTATCCCATATTTTATCTTTCATAATATGTATCTACATGCCAGTGATTTTTGTTGTGTAGGTTTTTAAGGATTTTAATAACTTTATTGTGTAAATAATTTATAGTTCATGCTTGCTCTGCAATCTTTTTTTTGTTTTTGTTCATTGTTCCCAAATGACTAGATCAGCGTCATAGTCATATGACATCATAGTAGGGACTCCAATAAGTTTTTGTGGAATGAACGAATAAATGACACATACTAGGGCATCTTTGTGAAGTTTGAAAATTTAACTTATAAATTGTTTCATTTCAATTTTTATGGACACAATGTAACAAGTAAACAGGTATGTTAAATATTGTGGACATTAAACATTTATTCATTTTAATTTTCAACGTTTTTTTATTGGTGTTTTGGAGCAAAACTATTATTTCTATTTCCAAACGAAAACTGTCCTTGTCTTCGCGCGCCTCCTCACACCCTCCTCAAAATGCTTGACAGAATATAGGACTTCAAATGGGAGGAAACTACAATATTTAAAATGTAAACTTATACGGGATGGGCTTTAAACTGGTTACTAATGAGGCTAATTACCGACACTGCGCCCACGCCCAAGGTGGCCAGGAACCGAGACCCCGACCCAGAGGGTCGGGTGCAAACTGGGGCCCAGCGAGGCCCAGGACGCGGGAGCGGGGGCCCCGCCCATGAGGCCCCGCGCCTCCCCCGAGGCCCCGCCCCCGGCGCTGCCATAGAAACGCAGAGGACGACATGGATGCCGCCGGCCGGGTAGCAAGGCTTCCGACACTGCCGGCGGCAGCCGTTCCCAAGTTGCCGTCAATTTCGCCACAGCCAGGAGCTCCCCTTCGAGGGAAGCCTAAGAAGTACCTGGTCTATCCGCCCGCCCCGAGGAGTTCCCGCCTGTCTCGGTCGGTCCTGCGTTGGCTCCAGGGCCTGGACCTCAGCTTCTTCCCCAGGAACGTCAACAGGTGCTGGAACGAGCGGCACCGGCCAGCCGCCGTCCCCAGAGCAGCCGGGGATCCGCGCCGGTCGCCCCGCTTCCGCCCCGGGGTCCACCCCACTTCCGCCCCCGCCCGGTCCGCCGAGCTTAGGCTTCCGATCGAGACCCCTGCCCGCTCACCACACTTGGATACACTCCTTCCCTCTCAGCGAGCCGGCCTGAAAAACATGTGATAAACATTCATTTATTCATTCAACCATTCCATTTTAGACTTAAGCTAATATAGAAGACTTTGGTAACTACAAAATTATTAAAATAGGCAAAGCACTACTTTCTTCGGGGACACTGGACACGAACACTAGTGGGGATCAGTTTACCCTTCGTTAGAGATGGCCTCTAGTTTGAGGGTTTTCAGGGATTGAAAGAAGTTGCTGCTGAACTGCAGCCACCCTGAATGTAACTGGCAGTTATTATTTGCTCTGGGAATGCAAACTACAGTCCATGAAAATAACGACTTTTCTTTGCTGTTTACTCATTTCCATATTCTTTAATAAGGACACATTTGAAATTTCCAAGGCAATCACCTAGGGACCTTGTTAAAGGCAGATTCAGTACAAATTAATGGTTTGGGTTCTTAAAAAGAACACCAAAGCCCTTGGTATGTATCTGATCTTATCAAAAGACTATTCCAGAGGTCCTCCTCAGAGGAAGGATTCAACAAACTCTTAAAAGTTACTTGCTGTCAGTGTGGAATATTACATTGGTGTTAATGATAAAACAATACAAACTAAGTAACTAGATTCCTTTTTGCTGTGGATCAGGGACTTTTCAAATGGCTTCCTGGTTGCAGAAATATTCACTATATATTACCCCACAGACCTTAAATTGTCATACTTTAAAAATGGAACTTCTTTAAAAGTCAAGCTGGATAACTGGGCACAGTTGGAAAAGGTA
This sequence comes from Smutsia gigantea, assembly GCA_032199065.1. NCBI lineage: Eukaryota > Metazoa > Chordata > Mammalia > Pholidota > Manidae > Smutsia > Smutsia gigantea. The sequence continues at coordinate 468,412 of JAVSCE010006822.1, read as the reverse complement.
AGTTAGCAATCACTGGCACTTTTAACTGTTAAGAAATGCATGTTTTAAAAGGTGTATTTCTGATGTCTTGGTATCTACATATTTATTCCCTGTGTGACTGTGTGCTAGGATACAATGCTCCTGAGTTGGTAGCTGTCCTTGTAATGAAAAGGTTATTGAAGTTTGTCATGGGCTACCTATGAAATTGAGCATATATTCATTTCAGATTGGAGTGGGATATGGTGGTTGGTTTTCTTGCTGAACAATAATATATTTTAATAATTAACACATTAAACAAAATTAAGATAAAAGGGAGATTAAGGTAAACTCATAGTCATTGGAGATTTTTATAGAATTCATGATGAAAATATTTTCTTTCTATTGTTAAAGTTCCTGGCACGAAAAAAAATTAAATTACCCAAAGAACTAATCCATGGGACAATTCATTGTAAAGCTGGAGTACCTGAAATACTGATACAAGAGATTTACACCTTGTTAACACATCGAGAGTGAGTTATTTGGAATTTTCTAGTAATAAAATTTAATATGAAACTTTTGGTAATATAAATCTCAGTACTAAAATGTAGTTTGTCAGCAGTATTTTATTTTTTACTTCCAGAGTTAAAAGTATCCAGGATGACTTCGTGAATTTCACAGACTACGGTTACCAGATGCGTCTGCCCCTGGTTACGAGGTCTACAGCGTCAAAGTCCATTAAAGATAACATTAAGTCATCAGAATTAATGAGCAATCCCAACGTGCTCAGCAATGAACTTAAAGTAGAGTTCCTCCTCCTTTTACAAATGTTGCAAAGAAAACTAAGCAGAAAATTGAATCCAAGTAAGTTTTCCTGGAAATATACAGCTGAGTTCTTCCAAGCTTAAGTAGGCAATACTTGAGCACAAATGAAGGAAAAGTTTGCCATCATCCCATTTCTGTGTTCTGTCTTGCTTTAAACAGAAAGTACTCTTCTTATGCTAGCCGTAGAATGATTTATTATCGTCACAGTGGTTTGTTTATATCATCATTTATTCTTTTTTTTCTTTTTTGATGAAAGCAGAGGTTAACATAGTTTACAGTCATTTTTTAGAACAATGTTAGGGAATCTATTCACATAAATTTTGAGGAAAATGAGAAATTTACATATCAGCTCAAAGTAGAAGAGGATGGGAATGTTTAAAGAGTTCGGGATGTAAGTACATTAGGGATAGCCTGGATTACCACGATCTCTGGAGTAGGGTCAGTGTTACCTCCTCATAGTAGCCTTGTGAGTACTTAGATGGTAAGGCAGATGGGGTAACTGGTAACTGGTAACCCACTGGTAACTTTCCAGAAGTATCACTGAAATTCTCAAAGTATTGAAAGCACTTGCCCTCTGAGTCCTAACAGATAGCACACACAGTAAGTAACCTTTTTTGTTTAAACACTTCATGTTTCAAATGTTCCAAGTTTCTGTATATATTTGGGGCTGTTTCTGAGCCCTGGTCAGTTGTGTCAAAATGTATGCTACTTCAACACCCCCGTGGTCTTAATTTCTACTGCTTTATATTAAGTGTTGATATTCCGTAAAGCAAGTCCTAATTTGTTCTATGAAGTGTCCTGTTGCATGACCTTTGTTATTTCATTTACTTTGACTTTTATTGTTATGAATTCTGTAATTCTTGTTAATATTTGCATTCATATCTATCATTTTATTTTGTGCTTTTTATTCTCTTTTCTGTTTCTTATTTTTTGCCTCACTTATTTTTTTCTTCTTTTGGGATGAATTTTTTTTCCAAAAAATTTTCCCCCTACTAATTTGGAAAATTTTCAATTTCTACTGTTTTTAGTGCTAGACATTTTAACATGCATATTAGTCTAAAATTAATTGATATCTTTACTCTCTTTCTCAAACTGTAAGGACCTTAGAACACTATGACACTGACCACTCCCTGCCAGACCCCTGCCCCACTGAAGTTCTTTTGTGACCAGCATTATTGAATAAAAACTTATTTAAAAAAAAACCTAATAGGAACGTAAAGATATTGCTTTTAAAATAACTTTTTAAAGCACCTATTTTGTGCATCAAAGATGTGAACAATGTGGCGAGAGGGTTATCAACTTATGTATTCATACCACTCTTAGAAATATGATAAAGCAGATATCTAAGTAGTTTGCTTAATTTTTAAATTATGGTGTCTTATTTTAACAATAGCTGTAGAGAACTTAAAAACATTTTTGTGTTTATATTTTATAGAATGGTTTGAAGTCAAACCAACAGTGGGAGAGTCTACACTTGATCATCTTCATGCCCAAACCTGTAGGCACAAATGTAATTCAGGGATTTCAAGGGAAAGAGTTGTTCCTGTTTTATGTAAGTTTTTGTTTTGTTTTATTTTTAACTTTTTACTTGCTAAAATGGATTTTGTAGTTTTACCTCATTTATTTAAAATTTTAAGAATAGTTAAAATATTGGTGTAGGTTTTCAGTCTGAAACTGTGTTAGGTTAGGTGTATTGTGCTTTTTCCTCAGTGGGGCATGCGGGCTACTAAGTGCCAGTCACACTGGTGGTGGCTCCTGAGCTGGGGGTCCACCAATTAGGGGCTTGCTTATTTGGAGCCATTTCAGTTCTGATTTATGCTGAAATAGTTGAGTCTGAAACAGGGCAAGCTTGTGGGCAGAGCTCAACTCAGTTCTCTAGCAGTTGCATGATGAAGCAGCCCTAAAGCAGATTTAGATACTTGCCTTCCTAGACTTCCCAGTCACTTGTATCACAAGAAGCCACTTGTTCAAATCTGTTAATTCAGAAAGCATTGCTAGCATAGCAAATGATAGCCCATGGCCAGTGTGCTGCATGTTTTTTTATAGCCTGCAAATTAAGAATGGTTTTTACATTTGTACCTGGTTGAAAAAATATATCAAAAGAAAAATATTTCCTAGCACATGAAAATTACATGAAATTCACACTTCCATATTCACAAATTAAGTCGTATGAGAACGTAGCCATCCTGTTCATCTTACCTTGTTTATGGCTGCCTGTGCACTACAACGGCTCGGCCGAGTAGTGGCCAGAGAGTGAATGGTCCAGAACAGGGTTGCAGATTTAGTGAATAAAATACAGAGCAATACAACCAATAATTTTGAGGACATATTGAGGATATACTTTTATTAAAAATTTTTGTCTGAAATTCAAATTTAACTGAATGTCCCTTATTCTATCTGACAACCCTGCCACAAAGCCAGAAGTATTTCCTGTCAGGCCCTTGATGGAAATACCTGCGAACCTGTTCTACAGAGCACGTTTCCTCAAGAGTTAAAGAGTGATTTCATGGGAGGAAAGGTCCTTGTTTATACAAGGTCTGGGAAAGCGTGTCAAAAGATTCCTTTTTTAACCTTATGACTTCTCAGAGCCTTTAACACAGTAATACGTGTTGTAAATATTAAAGAGGAGAAACACAGAATGAAGTGTTTTCCAAACCCTGTTTGTCCCACATCTAGTATCTAGTTTTGTTTTGCTCATGGCCTGGTAGAACTACTGTTTCCAGAGCACACTTTCAATATCTAGACATGAGGCCAGTCAATCAAAGCCGTTAACCCACCGTGTGCCTGAGGCTACTCTAGGATGCAGTGTGACAGAACCCAGCAGACCAAGGCAACCATTATCTCACCCTCCAGTTCTGACGACACATCCCCCCCTTCGACCTGTCTCAGCCTTCCTCATTGGTGAGGCAGTAGTAGAGGTTCCAACCGTGTGGGCACTGAAGCCTGGCCAGGCTGAGGCCTGGGAGGAGGGGGCTGCGATGGGCGGGGAGGCTGGCTCTTGCCTCTTTCCCTTTGGCTACTTGGGCCTGACAGGGGATCGAAGGGCGTGGGCACTTGCTTTAGGACCCTCAAAATGGAAAGGGCCAGGCCTCCTTCCTGTGTAAAAGACAAGGTAAAGAGGCCATATATAAAAATGAAGCTCACTGATACTTGAATTGCTGAAGAGTATTCCTTATTTTTGCTTTTGTCAAGGTTCACACAGGAGTTTTTAGAAAGACTATGCAATCATGATTTCAGATCAGAACTCCAAGTAGAATCACCTCAGTGGCCTTTCCTCTCCTTTCCCAATAGCTGATGGGCTTGCGGGAGTCTTCATTGGGCAGGGCAGGGCAGCATAGGTAGGATGGTGCCTTAATCTTACTTCTCCCAATCCTGTTTCGGATACTTGGATTCTCTTAATCTAGGCACAATGGGACTAATGAACAGTGTAGATCTCATTTTGGTAATTATGTGGATGAAAGCTGTTTTGCTAAGCTGTACATTTTTTACCCCAAATTTGTTAAAGGAATTCCACATCAGTTTTTTCTGATAAAAGCGTTGAGTGATTAGTTCAGGTCAGCTAACGTAATTTGAAAGTTCACAAAGGGTGGAGAGGTAGAGCACTAGACAGTAGGATCTTAACCCTACTTTACCATCCAAGATCACACATAATGGCACTGAAATCACAGGCTGTTCATTTGAGAAGCTAATTATCAAACAGGGTGATGAAAATTAACTGTAGGAGAGGTTGTTACCTTTGTTTTTTCTTTGTTAACACTTAAATTCCTCTGTGTTTACCTGAATCTAGTGTCTGGTGAAACAATGCACAGAGGTCACTTAGATTGCTTAGTTGTTGCTGGTCCCTCACTGGGGAACAGTGACCTAGAGTCTGGGCAGCCGGCTTGGACGCTCTGCACAATCAGATTCTAGAAACTGAATCATGAATTATTTGTATTTGCCAAATCTAAGCACTGTTAAATCATGGCACTATTGCCTCAGCTGCATTCTGTAGCGACATCTAAAAATAGTTGAGTCATATCCATCAACAGATGCACCAAAATATGCTCTGGACATTTTCAGGCACTGATGATGACTTTTGGAGGTGGGTGACATTCAAATTTGTATTCATGACTTCTATAATGCATGTTTTAAATATTCTGTTTACCAGGCAGTTAGGATGACCTGTGCTCAGTCTCTTGCCAGTCATCCTGCATATGTCTGGTATGTTAGAAACACTGATGGTTGTGTAAATATTTAATAACCACAAAATGATTTTAATTGTGTTTATTTAAATATTCCAGCAAATACAGGTAATGGTGGTAATCCACTTAAAGAAATTCATGTGATGCAAGCTGGAAAACATTCTTTTGAATCTGCTATAAAACCTACCAAAACCATGGAAAAGTGACCATGAAAAGTACCTAATGGCTTTGAAGAAGTGATGCGGCCATCTCTTGCCATACTGAAGGGACATGACCACGTAGTCTTGGATAAATTTCAATAATAAATAAATTATAGTGGTGTTTATCCATACCTGGGCTGAAGAATATATTTTTTCAATTCAATGTAATTCAACAACCATCTATTTAACATCTGTGCCAGGTACTACTGAAAATACAAAATGAAACTAATCAGCACAGAATGAGCAAAAATAATTTTAAAGGCACAGTTAAACATAATTCACCATGATGGATAAGAGTTCTTTCTCATAAATTCTGTAGGAATAGGAAAGGTGAATCTACTTGATAGTATTACCATTTTCCTCATTAGAAATGAAAAGAGCTACTTCATGTGGTAGTATGTATTTACACATCATGTGCATTAATGAGAAATTTATTCTTAATGATTATTACTATACATAACCTCACAGAAAATCTTATTCACCTCCTAAAATAGCCTGATTTAAACCATTTTTAAAAAATAGGTGTCTTTCCTGAAGTTACTGAGTTGTGGGGAAAGAAAAGAGAATCATCCTCTTGAACTGCTATGAAGTAATTTCTCTGGGTTTCAGCGTAGGTCAATAACCCAGATGGACAGCCCAGCCCTGCATGACTCTGGTGACTCTGACCCAGAATTTATAGAAAAATAAGTATTCTCTCAATGCTGGGTTTAGAGGCAAGACTGATGTTCATCTTAGCAGAGAACTGCCATGTCTGGATTTAACTGCAGTACTTACTAAAATTTAGGGGACCTGAAATTACCTTAGTACATACATAAAAACTTGATAACCATATGCCATATTATAGCACAGTCGTGTATGGTATTTAAATTCAGCATGAAAGTACTTTTTTCAATTATTTAGGTACAAATGTTTCAAAGATGTAGTACAATAAGCACTTATTAAGAAAGGTGACCATAAAGGTATCTTCTGTAGTATGGCACACTAAATAGGAAGTCCTAAATTTTACAAATAATTTGTGCGGCTTTTATCCACACTCAGAATGCGTTTTGACTTAAGAACAGAAAGCATCAATTTTCTCTTAAAAGGATAAAATGCTGTCATTACTCTTGTGCAACCACGTTAATGAACATATCTAGATGATTTCATGGAAAAAAATATTTTGAATACATATATTTGGATGAATATATATATTTCATTAGTTTTTATTGACATAAAATGAGTATATTTTCACAAGATGTAACTCATTTTGGTGTTGCAATTTTGTTAACCACCTGGTAAATTTATAGGCAAAATGCTTTTCCAGTACCTTTAAAATCACTGTCTAATGAGACTCCTTTCATAAAGGCATTTTTAAACTTGCAAAGTATTTTGTCCACATTATTGGTAATATGGACATGTTCAAAGTTTACATGCATATGAAATAGAACAATGAAAAACTTTTATAAGTTTAAAAAATTGTGTTTTTCATATTAAGGCACAATATATACAGATTAACATTGTTGAAGAACATAATTCTATGAAGAATTAACAGTTATAATTAATATTAAGGTATAGAATATGTAGAAGTCAAATAATAATATAATTGTATTAATCCAATTGAGATTTTAGACAGGAATTGGGTTACCACTATATTATCTTCATGTGCTAAAATGACATGTATAGGTTCCATATTTTATACAAAAAATATTATTTTCCTGTGTTCATTAAAAACACAGAAGTTAGCGATTCTTTTTATATATATGTAACTTAAACTCAATATCTTTTGAAGTATTTAAGGCACGAAATATGAGCTCCTTAATCTATTTTTAAAAATAATGAGAATGCACTACGCTGATGGACAGTGACGGTAATGGGGTTGGTGGGGGGGACCTGATGAAGGGGTAGTTTAATAACCATAATATTGCACATGTAATTGTAGATTAATGATACCAAAATAAATTATATAAAAAATAATAATAATGAGAATGATAGCGGGATTTAGACTGCCATTTTAAGTGAAGAGATTTTTGTACATATATGCCAATTAATAATTCTTCACACCTATAAAAATTTTGAGTTACATATATATCACTAAAAAAAGAAATGCTTCTCAGATACACTTTATATTACCCATTGCATCTGAGTTGCAAACATTCTCTTCTATAATATTTATTTTTTTAATGAAACAATTGAAGCCTATGTCTTTTTGAGGAGTTAGAAGTGGTCAGTGTGATAGATAGGAGACACCTATTTTTCCTTGAAATTATATAAATATTTTATTTTTTGAAGTTTTTGAGTAAAATCAACTGTTATTCCCTACCCACCACCCCCACCAACTTTAGCTCTTGGACAACAAAGGTTAAGATAATACAACCCACAATCGGTTTTTAAAAAACAATTAAGCATGGAGAAAAACCTTCTGTCAAAATGGGTTGAGTCGTATTCCAGTCCCTAAAGGCGAGAATGGATTCACCTTTGCCCACATCAAAGCATCATTCAATGAGATAGTGGATTTCCCATCTTCAAGGAAAAATACAGGGCCCTGCACACACCGAGAGTTGAGGAAAGAGAAGACAAGATTACAGATTTTCAACAAGTTTTTAAATGTCGAGAAACAAAATTACTCTAATAAAAAACCACTGGTGATAGTTAGGCAATGCTGATAAGAAATTTAAAAATATGAGAAAATTTAGATTTTTTTTGAACTTGCATAGAAACATTAAAAAAAATCTTAATGTTATGCCCTGATATCTATCAAAATAGAACTAGTTTTATAATTCAAATTCTTTAAGTACAATAGTGCTGATGACAATAGATATTGTTAATCTATTAATTACTACAAAGAACACTTTATAAAGGCATATATACCTAGTAATAGGCTTAAATATACTCCACTATTTTAATCATCTAGCTTATGTCAATCAGCCGGGGAAATTATTTAAGACAGAGACTCTGAATCTGCTCTCCAGGAGATAAAAAATATATTGCTGTACATGTGCATATATAATTTAAAACTTTGTCAGCCATGTGATTTACTGGCATATTTATAATTTAGTTATACCAATTATCTCATATGTCAAAGGTAATTCTGAAGAACTAAATGCAAAAAAGCTTTCAATCTGTATTCCCAGCTTTTAGAAGGAAAATCATGATTTAGAAAACACAAAATGGAATAGAACTTTTTTCTTAATTATGTTCTAAAGTTACCAGATTTTTATGAATTAAAATATATTGCAGTTGTTAGCAAATTATTTCTAGTGATTGGAAAATCATCATATGAAGTAGCTTGCTATTCATAGGTACTTTAAATTTTAGTTATAACCAGAACACACTAACTTTCTGTTGAAATAGAAAGATACTGGTGGGTAGCACTCCATCTAAATCAGTCATTTGCACCTGTGTGTATATATGATACTAGTAGATCCTTTCCTAGCATAGGGTAGGGTGCAGAGGGATTGAGTAGCATATGTCTGAGGTCAAACGGGGAAAAAAACCTAAAGAGGAGAAAAGGACCATGAAGATGTCAAGTTTGAGGGCTGGTGCATGTAGGCAGTGAGGGACAGAAGGCATATTCTAAAAGTTGCATGTTTTTTGCTCTTAATTATAAGTTATTGAATTGTCTGCTTTGGTTCTCTATCTGAACATAAGTGGGTAGTAAGCATGTATAGAACAATGTGTCCCGTCTGGTTTTTGGAATATACGGGTGTATTCTGAAGACTTAGTTTGTGGTGTCAAGCCAAGCTATATGTAGGGTTTACATTAGTAGCAAGCTATTTATTTGAGTGGTTACCCTCCAAAATACTTTTCTCCATTGGCCTGGCATGTCAGCATTAAAGCGTAATTAGCCACATTACATTATAAATAGAAGAATCAACTTAGTAAAATGTGAATATGACTGGGAGGTGGAGTTCTTTCAGTCCAGTCTGTAGTCTCAGCATTTCATGGGGATTCAGCTGTATTTACTTCATGGGGACACCCTTAACTGCTCCTGGCTCTTGGATGATGGAAGTGTCTCTATTTTCTGGAGATAATGGCACCCCTGGGTCACAGTGGGAGGCTGAGGCATTGTTCACCATCATGCCTTTGTACAGTAGGGACCATTCCTTGGGTATTAGCCATCCCTCATGATTGATCCAATAGCTTTTAATCGCTGAAATGTTCGGTTAAGTCATTGTAAGAACAAGCATAATTATTAATAATAGACATCTATAAATTTTTATTTGCCTTCTTTGTGTTCATAAAATACAAATGGAGACTATGAAGTTAAATTGAACTCTTGAGATGTAATAGTTTAGTGTTGACTGTTGCTTTGTCTCCCTGTTTAATTTCCTGAAGGATACAATCTATATGTGTTCCACAACCTTTTTTACTGAGTATACCTACTACATGAATTGCTTTTATCGTAACACTACAATGACTATCTCTAAATTTATCTCAAGGAGAGAGGCTATACTCACTAGCAGTGGGAACATTAAGGGCAATATGCAGTATCTTTCCACTGGGCCTCAGGCTTCTTTATAGGTGCCTACTTTTATTCAGATTATGCTTATTTTAAGATCATCTTTCAAAAAATAACATACAAAAACAATGGAAATGGACAATTTATGCCTGACACTAGGCTGTACCTGGATTTTTAATCCTGTAAGACAAGAGATGTGACTATCAGAATGACTGGGAAGATTTGATCCAGTCACATAATCTGATCCAATAATCCCTCTGAGTGGTTCTTCTTTCAGCCTCTTTAATAAAGCCGCATACACCAGTCTTTGTGAGTCAGAAGGGGGAGTGCACGGAGCTGCTTCCAAGGACCTACATTTTCAACAGATACTACATTTTCATTCTTGTGGAATCATAGAATTATTAAAGTTTAGATTAGAAACAGTCCTCTATGATTATTTAGTCCTCTGATAATTGTAGATGATGGCAAAATCAACGTTAGACTTAACTTACAGTAAAACAAAGGACTTAAACAGGGTGGGGAAGAACAGCAATGTAAATTATTACTAAACAAATGCTAAACAAACCAAGATTCATTATTCTGCCAGGATTAGTAGACAATTCACAATTTCAACCACTCTGTCTATAATATTAAGTAATGCCTCCTGCATTCCAATTTTTACATCATACTCACCAGTGAATGGATTGTGTGCAAGCTCTCCACGCGTCCAATTCCTCAGAAAGGTGTTCGATTTTTAAAGGCACTGATACTTCCCTACGTTTTAATAGCTGACTGAAACATGTGAAAAAGAAATTAACATCTGACATCCAAAACTAAGATATCAAAAAAGCCAGCGAACTTCAAGTAACTGCAATTTTAGATTTCACAACTATTCAAAAATGTGTGTGCGCACACGAGTGTGCGTGTGCTTCCTTATATATTTAGCCTTCAAGTGCCTGGCAAGTCAAAGATGTTCAAAAGTACTAGTTGGATGACCGTCTGCGGGAGTGAGTGGTTGGACAGATGAGCTGCACGGTGAAGCGAGAAGGGCTACCAAGCTGAGCATGTTGGGCAACAGCCACAAAGGGCGCATCTGCGTTGTCATGAGTATGGGGGTGAGAAAGCGAGGATGGGAACTGTAAGAGAAGGATGTAAAGTAGCAGAAAGTAATGCAAAGGCTGATTTCAATTCCTTACAGGAGGTGTGAGAAAACGTGAGATGGCAACAGCAGTGACCTACCCCATGTGTGTGTAGACACAATTATTAATTATTAGCTTTAGATAAGGAATTACTAGTCCTAGTTTCTATAATCTAAAAATTCAGTATGTTTTTCAAGGAACTCATTAATTGAAATTTAAAAATAGAAGGTTTTTTAGAGCTATAAAGAGAACACAAGACCTTCGGGTGAAGGAAGCATCTCTGTGATGCATGCCGTGTGGTCACTCCTGCCAGCTGTCATCTGCTTTGTTCTTCTCGGATTCCTCTGCCCCATGTGAGGGCCACTCAGAGAAAGTGCTTACTCATAGACTCAGCATTTTTAGGAGTCACCTACCCTGCCATTCAGCAAGTAAGAGACTCATTTTTTTAGGGAAGGATCTGAAATCCTATTTTTTGAGTAAATAGGTTTTAAGCATAATGGCTGAAATTCAGCAAGCTGTTGGAAAATATAGGAATTTGGCAGGTATGTTATGCCTGAATATAAGAGTGAGTTACCTGGTACTCACAAACCCTTCACTTTGCTGCTTTCTACTGTAGAGACTGGGAGGCCAAAATGCCCAGTTCTCATCTTCCTTTAAAAGCAGGGTCCACAGTCTGGCCAGAGATGAAGGCACACACTCCAGGAGGCCCTTCCTTCCTGTCAGATGGCCTCGTCCCCCCTAGCTCCCGTCCTGTCACCCTTCTCTTTCTTGCTTAGAACAGAGACATAATACACAGGGCGCTGGCTGCTGCCTCACAACCATGGGTAACCAAGCAAAAGAAGGAAGCCACAAAGGTCAGCATCAAAAGCAGGGCAGAGCCCAGACCTTGATGGAATCGTGTACAGCTGTGCAGCCCTGGAAAGCCTGCCCTGCATCTGGGCACGAGACCAGCACCCCTGCGTGTGTAAGCTAGAGTCCAGTTATTCACAGCCTTACTCCTAAGTCATGTGGCCTTTTGCTGCACTGTTATAAAGTTCACACTCAGTGAGCAAATGGATGCACGCAGTAGGCATTTGGTTCCTTCTGTGATCCTCTTAGACACTAACCGCCTAAGGGGAAGGAATTTCTCTGATTTCATAGAAGAGAATCTCTTTTTACCTTGTGTACTCATAAAGTGCCGGCACGATGCTTTGGTACTGTCTGCTGATGGCCAGTAATGCACCAATATAACCACATAATATGAGCAATTCATTGCGAGCTCTGAAAGAGAGTATCTTTTTTAATCCCATCACTTGAGGCATAACAATACTCTCATACACAGTTACTGCACTTGTATCTCTATAGTCTGATGGGTGGCATTTGTAACAAAATACATTTAGAAAATTTTCTAAACTTGAAGATATTCTATTTATTGGTTAACTCCTATTCATTTATCCTAGACATTTGCTATGATGTGAATTGTAAAATACTCATCTTTAAATAATATTTAACTCTTGCCTTTTTGTTGTTCTCTATTCCTTTTCTCATGTCACTCCTCAAGTCACTCATTTGGTCTGATTTAGGAATTCCTGGCATATTGTGTAAATTCTAGAAAAGGGCAAAGGATATCCATACATGTCCTGCTGGGACATTTGCCAAAGATTCACCAGCTGCAGGTCATCCTTCCACATGGGCATTAAAACCAGAACAGTCCAAAGCCTCTATTAGAAATCACACAGTCTTTGGATACTTTAGTTATATTTAGTTATATGGATAACAATGTCCTTAAATGATGCTTAAAATTCAGGGATCGTGTTTAGTTTTTACTTTCCAGCACTTCCACTTTTTCCTCCAACCTACTATGCTTTGCACACAATGCATATTTAATAGACATGGCCATTAGTTTCTTGAGGACTCAAGGTCCAAAACCACCCCAAAGTTTTAAATAAACCCTATCTGATCTGAGCCAGAGGCATACCCACATACCCAACACATATGTACACATACACACACTAGGTACTAGTAAATGGGGCCACTAATATTTATTACTTTTATTATTTTATATTTTATATACAGTTATATTTCATGTTTAAATTTTATATTTTATCATTGTTATTTTTTGTTTCAAATTGACCTCTATTATTCTTAAGAATATAACAAATAAAAATGTAGTTTTTCTACAAGTGCATCTACCTGTCCCAAGATGATCTTATTGCTTGATCTAGACACCAAAAATAATACAGCCATTTTAAAACACTACACAGGTCCAATTACATATTTTGGAGAAAAAGTACTCACTCAGTACACGTATGCAAGAGTAACTTTTCAGTACGAATGTAACTCAGTAGGTCCAGAACAGGGTAAATGGTATCCAAAGTCCAGTTTGAACCACCAATGTGTTCTGGTAAAATAAAACCAAATAAAAGAGATTATCTAAATAATACTGTCAAGACTTACTCATCCAATTTTAAACTTATGTCATTAATTCTCTCCCGGTCAATCCTATCTACCTCTTTACTTTCTAGACCACAAGTATTTGCCTGTGTATGCTGTCTCAGGCCCACATACATGCTATCAGCCAACTCTTTCTTTTTAAAACTTGAGATGACTAGAGGTTGATTTTAAGACCAACTATCAATCTGAATGAAAAGCTCAAATAAATGAGTAGATTTTGAATTATACTACTAACTGGAAGCTTACCTTTCATGAAGTCAATACCAATAGGAAGGGCTTTTTCAGGTTCTTCACTTAACAAATAATACTTTATAGTTTCAAATACATTGCCCTCTGCACGGGCTGCCTCAGCTAACAGCATACATTCCTCTACTGTGGGGAGCTTGCACTAGAAAACAATTGGTTTGATGACAATATTACTAATACTTACACAGAGAAAAGCAGCAGTATAAGTACTAAGTATTTCCAATATGCCAAATGTGTTTTCCTTATTAAAAGTTACTCAAAATAGATGTAAATGCAATAATTTATATTAAGAGCATACATTTCATGGAAATATATTTAGGATCTAATAACAATAAGTAAGGTATTACCTGATGAGTTAGTAGTTTTTCATCAAACACCTAATAAAAGAGGTGGAAGTAAACTGCCCTCACTGTGATTCTGAAATTAGTATCTGCAAATGTAATTTAGCAAAAAGACTGAGATTTGTTGTTTAGAACAAATACACTGACCAGTGTCAAAAACTACACTAGATGTAGAAAACATAAGAGGTGTAGTCTCACATGTCCTCAGAGGTAGTGTCATTTAATTACACTTGGCCTTTGAGACAAAGCAACTTTATTTCAAGCAGAAAGATGAAAAGGTTACAAGCTCCCAAAGGTTTTAGCTTTGGTATTCTGAAATGCCAAAAGTGGAGATTTTGAGCCTAAGAAATTTCATTACTGTAAATGAAAAGCAGCACTCCCCATTTCCTCAGAGAATTTGTTTTCTTTTAAAACTGAGTCTACTCCTCTCTCAGGTAAGTACTTCGGCTTCTGTCATGCAGGCAGGAATTATCTTTGCATGCAAAGTGGGAGAGTGGAAAGGCTTGGAATTTGGAATAGACATGTTGTTCTCGCTCACCATTTAACTACGGTAAATCCCATATCTTCTCTGAGTCCGCTTTCTTTGTAAAATAGAAACAACGTCCCCTGCTTTGCAAAATTTCATGAGAACTTGAGTAAAATACAAATATATGTGAAAATTTAGAACAATTCCAAGCATACAGCAGAAGCTCAGTAACTGTTGCTTCTTACTGTTTCCATTTTTGTTGTATCTATAAAAGAGTCCTAAAGGGACCGTAGATTTGTTTTTCGCAGGTATCTCATTCAGCTGAACCTAAAATTGGTTACATCACAGCATTGGGTTGCAAACTAGAACATCTAACACTGTCAGCATACCTTCTCATGAAGGTCATTTATTTCTTCAGTACACCCTGGGTAGAAAGCACAGAGTTTTACTAGCTGTAGTTCATTATCAGGAGTCATCATGAGAAGATCTGCTGCCAAATTCCTATTCACATAACAAAAGGGGAAATTCAATGAGGAAAAAATCTAAAAATAACATTTGGAACTATTTCAAAGGAAGAACTCTTAATATACCTCGCCTGCTTTTCTATTTATATAAATAGTACTAATTTCCTACTTATTCAACTCCTCTAACTGTAGCTGACAAAAACCAAAGGACATGAAAAAAATGTATTATGAATTCTTATTTTGTAACTCTAAAATGAATCTTTACATATTTACAGTTAATTTTGTTTTTATAGAATAATTCTCTAACCAAACTAAGGAGTAGTATTAGATTTGTTCTTTGGAGTGTATTATAAAACCAACTTTGCAAAAGCTAATTTTTGTCAACTTTTGTTATACTTGCCAACAATGGACAACTGGATTAGCCAACTCATTAAAACCAGAATACTTAGGTATTTTCAGTTTCGATTTTGGGGTATTCTGCATATTTCTTAAACTTTAGGTGGAAATCAAAGGTAGAAATGCAGCTTTCTGATTTAGTTTTTAAAGAGTCAATGGGTATTTCAGTCAGTATTTCAGAAATAAGGCATTTTAAAGAATTGTATAGACTTAAAAACTTTACCTTAAAAATATTTTGTACACAAAACTGAGAAAAAATCAATTTTTAATGGTTCTAGATATTATTATTCAATTTTCAAGAAATTGGTATGTCCCCACTTGGCATGACTTTAGGACAGGCAGTATCCTAAATGTGAATTTGTGAGGGGTATGCTGTGGGTTCTGAGTGTAAAATCCTCCCTCACCTATGAAGCTTTCAGTAAAAATCTACACTGGTCACTATGTGACTAAATTATTTTTTAAAACATTAAGAGATGTTTAATCAAGAATATAGCAAGTATAGAATAGGGACAGAGGTTAATTTGTGTGTCAAATTTTCTACCATCATTCAGCAGGTCAATCTGTGAGTGTTTTTACAAGTTCTGAATTAGAGTAATTCATCTGTTTTTGCGAAATGGTATAAATGACTTTGTTTTCTGACACCAACATCTAATAGTTTTTAGTAATGTCCATTAGAATATAGAAATTATCACTTGGTTTTATGGTGTACAAAATAGCTGTGCTGAAATTCTATTCAAACATCTATAAACTACAAAGAAAAATCTGACTTTCTTACCATAGAATTATATCCTGATACACTGAAATTTACAGCAATTCTAACTAATTTTATTCTTTAGTCTAAATCACTATTTATTGAAAATTCAGTATACCACAGAAAATGTATATATATATACGTATATATGTAAAGAAATAGACCAACCCATCTAAAGTCTTAAATTCACAATCAGAACAGGCATTTAATTTGTTTAACTGAGTTAGCTGTTATTTTGCATTCTAGCCCATTTATTACACACGTTTGAAGTATAAACTGTGAGGGATTTGCACCTAGGTCACAGGAACTGCTCTCGTTGTGTTGTGGTTAGGTTTTATGTGCTATAAATTACATAAATGAACTGGAATTTTGTAAAACAATAAAGTGAAAACAGTTAATGGTCATTTCTTAATAAAGTGTTGGTATTCTAGAAATAAGATAATAGGTGAATTATAAAACTCAACATTTTAATAAAACTAGATAGTACCTGAATCCAACAGATGGAAAGCTAAAAAGAAAGTAATTTTGAATATGAATATCATGAATTGAATATGCAGTGAGAACCAAGAAGAAGCAAACTTCCACCAGTAAATGTAAAAAACATGAAGTTCTTGGTTTAAAAAATTATGAACAGTGTCTTGAAATTATGCAGCTATGTTAACTGCTTTTTTTTTAATTTGTGGAGCTCTACTAATAGCCATGAAGATTACAGATTTCCCCTAGAAATAAAACTGATCAACACCATGTATTTCAGAACTTGAAGTTTATCCTGGTTTCTGGTTCACTTATCTATGGATATAAAAGGAAAGCTCTTGGGCGAGGAGTTACAAGGAAATAGAAGTTTTTTTTTATATTAAAAGCAACTAAGACAACCAGTTGAAAGATTTTTAAACCTCTTTTACATTTAACATTTAAATTTTACCTTCACTTTTTGTATGTTATTTAGATTAGATGGTGACTTCTGCATGGAGTCAGTCACCTTTGTGAATAATCTGAGTTAGACCTCATGCTTTGGGATGGGCTGAAGAAGTCACAGAGCCATGTAACTGAAGACTACAGTTCTTGGCAGAGGGAAAGCTGGGTCTCAAAGGATGGTCAGTGTTCAATACAGTTAAGTCTAAGGCTGATGGTGGGTTGGGGGAGGGAGTTCCTATATCACTATCAAATACAGATAAAATTAGAATAGCTCTGAGATTCCCAATTCACTTAGAAAGCCTCCACATCTATGCAGAACAGATGAAAATGGGGAAGTGCTGCTCCTTTCGAGAAGGCCCTGGTAAGAGGATGGTACAGCGAGATAGCTGTGTTCCTCCAAAATTCTTAGGTTGAAACCTCATACCCTGTGTGATGGTGTTTGGAGTGGGGGCCTTTGGGAGGTGATTAGGAATTGATGTCTTTGAAAACGGGGCCCCTGAGAGTTCCCTAACTGCTTCCACCATGTGAGCACAAGAAAAGGTGGTCATTTAGGATCCAGAACACTGGCTCTCACGGGGCACAGACTCTGCTGCATGGGATCTTAGTCTGCTCAGCTTCTAGAAATGTGAGAAATAAATGTCTGTTGCTTATAAGCCACCCAGTCTGGGGTATTTTGTTACAGCAGCGAAACTAAGATAGTAGTGATGAGTGCAAACTTTGGAGCCAGTTTATGTAGCTGTGAACTTGGTTCTGCTATGTACTGAGATCTGAGGCCAGTTAACGTCTACTGCATGGTGGCAGCAAGTTATCACATGGCAGGGCTCACGCCAGGGTGTCGCACACCATAGGTGGTGAGAGGTGCTGGTTCAGTGTTATTATTGCTGCTGTTACTATCATCTGTGTCTGCAGATCTCCACCTTAAGTTCAGGGTGTGTGTGCATGGTTATATTTGGGGGGAGAGGTCAAAATCCTCATCAACAAGTTTATTTAGAAACTTCTTGAGGTTCTAGGTATTTGGGGGAAAGAGAAGACAAAAGCCTAAAATCACTTTATCCAGCAAACATCTGGCAAAAATCTGTAGCACGTTTTCCCAAAGGTGCCTCCATAACAAAGGGCTCTTCCCTACAGACGGGGCTCTCTGACCCAGGCTTCCGGGCCCCCCAGGGCCTCATCTCTTAGGATATTGTCCCAGTCTAGCAAAGTGGCCTATTCAAGTCTCCAGCTGAACCATCTCTGTTAGAAAAGTGACTTTGTTTTCCAAGCCTTAAACTACAACACAGGATGTGACAAGAACGAGTGTAGATGTGGAGAATGTAAAATGTGGAATGTGTGGTCCTGCTAAACTTAAGACGTGCGTGTTTAATCTCATGATTAAATGCTGTATGTGCTTGAAATATGGAATTACAACTGGGCTGCTTCCAAATGGGTCATGGCAGATGCCATCATACAATTATGGGAGTTCTCACTATTACACCATGCTCAGGTCACCATCTCCTCCCACAATCTTATTTCTTATTAAAATAGGAGATTCTATATTCTTCCAGCACACATCTTATCAAATGCAACTTACGGTATTTAAAAAAATGTATTCCATCACTATGAAATTATTCTTTGAATTCAGGAATTCTTACCATGTTGGAATCAACATGCACTTTCTTGCCAACAATTCCAGGGCATAGTGCGTTTGGGGGGCCGCAGATTCGCCCAGGACTGTGCCCACGCAGACTGCCAACTCTAGCTCGTTTCCACGAATCAGGTAAGCCATAGCAAGCTTGCCCAACAAGAAAAGAAGTTCCTCAGTACCACAGATGCTGGGCAGGACCGTCCTTCCCACCACGCTCATAAAGTACATAAAATAGTATTAACCTATAATCAATTATTCAGATAAACTATTGAATGTAATATTCCTACAAAGTACTCATGTAAGTAATTATAAGCAATTTCCTGATGGAAAAGCTGATAAAGGGACTTACAGGAAATTTTATAAGGGCAGAATTTAAGAGTTTCTCTAAAACAGTCTCTTGGTAATATCCTTAGCATGTCCTTGAGTCTATCAAAAAAAATGTGGATTCTTAAAAGCCTCTTCAGTAGTGTGATCATGATCACTGATTCGATCAATGATGATCAATTATCCCTTAAAGCCAATTATCTAAGGATATGTGCCAATATAGAATCTGCATCTTTACTTAATATTTTCCTTATTACATTAGTGAGTCAAACAGAAAATACTTTAAAATAACTTGTCAAGAATATACTAAAGAACACTTAAACATAAGTGCTTTCAAAAGTCAGGTATTCTGAGTCCAGCAATTTCTCTCTTCACTACTCCTTCTCACATATGGTGAAATACTTAAAGTCAGGGTGTTAGAAATATGCATTTGTGGTAAAAAATGAATGGTTAACAATCTCACGGTCTTTAGAGTTTAGGTGTACTTATTCGGCATGTAAATTCCTCAGCATGGAGAACCACACCTTACTCGGGAAGCTACCTTATTTTTTTCCCCTCCAACACCATGACACACACTTAAGAGGCTGCCATTCACATAAACTGATTTGAAAGGTTGTACCTCAATATTATCTACAGCGAGGTGGCAGCAAGCGGCTAGCACTGCGCGCCCGTCCTGAAAATACCATTCTGCCAGTTCTTTACTGACCGTGTGCAGGAGCCTAGAAAGAAAAAGAGAACATGTTCCACAAACACAAGGACTCCATTCTAAAAATGAGCTCATGCCCTTGTATAACAAGCTGACTACAGTATCAAATAGGATTTAATTAGATATCCTTATTTTAGGTATAAAGCCTGACTTTTGGGAAAAGTAGATGAGTTGATAAATGCACCCCCCAGCACCCCCATCCCGCCTGCCAACCCCTGCAACAACTGTCAGAAGAAAAGCCTAATTTTCAAAATTTACCACCTTCCATTCAACAGTGTCTAACTCAGCTCTGGGGACAGTTAACCTTAGAAGGATTACAGGTTGAACCGAAACTTTTCAGAATTTAGGTGGTGGCTGAAGTATGGGTAGTAGATGTTAGATCTTCAAACTGTCGTGTTTAGAAATGGCAGAGAATAGCACCAAAGAACCAAGAAGGAATATGTTAGTCCCAACACAGTATTTGATTAACATTTTATAATGCTTTTTTTACTTGATAAGTGTCCTAAAAGCTTGAATATCCTATTTTCTAGGGCAATATTAGGAGGTAGGAGGCAATAGATAAGGCAGGAGAAGGTAGGTATAAGATATAAAGAAGGTCAAGAGGCTGAAGAATTCTAACTTCCATTTCTTTTGCAGACGTTAAGTATGTGGACCTGTTCTTTAAAAGAAGCCTAAATGTTGTCAGGACACTAATACTGGGGTCATGGGGTTATGAACTGCGTTACAGTGACATCACCCACATGGTCCTCATGGTGAACAGTGATTAGCGGCACACTGCCTTTCCACTGCCCCTCCTCACAAATAGGTGTGAGCAGGTTTTAAGTATTTAGTTGTTTTATCTGCAATCTCTCCATCAAAATGCATCTTGCTCTTCTGGAAGCTATATAAGATGTGTGTAGGCTGCATCAACATGCTGACATTTCCCTATTCATGAAGGATGGATGCTGTGGTGGGGCGGCGTTGTGGTGAGAAATGCAGTTTAGAACATAACAGCCAAGCCCGCTGGATACCAAGAAGCATTAACTACGTGTCCCCTGAAACTCCTCATGAAAACCAACTATAAAAAACATGGGCCCCAAACAAAGCATAAATCGCTCACTCCTTGAAGTCTTCCCTGTAGATGTCATCAGAATATGAAGATCCTCTAGGTGTGGACACTTGTAAGGTTTGCATATTTCCCTCACAAGCAGCCTGGAATTTAATGAACATGTTAAATTAATCCCTAACTGTTGAAAATTGACCAATTTCAGAATACTGTTTTGAGCAAAATACACTTAAATCATATTTAAAATTTGTACAGTTTAGAGATGCCCTTAGAATTTGAAAAAAAAGTGGACTCCTTTGTGAGAATCAATGTGAAACTTCAAGTAAATGTTTACCAGGAAAACTTGTTCAAGCATATGTAATACAAAAACTCAAGAGTGCTGAAATGATTCCATGTTAAAGATCTAAAGTAAGCTCAGTGTGACTGAAAGAGAGAGAAGGCTGGGAGGTGGGCAGAAGGCAGGCCATCTGTGACTTTGTCCACCACATGGAGGAAGTCAGCCAACATAGTCCCTCCCTTCCACATGCCCGCACACCAACATACATGACATAATGACCCGGCTGTACCTGGGCCACAAGCAGAGCTTCTTTAAGCTGACCTCTTGACATTAAAAAATTGACTAATTTTTTCACATCACCAATGGCTATGCAGTACGGAATGACATCATCTTTATCTTCCTGGATTAATTGATCAGCTCTCCTAATAAAATAAGAATAATTTTTTTTTACAATATACTCATTTCAAGATTCTCAGTCAAACTGAGATTTTCTGAAATATCAAAAACAAAATTGGCAACAGATTGCATAAAGCCCTTTTTGCATATCACTTTTTAAAAAAGATTAAGATTTTATAACAGAAACAGATATGAAAGAAAGTTTTCTGAAATAAATACTATAGAAATTTGTTTTTTCTTAGAACACTACATATTTTCATCTTTTGAGTGCACTGAACATTTCAGGTCTTGGTCTTAAAATTAATGTCTTATCTACAAAAGTGAGCAACACATTTTTCTAAAAGTAAGCTGTAAAGCAGATATAAGTGGTGGGACAGCTACTTTCAATTGGATTAATATGTGGGCACCTGCTTTATTAAAGACAGAAGAATTTTAAATGTTTTAGCAAGTACAACAATGAATGGAGAGCCTCTAAATGCAAGAAGCTTAAAATCATTAACAAGGATAATGCCAGAACACAAATATTGATAATAGAATGCAGAATACTGTTAGTGACCCAGGCAACGTAGTTTTTTTTTTATTCAGGTATCATTGATAATACACTCTTATGAAGGTTTCACATGAAAAAAACAATGTGGTCACTACATTTGCCCATATTATCAAGTCCCCACCCATACCCCAACGCACTCACTGTCCTTGGGTGCGGTAAGATGCCACAGATTCACTATTTGCCTTCTCTGTGCTACACTGTTTTCCCCGTGACCCCCACACTATATGTACTAAACAAAATACCCCTCAATTCCCTTCTGCCACCCTCCTGACCCGCCCTCCCACACCCCTCCCCTTTGGTAACCACTAGTTCCTTCTTGGAGTCTCTGAGTCTGCTGCTATTTTGTTCCTTCAGTTTTGCTGCGTTGTTATACTCCACAAATGAGGGAAATCATTTGGCACTTGTCTTTCTCTGCCTGGCTTATTTCACTGAGCATAATATCTTCCAGGTCCATCCATGTTGTTGCAAATGGTAGGATTTGTTTCTTTCTTATGGCTGAATAGTATTCCATTGTGTATATGTACCACCTCTTCTTTATCCATTCATCTACTGATGGACACTTAGGTTGCTTCCATATCTTGGCTATTGTAAAAAGTGCTGCAATAAACATAGGGGTGCATATGTCCTTTTGAACCTGAGAAGTTGTATTCTTTGGGTAAATTCCAAGGAGTGGGATTCCTGGGTCAAATGGTGTTTCTATTTTTAGTTTTTTGAGTAACCTCCATATTGCTTTCCACAATGGTTGAACTAGCTTACATTCCCACCAGCAGTGTAAGAGGATTCCCTTTTCTCCACATCCTCACCAGCATTTGTTGTTCTTAGTCTTTTCGATGCTGGCCATCCTAACTGGTGTGAGGTGATATCTCATTGTGGTTTTAATTTGCATTTCCCTCATGATTACTGATGTGGAGCATCTTTTCATGTATCTGTTGGTCATCTGGATTTCTTCTTTGGAGAACTGTCTCTTCGTATCCTCTGCCCATTTTTTAATCAGGTTATTTGCTTTTTGGGTGTTGAGGCCTCTAAGTTCCTTATATATTTTGGATGTTAACCCCGTGTCAGATATGTCATTTACAAATATATTCTCCCATACTGTACGATGCCTTTTTGTTCTGTTGATGGGTGTCCTTTGCTGTACAGAAACTGTTTAGTTTGATGTAGTCGCATGAACTCATTTTTGTTTTTGTTTCCCTTGCTTGAGGAGATGCATTCAGGAAGAAGTTGCTCATGTTATATTCAGGAGATTTTTGGCTATGTTGTCTTCTAAGAGTTTTATGGTTTCATGACTTACATTCAGGTCCTTGATCCATTTCGAGTTTACTTTGTGTACAGGGTTAAACAATAATCCAGTTTCATTCTCTTACATGTAGCTGTCCAGTTTTGCCAACACCAGCTGTTGAAGAGGCTGCCATTTCCCCATTGTATATCCATGGCTCCTTTATCATATATTAATTAACCATATATGGTCGGGTTTATATTAGGGCTCTCTAGTCTGTTCCATTGGTCAATGAGTCTGTTCTTATGTCAGTACCAAATTGTCTTGATTACTGTGGCTTTGTAGTAGAGCTTGAAGTTGGGGAGCATAATCCCCCCAGCTTTATTCTTCCTTTTCAGGATTGCTTTGGTTATTCGGGGTCTTTTTTGGTCCCATATGAATTTTAGAACAAATTTCTCTAGTTCGTTGAAGAATGCTGTTGGTATTTTGATAGGAATTGCATTTAATCTGTAGATTGCTTTAGGCAGGATGGACATTTTGACAATATTAATTCTTCCTATCTATGAGCACAGGATGTGTTTCCATTTATTTGTATCTTCTTTACTTTTTCTCATGAGTGTCTTGTAGTTTTCAGAGTATAGGTCTTTCACTTCCTTGGTTAGGTTTATTCCTAGGTATTTTATTCTTTTTGATGCAACTGTGAATGGAATTGTTTTCCTGATTTCTCTCTCTGCCAGTTCATTGTTAGTGTATAGGAATGGCACAGATTTCTGCATATTAATTTTGTATCCTGCAACTTGCTGAATTCAGATATTAGATCTAGTAGTTTTGGAGTGGAATCTTTAGGGTTTTTTTAATGTACAATATCATGTCATCTGCAAACAGGGACAGTTTAACTTCTTCCTTGCCAATCTGGATGCCTTTTATTTCTTTGTGTTGTCTGATTGCCGTGGCTAGCACCTCCAGTACTATGTTGAATAGAAGTGGGGAGAGTGGGCATCCTTGTCTTGTTCCCGATCTTAAAGGAAAAGCTTTCAGCTTCTCGCTGTTAAGTATGTTGGCTGTGGGTTTGTTATATATGATCTTTATTATGTTGAGGTACTTGCCCTCTATACCCATTTTCTTGAGAGTTTTTATCATGAATGGATGTTGAATTTTGTCAAATGCTTTTTCAGCATCTATGGAGATGATCATGTGGTTTTTGTCCTTCTTTTTGTTGATGTGGTGGATGATGTTCATGGATTTTTGAATGTTGTACCATCCTTGCATCCCTGGAATAAATCCTACTTGATCATGATGGATGATCTTTTTGATGTATTTTTGAACTCGGTTTGCTAATATTTTGTTGAGTATTTTTGCATCTATGTTCATCAGGGATATTGGTCTGTAATTTTCTTTTTTTGTGGTGTCTTTGCCTGGTTTTGGTATTAGAGTGATGCTCCCTCATAGAATGAGTTTGGGAGTATTCCCTCCTCTTCTACTCTTTGGAAAACTTTAAGAAGGATGGGTATTAGCTCTTCACTAAATGTTTGATAAAATTTAGCAGTGAAGCCATCTGGTTCAGGAATTTTGTTCATAGGTAGGTTTTTGATTACCAGTTCAATTTCCTTGCTGGTAATTGGTCTGTTAAGATTTTCTGTTTCTTTTTGGATCAGCCTTGGAAGGTTGTATTTTTCTAGAAAGTTGTCCATTTCTTCTAGGTTATCCAGTTTGTTAGCATATAAGTTTTCATATTATTCTCTAATAATTCTTTGTATTTCTTTGGTGTCCATCATGATTTTGCCTTTCTCATTTCTGATTCTGTGTTTATGTGAGTAGACTGTCTCTTTTTTTTTTGATAAGTTTGGCTAGGTGTTTATTTTTTGGTTATTTTGTTGAAGAACAGCTCGTGCTTTCATTGATTCTTTCTATTGTTTTATTCTTCTCGATTTTATTTATTTATGCTCTAATCTTTATTATGTCCCTCCTTCTACTGTCTTTGGGTCTCCCTCATTTTTCTTTTTCTAGTTTCATTAATTGTGAGTTCAGACTGCTCATATGGGATTGTTATTCTTTCCTGAGGTAGGCCTGTATTGCAATATAATTTCCTCTTAGCACGGCATTCGCTGCAGCCCACAGATTTTGCGGTGTTGAATTATTGTTGTCATTTGTCTCCATATATTGCTTGATCTCTGTTTTTATTTGGTCATTGATCCATTGGTTATTTAGGAGCATGTCGTGAAGCCTCCAAGTGTTTGTGGGATTTTTCATTTTCTTTGCATAATTTATTTCTAGTTTCATACCTTTGTGGTCTGAGAAACTGGTTGGTACAATTTCAATCTTTTTGAATTTACCTACCGAGGCTCTTTTTGTGACCTATGATACGATCTATTCTTGAAAATATTCCATGTGCACTTGATAAGAATGTGTATTCTGCTGCTTTTAGGTGTAGAGTTCTGTAGGTGTCTGTTAGGTCCATCTGTTCTATTGTGTTGTTCAGCGCATCTGTCTCCTTACTTATTTTCTGTCTGGTTGATCTGTCCTTCAGAGTGAGTGGATTGTTGAAGTCTCCTAGAATGAATGCATTGCATTCTATTTCTCCTTTTAATTCTGTTAGTATTTGTTGCACATATGCAGGTGCTCCTGTGTTGGGTGCATAGATATTTATAATGGTTATATCTTCTTGTTGGATTGACCCTTTTATCATTATGTAATGTCCTTCTTTGTCTCTTGTGACTTTCTTTGTTTTGAAGTCTATTTTGTCTGATACAAGTACGGCAACTCCTGCTTTTTTTCTCCCTATTAGTTGCATGAAATATCTTTTTCCATTCCTTCACGTTTAGTCTCTGTTATGTCTTTGGGTTTAAAGAGAGTCTCTTGTAGACAGCATATAGATGCGTCTTGATTTTTTATCCATTCAGTGACTTTGATTTTGATTCGTGCATTCAGTCCATTTATTAGGGTGATTTATGATAGGTATGTACTTATTGGCATTGAAGGCTTTAAATTCGTGGTTACCACAGGTTCAAGGTTAACTTCCTTACTATCTAATAGTCTAACTTAACTCACTTAATGTGCTATTACAAACACAATCTAAAGGTTCCTTTTTTTTCTTCCTTCCTCCTTTTTCTTCCTCCTCAATTCTTTATATATTAGGTATCATATTCTGTACTCTTTGTCTATCCCTTGATTGACTTTGGAGATAGTTATTTTAATTTTTGCATTTTCTTAGTAATTGGCTGTTCTACTTTCTTTACTGTGGTTTTATTACCTCTGGTGACAGGTATTAAACCTTAGGAACATTTCCATCTATAGCAGTCCTTCCAAAATACACTGTAGAGATGGTGTGTGTGAGGTAAATGCTCTCAGCTTTTGCTTACCTGGAAATTGTTTAATCCATCCTTCAAATTTAAATGATAATCTTGCTGGATAAAGTATTCTTGGTTCAAGGCCCTTCTGCTTCATTGCATTAAATACATCACGCAACTCCCTTCTGGCTTGTAAGGTTTCTGTTGAGAAGTCTGATGATAGCCTGATGAGCTTTCGTTTGTATGTGATCTTTTTTCTCTCTCTGGTTGCTTTTAACAGTCTGTCCTTATCCTTGATCTTTGCCATTTTAATTACTATATGTCTTGGTGTTGTCTTCCTTGGGTCCCTTGTGTTGGGAGATCTGTGCATCTCCATGGCCTGAGAGACTATCTCCTTCCCCAGACTGGAGAAGTTTTCAGCAATTACCTCCTCAAAGACACTTTCTATCCCTTTTCTCTCTCTCTTCTTTTTCTGGTACCCCTATAATGTGAATATTGTTCTGTTTGGATTGGTCACACAGTTCTCTCAATATTCTTTCATTCTTAGAGACCCTTTTTTTCTCTCTGTGCCTCAGCTTCTTTGTATTCCTCTTCTCTAGTTTCTATTTCATTTATCGTCTCCTCCACCGTATCCAATCTGTTTTTAATACCATCCATTGTGCTCTTCAATGATTGGATCTCGGACCGGAATTCATTCCTGAGTTCTTGAATATCTTTCCGTACCTCCATGAGAATGTTAGTGATTTTTATTTTGAACTCCCTTTCAGGAAGAGTCATGAGGTTGATGTCATTTAAATATTTCTCAGGAGTGGTATTAATAATTTTACTCTGAACCAGATTCCTTTGGCATTTCATATTTGTATATGGCACCCTCTAGTGCCCAGAAGCTCTACTCCCTGGAGCTGCTCAGCCCCTGAAGCAATGTCGGGGGTTGCAGGGGAGTGCTATTGGTGTCTGGGGTCAGGAAAGAGCTGTTTCCTGCTACCCGGTTGCTATGCCTGTCTCCACTGCCTGAACCAGTGGGCCGAGCACACAGATATAAGCCTCTATGCTTTGCCTTTGTAGTTGCTGTAAACAGATCTTCTGTGTGGCTGGCCTAATGCCAGGGTATGGTTTGCCATTTTGCGAGCCAGGTGGGGCTGGCCGGGAGAAAGGCGGGGTAGGCTGCGTATCATGGAGGGGGTCCTTGGAGCTGTGTAGCCAGCCGGGGAGCTGGAGCATCTACAGATCATCTAAGGAGGAAGATTTCTTTTTTTTCCTTAAATATGAGTCTATATGGCAAAGCTCTCAACCTGCTGGGCAGAGTGCACCCGGACAATTTTGTCTACCTGTCCTCTCTCTTGAGCAGTAAGCTCTGTGCAATCCATAGGCAAGGTAGTTTTAAAGAAAAATAACCTTCCAGATATGTGAGGGGGAAAGAACACCCCGGTGTGGGAGATTACGAAGGGCTAAGTGGCTGTGTTTCTGTCTCTCTATAGCCATCACTGTCTGTGTCAGTCTTTCTCTTCTCCCATCTAAGCCTCAGGTACTTTCACAGTGACCAACCTAGTTAATTTCACTCTTAATGTCTAACTTCAGTTTTGCTGAAAATTAATCGGATATATTTCATTTAAGTTGACATTTGCATTAAGCCACATTTGAACAGCCAATCCCTGGGGAGGTGTTGCAGACATCTTTTCTGCTGTTCGCCCTGCCCACTGATAACACTCTCCAATTCATAGGGTCACTGGGATTCTCCCCAACAACTGTTTTTTACCATGAGACCCTACTTCCTTGTTATAGCTGTTTAGAAACAAGCTGTTTAGGAAGAGTATTATTCTCCTTAGAACTAGGACTAGGGGACTGCCAATCACCCTCCCTGAATAACTGGATCTGTAAAACATCAACTTAGGAGTTGTGGGGAGACTGTTTTCTGGGTGCCATGTGAACAGGAGAAGAGCAAATCCGTTGTTGGTTTTCAAAGATAAATGATACAGAGTTTTTGCTGGGGTTGAAACAAAATCATTTTAAGCAATAAATATACTCTGCTACCTTGACTTAAGGTTTATTAAGGTTTCAGTAGGAGCAATAACATTCACAATCGTGCAGTAAGGCTACGTGAACTTAGAACTATTTGGGATTCTCAGAGCCTAGAAGAGGGAGCCTACACTATGAGGTCTGAGCCAGCCTGTTGCTAACTTACTGCTGGGAAAGCAGATGTTAGGGAACAAGTTTTTTTCCCATGGCAAATACAGTAATCCTTCTGGATTGTATGTTTAGCCTCTGATATTTATTTGTACATGTGACTTGCAGTTGAATTTTTTTCTCAACCATGTCCCATGAAAGAAAAAAGCAAAACTTCTCATTTTTAATGCCAGAAGTAAGGTAAATTACTCAATAAGTAGTACCCTATAAGACTGGAACAGAGACTGGCACACAATAAATACTAATAAGTATTTGTTGTATAAATGAATAGAATAGCTTAGAGATAGTGTTATGGTGTCAACTGAAATGTGTCCCCACCAAGATATGCTGAAATCCCAACTCGTGTATCTGTGAATGTAACCTAGTTAGGAAATCAGGTCTTGGCCTGTGTATTTAGTTAGGTGGAGCTATACTGCGTCAGGGTAAATCCTAAATCTGGTATGACTAGCGTCCTTATAAAAACAAGGAAATTCAGACACAGTGACACACAGGGAATAATGCCACATGAAGAGATGGCAGAGGCTAGAGTAATGTGTCTACAAGCCACCAGCTGGACACTGGTAAGCACCAGAAGCAACGAGACGATGTGGAATTGATTCTCAGAGTTTTCAGGAGAAACCAACCTTCCTGCCAACTTGAACTGGAACTTAAGCCTCCAGAACTCTGAGATAAATGTCTGTTATTCTAAGCCAACCAGTTTGTGCTACTTTGTTACAGAAGACCTACGAAACTAATGAATTTTAGAAAAAACATTGTTGTTTATGCCTTCTAGAACAAGGACATTAAGTTAAGATTGCTAAGTGGTAAAACATCTCTATTATCAGTACCTCCTTCATATCCACGGAGATGAAATAGCGGGTGTAAGCATTCAGAAGGAATTTCTGAGATTATTTACAGAATAAGTACTCCACAAATATTGGTTACTGTCAAAAATTCTCCCCCTTCTATCTCAATAGCAATATATTAACCAATGAATATGTGTGCTGATCTGTCATTTCCTCCACTGACATGGGGAAATTGCTTTCCAGTGTCTTTATCAGATGTCAGGTCAAATACAAAAACACCAAAATGACTTTTAACCATTTTTTTCAGTTTATTGTATCTATACTATAAAATTGTTATTATTTAAGACAAGAGTAAAAAAAAAATCTCAAAAGCCACTATCATAGTTATGTATTGCTTCTATTTTAACATATTTTAAAACATCTATTTGGACACAGACTCTCTGCCTTACCTCTGCATTAACTTTTTCCAGTATTTCACTGAGACCCCAGGAGCAATGGACAAGGCTTTGTCCCACTAGAATAGGAGAAAAGCAGAAAACGTCTCTATTTTCATTGCACAGTCTAAATCTTAACAGTCATTTAAAAAATTAACTCATATTTATAATGCAAGTTTTTTGAGTGTTTGGGTTTCCAAGAATATTTTTGTATTCTATCTTATACATTCCATAGAATATAAATATTACTATATTTAAAAATAAAATACGTAAGTTATATTATTTAGCAGTGAAAACAAACCTAGACAGAGAGAAACAGAGATAGAAGCAGGGAGGGAAAGAGGGAGGGGGTGACAGAAAGGAGGTGGGGGAAGGGGTAGTAACTAAAGTTTGAAGCACGCATTAACTCATTTTCCAATACAACATTTGTTCTACAGTATTTTATGTTCTATGTTCAAAATAATACACACTGTAATTTTATTTCACTGTTACTTATATTTAACAATATGACATTCATTTCTATTTTTACTTTCCCTAGCCATTTTTACAAATTTTATTTGTCATTTCTTTCTATAATATCTGATAATACCTATCATCATATTTTAAAAATTAAAATTAAATTTTTAAATTTTAATTAAAATTACAGATCATTGTTCAGTCAAGGCTCATTGTGATTGTTATTTGGAAATACAGATTTCACTGAATTCAAGTCTAGAAGGGAACTGAAGAGAAAATATTCTGAAATATCTCATGAATCAAAACTTCATTTTAATTAAGGGTCTCCAAATCAGCAGAGTTCTACTGTAATTAACACTAGAAAATGAGTAATTAGCCTGAAAATAACAGGTTAAATCTTAAGTAATTTTTAATACTACATTATTTATAATCATCTCAACATTTTTAAAGAAAGGTAACCTTAATCGTGCTTTTGGGGGAAATCTCTCTTTATAATTGGGGTGAATGGAAGGAAGAAGTTGAAATGGAGATTAAACTAATTTTGAGGTAATCAAGTTCTTTCAATAAAAAACATGTTTGTAAGTGAAAAGATTGAATGTTTTCCTAATCTTATAGTATTAATTAATAGAAGTAGAAACTTTCATAAGAAGTGCACAATTTTAAGGACACCAGTATTTCTAAAGGATTGTAAGCATAACAACAAATTATTAAGTTCCATAATCAGGTCCTTTACTTAGTATAATAAAATTTGAATTAACTGTAGTTTTAAATATATCTACACAAATACAGAACTCAGAGAGATAAAAAGTTACACCATTTACTAAAATTTACTTATTTCTCTTTTCCTTGATTTTTGATATTCTTCCTAGTATCTAGTAGTGCCGTTGAAAAAGTAACTTTTAAGTCAAACCTTTACTTCTTCATAAGAAAAATATTTACATTGCTTCTAAATTAAACAGCTTTTTTAGAAGAGCTTTTGATACCTTCTCAATAACATTTTTAATGGCTCATTTTATTATTTTAGGTCAGGCAGTAATTGTCTTTAGTATATGGGGAAATAAAAAGATGGGTTAAATGTAATTTTGATATATTTTTATGGTAACTTAGTTGCTTAGTTTTACTTTATATTATATTATTTGTAAGTATTCTTAATATTAGGCTTATTATTCTTAATAATAAAATTAATATTAATATTCTTAATTATAAAATTAATCTAGAGCTTTTGAAAAATCTTTTAACTCTGCAATGAGTCCATACATTCTCAGCTTTTTCTTATTAGAATTTTTGTTGAACTAAAATGCACATGCAGAAAAATGGAGAGCTCAGTACATTTTCACAAACTGAATACCAGCACTCACATCAGGAGTCAGAAGCCTCTCCTCCAGTTTGCTCTATTTTAGTCACCGCCTGCCTCCCAAAGGTAAATCAATACCCTGAATTTTTAACAGGATAGATTCATCCTAACCTTTTTGATAACTTGTTGTTTCAGTCCTCCATAAAAATCAGGGTTGCCTTTGGAGCATCCTTCACCAGCTGATCACCAGTGGAAACCCTTTTGGCTAGTGTGGGATTTAGTCATGACAAATGGAATTAGCAAGGGAATCCATTGTGAGGACAGATATTTCTTATGTATCAAAATTCTAGCTCAGAGCAGTGGTTCTCAGGATGCCTTCAAGATGCCTGAGAATAACCTGGAGGGCTTAAAAAGCACAGATCGCTAGGTTCCATCCCCAGAGTTTCTGATTCTGTAGGTTTGGGGTGGGAAGTCCACATCTAACAGGTTCCCCAATGATGCTGATGTTGCCAGCCCGGGGCTCTCACTTTGAAAGCTACAATTCTAAGGTTACCCCTGATATCAGATTGGCAGAGAACCAATTAGGTCTGGAAAAGGTAAGCTTAATATTTAGTATTTCTTAGAATTAATACTTATAATACTTTGTTCAATGCATTAATTTTGCTTTAATGGAATGTTACCTCTCCAAGTTCAACCATAAGCTCACAGTATCTCTGAATGTGTCCTAATCTCAAGTGTATTTCAGCAGCTTCCTTCAGCCTTTCCTCCTTAGTAGGCACACCAATACCACCACCAAATTTACACATCTTGACTGTTGTTAGTTCTTGGGCTTCAGACTGGTTAAAAAGAAAGTAACATTTCCTAAATTTTGTTATACAAGAGCTAGTGATAACAGATGATCACAGAAGTGTTATATGGACACATTTCAAAAACAGTGCTGGAAATTAAATATTTTTAAAAATCAATACTTTTTCTCTATAAAATATGATAGATCTTTAAACATAATATGTTGATGTGGGTGGGGAGTAGAGACTGAATGTGCCTGGTGTGGGTGGGGAGAGGCTAACCCCATGGTCCATTTATTCACCAGGTGTTGTTTATCCAGAAATCCAGAGGCCAAGTGGCAGTGAGTGACAAGATGATATATAACTGGTGAAAATACATATAGACCTCTAATAAAAGTTAAAAATCACTGGCTCACTCTAACTGGTTGCTCTAGTGTCAACGGGTAACAGTCATGAGGTGTTAAGTCTCTGATCAAAGGAAGTATTTCTTCTTTATGAAAATATCTGTTTGTTGTGGCTACCAAATCCACTTCCTGGCACAGCTCTCTCCATGCTCAACCAGGTAGATCAACCACAGTATTTCATTGCAAGTATAAAGGCCCTTTTTTCTTTCTGGTCCCAGGACTGGTCTGCTGTTGGTACCTGGGTATTGCTCCAGGTATCAGGTAACGAATAATTTTGTATTGGAATTCATTAAGAGCTATAACATGATCAGTTTTAATAAAACATATCCTTGAATATCACCCATTAGGCATCTGACAGCAAAATCAGAGCAGTCCATGTATCATGATCATCTGGTAACATGGTGAAGGGAAAGCATTTCAACTAGTTCTAAGTGACCTTTGAAGAATTTCATGAGATTCAACCTAAGAAAACCATGGCTGCCTTAATCTGTCCCCAAATAATTCACACTCTCATGATTAGTCTGTAACACCTCAATATTCACTTTTTCAGTCTACCAACTCTGATTATATAAACTGTTTAAAGTAATTTTTATGTCTTAATAGTGAAAAGGCAATTTTATATATTAATTTATGTTCTAATAGTGAAAAGGACATGACATCAGCTTGCTGTACGTACCGTTCTAAATTTAATCAGGTGTTTCAAATGCATTACTCCTTTACAGTAGCTCTGAGGGAGTAAACTGTCGTCTTGTCCTTTTATCACAGCAACTAAGTTCCATAAATTGCCACTGCCACCTGGAGGCTGAAAAGTTGATACAGAATAACCAAGACTATAATACTGATGTAAAAACCCCACAGTATTTTGTATCTTCAAAAATATAATGCAGCCAAAGGGAAAGGGACTGTGGAGGATGGGTGGGAAGGGATAAGGGGGGAAAGGGGGCATTACGATTAGCACATGTAATGCAGTGGCAGGGGACATGGGAAAGGCAGTATTTATAGAGAAGACAAGTAATGATTCTATAGCATCTTACTACGCTGATGGACAGTAGCTGTAGTGGGGTATGTGGGGGGCGACTTGATAATAGGGGGGTCTAGTAACCATAATGTTGTTCAAGTGATTGTATATTAATGATACCAAAATAAAAAAAAATATATATAATGCAGTCATATCTTAAATTGAAAAATTAACAAAATAGTAACTATAATTTATCTCATTTACTGTCTCATTTCCATATGCTTCCTTACACTGCACAGATTATGCTCAGAGGGACCCACTGAAATGGGATGATGCATGTAAATATGTCATAACTTAATGACAATGCTTATAATAATTCATTTGGCTAAAGGGAAATGTTCACATTGAATTCCTATAATACTTACTGATAAACATTCTGAAAACCATCTTAGTTTTTTCACTTGAGGATTACCAGTTAGTTTCTCTACTTCTTGTTTAATATCTCTTGACACTTTACCACACAACAGAGGAGGAGTTCCTTGTTCTATGGCATAATCTGGAGAACAGACATAATTCAGTGAGAAAAGACTGCTTACAGAATATTATTTAAAAATAAAATCTAATATATGCATATTTTCAATACCAGTATTTCCGATAATTTCTTCCCAAGATCTGTCTGCCAGAATATTTATTTGTAAAGGCATGATTAAAGGTGTTAATGACCAGAGTCTCACTGTAGAGTCACGGGAGCAAGAGGCCATAGTGAATGGGCGGCTTGGATGGCATGCTAAACCTGATGGAAAAAATAAACCTATTTTAACTAAGGTACACATTGAAAAAATTTTTATCTGAGTGTATCTCATAAAACTTCTAGAAGAACTGAAGTTATGAAGAAATATATATTTTTTAATTTCTATCTTGGCTGAAAATTTGAATACAATTTTGAATACAACATTGAATAATTATTTGAAAGCAAATGGTCTTGGATGAAAATGTTTTTCAGTGGGTTCAGCAGCCAGCATACTGTTATACCAATGCAGTAGAGAGTCATCCGTGAGTTGCTGGATGGATGGAAGTTCCAAAACAAGATCAAGGAGAGTTGGGGGTCTTTCAATTTAGAATGTCCAGAAATGGGATTCTCTCCCACACTCAGTCCCACATTGCCTCAATTAAAAGGCCCTGGGTAAAGCAAATGGATACAAAGGTCTAGATTAGGGTTACTTTCTCTATGGACTCATTTTTAAATTCTTATTTACCTATTTACTCTCATCAAAGGTTGGGTCTATGAATGAGAATTAAGTGATATAAAAAATATAAGAAATCTAATTTTCTATACCCAGCTTAATTATATTAAAAAATGTAGTATTACATTAAACAACAAAACATTGTCCTAAATGTCCAAGAATATAAGTAGAGGAGTGGCTAAAAAAGTTCTGTTTACTTTATTACTGATTCCCTGTTTTACAGCTTACCTCTGGAGTGATGGTACAGAAAGGGAGAAAAATTCAAGCTGTACATGTTAATAATGTGCATGTGTATATGTGTGCATTTGTGCACATGTGTGTGTGTGTATACAAAAACACAAATACAGCTGCAGAGACAGAAAGACACCCAAGTGCTAACAGTAGTTATCTTCTGATAATTTCTGACAATGTTTTTCTATTATCTTCTGTGTATTCTGATATTTCAACAATAAACATGTATAATTTTGAATGAGAAAAATGTTATTTTTAAATGAAACACTATAAGACTTCTTTAAAAAATATTGTATTGCTCAGAAATTACAGTCATCATTAATTCAGTAGAATTGAAAAGTACATGCAAAACACTTTACCATATACATCAGCACCATGATCAGACACAGTTTCCAAACAAATTCCTGCCCGAGTGTCCCATACTTTCATGGTGTAGTCCCAGCTGCCAGATATTAGTAAGTATGGAATCTCAGTATTCCACAGTAATCCCCTCACAGGTGCAGTGTGTCCATTAAGAACACTTATACAAGTGTCCTGAGTATAATCCCAGATTCGAACAGAACTGAAAACAGAAGAGTGTGTATATAATGCCATTAAAGTCATAATTTATCTAAAGGATTGACATATTCTTAGTGGAGCACAATTCTCTCTCAGTATACCAAAAAAGCATTTTAAGTTTCATAGTATGTTAAGATTCTTTTCTACAGAGCAGATGGAAATGGGCAATTAACTAGGCTAGAGCTAGCCTACTCCAATATATTTTATCCTTACTTTTACTGCTCATTTTCTACTGATAGTAAATACACTATTTTGCTGTTTATATGTTTTAAAAAGTTTCCTTAAAATGAAATATCTAGAACAGTTAAAGCCAAAGAAAAAATATGACTAATAACATGGATACAATAATTTAAGAGCACTCAAAACTTATTTGTAAATCATGATAATAGAGCATGTACAATGATTTGAAAAATTATTTGAAAAACGAATTCATGTTTATGGTTTTATCAATTCAGTAAGTTTTTGTTGCTCAGTCAGTGTGGAATCAATCTCAGACCAATACAAAATTTAAATATACCTAGATTTATAATATTACTTGAATATACTGATTGTACAAAATACAAATATTACTGAAATAAAATTAAACTCAAAATGAATTTAAGACCTCCGAATGCCAACTATACTTGGACAACTCATAATAATTTTTTAGTCACAGATTATATAAACCTGACAAGCCCAAAATACTAACACCTCCAAAGTCTATTACACTAAAAAGGAGACACATTATGTACTTTAATTTCTTTAGGATATATTTTTGTTTTTTATAAAAAGACTTATTGATTCTTTCTCCCCTTTTCCTAGTATAGAACAGTGTATCTAGGCTGATCATAACCTAATTTCTTTGGTGCTAATTTCTTATATATGTTAGCATTTAAATTATTTTGGTGGGTATTGTGTTTTCATAAATCAGACTACATTAATGTGATTTGTATCAAAAACCTTTAAGGTTATCAAAGGGGCACTAGAACAGGTGTTCTTGCTTTTATGGCATAGATTAGGCAAACATCAGGCTTTGAAATCCTAATGTATATTTGTAGTCGAACACAAGAAAAACATAAGCAAAGCTTCTATATACCTTCCTGTACATAAGGAGTGCTTGCGGCTTCCAGGCCAAAGCAGTATCTGAGTTCTGCCATGAGTACAGTGGCAATTAATGGTTTCCCTGCAATTCTGGCTTCTCTTTAAAGGTGCTAGATGACATATTAGGTATAACCATCATCTATATTACTACTAATCAGTAACAACCAGACTTTTAAAAAGCCTTTCAACTTTCATAACCATCAATCAGTAAAATTTTACTGCTATCTTTCTGACAAATACTTCTTAGACAATAAGATTGAAGATTACACTTTTTTTCATGTAGAATAGGATTTAGATGCTAAAGTCTATGTTAATAGACTAGAACAATCTCATAAATCACCTTGTGTTCACTTTTACAAGATAACCTTATTATAAGCATTTCTAATGATAACCTATAGAAATCTCACAATTGCTTTTCTATTAAATTTGGATTAATGCCAGTATTTCATGATAAAAATATTTAACTATTAAATAGTAAACCTGTGGTTACTATATACTATGATTTTACTTGCATAAAATAAGATTTTTCTTACCTACATTTATCTCATATTCAAATAGTGAGCAAACTGTATTATGAAATCTATCTTGTTTGAATATGAAATATAGACAAGATTTTAGGAATTTCAACAAATCCAGAAAAAAATGTTAAATCACTCTAATTTCTAAATATCTTCTCTTCATCTAAAATATAGGGTCATCTTCTTTCCTTCCATTCTTAATGAAAACAGAGCACATAGCTGTCTTCCCTATGAAGTATAAGAACATTATTAAAAATAAACTCTTCTCTGTATTTTAGAGACTTGTCTCAGATATTTCTCCCTTTCCCAATGGAACCTTGAAATTTTTTGTTTCTGTTACCTTTGTTAATAAGATAGAAATAAGCATCTACAGTAAACAAAATAAATATGGAAATTTGTGATTCCTATCATGACTATGATGCCCATGTAAGTATGGCAAGGCACTTTAGCTGTAGACGTATGCAGTTAGGTACTTGTTAGCAGCCTACTTATTATGTACATGTTTAAAATAATTCCACACATGAGCTGGATTGTGTAATTAAGGACATTTCTAGAAAGGTATAAGCTTTTGAATTTAAGGACTAGAAAGTCAGAATCCAATATACATACCCATCATCAGAACCACTGCAAAGGGTTCCCTCCCTCAGGGGTGACCATCTAACGTGGAACACTTTGGCTGTGTGTCCACTAAATACCTTCAGTGGTTGATCAGAGCTGGCGGCTAAGTAATAGACACGAACATTTTTGTCTTCACAGCCAGTGGCTATCATGTCTCTGAAACAGCATCAACGGTACATTAAAAAATGAGAAAACTGATCTTATTTCTTACTGATCTTTCTTAGGATACACAGTTCTAATATCTAAAATGAGAATTTTTGTTTCCTTAATGAAGTTAGACTAAATATTACATAAGTAAAAACACCATTTGCAGAAACTGTCCTCGTACGGAATGTTTCTCTCTCAATGTTCCCTTTTAATAGGTTAAACTTTTATTTTATTTTCTTAGATCAGAGATAATGGCATTTACATTTCTCTAAATCCTTTTTCAAAATGTCCAGATTCATAACTTCTTGAATATTTCCCAGAACTTTATGTTTCATAACTATGAGGTCTTAAGAAGGGCCCCAGTGGTAAGTGGTTGGGATTTGCTTACTCACTAGTGGCAATATTAATTAATACATGCTCTGATCATTGGTAAATATTTTGTGGCATGGGTACAAATAGCAATGTTCCCCCTGGAAAGATGCTGCACAAGCTCCCCACAGACCAGGGCTGTCTCATTTGCCAGTAAGTCACAGTCCTGGTCTTCCAATTCTCTTTGGTGGCTTCAGCAAAGAAGATCCAACCATTTGATCCAACTAAGGCTCGTCTGGAAATATAATATGTGGATATGCTCTTTTAATGCTCTTTGCTCATTAGTCTCAGGAGAGTGAGAGTAAGATAGGCAAGTATTTGTGCCCTAGGGTCACACTTGGAACATCGTTCCAAAGGAGTCATGGACCTGCCAGAGCACAGTCCCCTGAGCAGCACTGACAATCATATAAACAGTCCCTTTGCTCTAAAGGTAAAGGGGACAAGTTATACATTTTTGACCCAACTTTGAAGGTTTTTGTCAAAATCGTCCTCAAACTTCAAATTGACTTTGGTCACATGGGTTATAATATTTACATTTATTTAAGCCCACCTGCAGAAATACATGGAAAAAGAATAATATCTAGATGGAGGATAATAGGAATTGATGACTGGCTGGAAGTGGAAATTGAGAGATGATGAAGTATAAAAGGAGAGGCCAAGGATTCTGGCTTTAGCAGCTCGGCTGTTGACACTGCCAGGCCACTGAGATGGAAATGAGCTGGTCATGAGTTCATTTTGCATAAAACCTCTAACCATGTGATAGAAATTCACCTAAATGTACTGGAAGAAATACACAGACCTATGATTTTGCATAATATGTGATTTCACTCAGAGCCCAAGTATCACAAGGTATTAATATTTTAATATAAATGTTTTCCACCTGTAATATGGAAAAGTATATGATAATTCAGACAGTTTTCACAGTATCTAAAGAAAGTCTGAATTTTTAAATATAACATATATTCCCATCAAAGAGGTTTGAAACACAAGATTCTTAAAAGTGTAGTGGCCTAAAGGATCGATTTTATTGGAGGTTCAACTTGGAGTAATTTTTAAGTCCAAGCTGATTTTTACCTATAAATACTAGGCCCTTAAGCAAGGTTGACGTTTCAAAACCATCCCTGTAAGTCCCACATCTTGGGAAGTCATCCAATCCCAAGGCATTAGCATTAGGTGGGGGGCAGTGGAAA
Organism: Smutsia gigantea; assembly: GCA_032199065.1. Lineage (NCBI taxonomy): Eukaryota > Metazoa > Chordata > Mammalia > Pholidota > Manidae > Smutsia > Smutsia gigantea. The sequence continues at coordinate 429,003 of JAVSCE010006822.1, read as the reverse complement.
GTCATGACAGAACAATACCATTGCACAGGTTCCTAAGACGGATTAGAGAAAGGGCCACATTTCTATGGTAGAACCCAAACCAAACTGGACTTACTTCCATTTGTCATAACAGAAAGTTGTTTTGAAAGCAGGAAATCAGCATTTCTAAATCATGTAAAAACCTCAGGGGATAAAAATACAGAGCTAAAATGAACAAGCAATTACAGGCTGGGCAGGAAGAATATCACCTAAGAAGAGTGATGAGGATTTCTTGTGGGAATAACATTAAACTTTCTGGCTATTTAAAATCTCTGAAAGGTAATTATTACTTATATCAGGGGAAAAAACTTACTTGTTGTTTTGGCTCCAATCACAACCAAACACTGCAGCTGGATGTTTGTATTTGTGTAGCACTTTACCATCAACTGTTCGAATAATGCTGAAATTAAATATAAGAAAACAACATTCTAAATACAGTCATTCAAGGGAACACCACCAGAACTTTATCATTAAAACGTAAGTATTTTAGTATAGAGGTCTTTTCTGCAAAGCACAGGGAACACTTAAAAGTCCTATGTAAATGATACTACCAAATATGAGTAGGTATATTTACATTATTTACATCAGATAGTATTAATTATGATAATCCATTTAAGTTAAAGTTCGTAAATTTTAACTTAGATACTATTTCTGATTGAATGGTTTTTAATTGAGGAAAAAATTTTAATATATATATTTTAAAACATAATGATATAACTGACATATGCATTAGATTTTCAGCTCCAAAATGTAATGGCTCAGAATTTATAATATTGGGTGCATGTACTATTACACCAAATCCAAGATAAGTTGTAACACTTTTGTGGCATATTCTAAGCAATACAACTGGAAGTTTGGAAGACCCCTTCTCCCCAGAAGGGTCCTATACACTTTAATTGCAAAAATAGAAGCTTGAATGCCTTACTGAATTATCATCATAATGCAGGGGCTATTGATTCCACTAGGAAAAGAAAAACAGCTATAAGTTAATGTGTTGCAGTGTTTTAAAACTCTTTGGAAAAGACCCTCTCAAACATCAGTAGATCCACCAAACCTTTTAAGGTTCCTGGGGAGGGGTACTGATCTATGCTCACAAACATCTGGTCACTGACTGTGGTATTTATAAAATAAGTGCTGCCCTGAAAGTACATGGTAAAGCTAAGTATTCATCACCTACTCAAAAACTCTTAGGCATATCTTTTGTGTTTTGGTATTTATCAATTAGCAGATAGTTCTTTTTAAGGGAAAAATCACCAATATTACTAGTTCTGAAATTTTTAATTTCCTGATAAAGATCTTTGGTTTCCAAAGTGCTGTGTTTTCCACTGAAATTAAAAGGTAAGGATGAGAAAATTGCGCTGGGTATAGCAAAACCTAGCAGGAGCCAAGCTACTATAGTCTCAACACCTCTGAGTGTCCATACCACCTGTAAAAGATGTCAATACCTATAGCTACATGGTAGCAAAATCGAATTTAAAAACATTGCTTAACCGACAGGCAATTCTTCCTTTACATATATTTCTTGGAGACCTACTTTTTCCTGGGACTTACAGAATTAAGAAAGCACATATTTCTGAAACACAGTGTCAGAGAATTTAGCTTCCAAAAAAGACATTTCCTACATGAATTACATTATTTATCCTTGCAAAGGCTTTTTAGTCTTTTATAAATAAAAGTGTCTACCAAAAAATTAACGAGTTTCTAAACACTCAATATCTCAAGTCGCTTGTAAAACTGAAATACTGCTCCCTCAAAAACATGATGAGAATTATTTAGACTCTCTGTGAAGAGTCCTTGTAGTTTGAGAATTCACAGTATTGTATTTATAACTATAAAATATTCAGGTAGTATTTTCATTTAGAAAGCAATCCCTGGTTTATTTATTTTTCAGTATCATTGCACTGTTACTTATTAATTACGTATCAAAGAAATATAGCATATGCCTATATGTGTGCTAAATAATATTTATGACAATTGGCAGAGCTGTAACAATGAAATATCACTGAATATTTTAATGCATTTGTTAACATGATACAATTAGTATTATCAAATGTATCCTTAACGCAGCATAATTTCATACATAGTACTTACCAGAAACCATCACCACTGCAGGTTGCTATTCTTTTGGAATCTTTATGACTCCAAGCAATGCAGAATATTCCATTTTTTCCATGCTTCAAAAAATGCAAAATACCTATCAATAAGAAATAATTCACCCCTTTTTCTCTTATTTATTTACTTCTTTTGTATTACTTTTCTTTTAGGAACTTGCTCTAGGTGATGCTAACAAAGGAATTATCAACAGCAGAAAGCTGGATACTGTATAAACTTTATGAACGTGTGAAGCTGTCACACTTACACAAATCTATTGTTTTAAAACATAAATTGGGTGGCTCTGTTTCTTTTTTTGCACCCTGGTAAATAGCAAAAATCTGCTGCCTCAGTCATCTGTAGAATTAAAGCTCTGCCTAATGCCTTTTCCTTTACACACCAGCCTGGAGATGAAGGCAGTTAATCTATCTTCCTAACCCAGTGCTATTACAACTACAGTGTAAGAAATTCTGTAAGCAGTTTATTATTGACTGATCTTCTAAATTTCCAAGTTTTATTTTTATAAAAACAAAGGAGAAGAGATTTGAGATTATTCCTCTAACAAATCACTCTCTATCTGTTCTTTGGCATTCTTGGACTGGGGAAAGGTAAAGGGATATAGTCACAGGTATGTCAAGAATTTTTAAAAACACAAGGAATATATTATGCATAGCAATGTCATTCACCCAGTGGGTCATGGATGAAAAGAGGTTACAATCAATCCATTTCCAAATTTATTTTAAAAATTCCAATTTTATATAGTAAATTATGGCTGCCATGACAGAGAGACTAGAATAACCTTTGATCATGAGTCTTAGGGCTGTTTCACTAAGGTGCTCTCTAGTTTGCTGTTTTTACCTCTGGAGGCCAAGGTGGGTAGGTTTATAAAGATGGACATAAAAAAGGAGGGAGTCTCCTTTTGCATTTGGGGGGAGGAAGGAAGTCTCCACCAGCTGTCAGCATCCCATGAAAAGTGTGCCACGGCTTTCTGAGACCCTGCATTTGCCCTTGTGAGGCAAATGTAACTTAGTTCACTGAAGCTAGCATTGTTATTTTCCCCATATTTATTATCCAAGATCTCAGCAGTCTTGGTATTGGTCTCAGTCATGCCATGAATACTGGGGGGAACTATAGATATGAGTGAGGCCCTGACACCAGAGGCTGGGTTGCTGGAACCAGGCGGGGCTGTTCTAGTGCTGATGGCAGATAGCTTAGGTCACAGGATGCCATAAGAAGAGGTCCACAGATATAACACCTAAGGATAGAAGTTGTGAATGTAGGTCGAAAGTTTCTCAGGTTCACTTCTGTTCTCTCTATGCCACTATTTAGACTATTTAGTAGGGGTAAGTGTGCTGGTGGTTGGGAGGGCAGAGAGCAGGCTGGGGGAAGGATGTGACTCCTGGTGGTTGGTAACTGTCCCTAAGGCTCTGCATTTGCTACCTCACTACCTCCAGAAGATCAACGCTACTTGATCCTCACAGGGATACATCTTTTGTATGAATGATTGGAAAGCCTCTATATATAAACAGATTTCCAACAGGTTGAATATTTAATAAATTTCAACACCTGAAATGAATGAAATTTCAACATAGTGACAGACCATTCTAGATGTGGCTCACATCTCTCTTGATGCATATCTGGCTGACTGTGATGAGATCACATTATTTTCCAAATATTCATGGGCCTCAGTAAAATATGGGATGACAGTTTAACTCCAAGCAGAAGTAAAAGTACAATCTATGGCACCACAGGAGGAAGAGGGGAGGCTTTAGGGCTTCTCATGGAATAACAGAATTTGAGAACAGGAAGGAAATCTAAAAAATTATATAACCCAACTTAACCATTTTATAGGTGAAGAAGCAGGTTCAAGGCAATAACATGATTCTCCTACGTCAAGGGCTAGCTAGTAACAGAACTGGGACTATAATTTGGGACTTGTTCTGAGTTTACGTTTCTTACACAACTGAATATTTGCCTAGATAATTTTGTGGAGGATTATTCAAAATTCCTTCATATCGCTAATGCAATTTTAGGTGAATTTTTGTATCTTAGACTCATCCCCATTTTTCAGAATTCATTTTAGCATGTGAATGCCCTCTTGGATTTTCTTCTAATTGAGAACATAAATGCCACCGGATGATTAACTATTAAGAGAGAGTAGCATGTAGAAGATATGAAACATTGTTAAGATATTATATTACTCAGCTAGCAATAAATACATCTTACCTCATTAAATCGTTGTACCATTTTGCCCTTTTTAACATCCCAAATAAAAGCACCATTTCGGGAAGTTGCTCCAGCAATACAATTTAAGTCACCTTAGGAAACAATTTGTTAGAAGTTGTATGAAAGGTCAGAAGGTAAAATAGAGATGGATGTGAAGGGAGCAGGTAAGAGAACTGATGAGTTTTTTGTGTGCCTCACTTCTTAATTAGCAAAGTAACATTTAGTTTTTCAATTAGCCTTGTATCTAGAATGACACCAAGTATAGTCTCCTTAAAGGAACAACTGTCATTACTGTCATTAAGAGTTGGAAGTAAAACCTTTCTCTAGATCCTCTTGTAGGAGATGAGGGATACATAAAACAGCGGTTGGTTCTTAACCTTTTTTGTATCATGGAACTCTCCAAAAATCTGATTACTAAGACAGCCTCTGACAGATGTAGGCACTATATACATATGCTAAAATTATGTGTGAAATTCCAAGAGATTCCCAGATTCTCTGAAGATATCTACACCTCCTGAGAGCCTATAAATTCAAGGCTAAATATCCATGTGCAGGAGTACATAAGCTAAAAAATCAGCTCTATCTTGGTTACATATGGGTTTTAAATTGATATGTTACTATTAGAACAAATAAGTAAAGCATTCTATGGACTTTATACAGTGAAAAATTCATTTAGGTATGTAAAATTGTATATTATGAGGAAATAATCCTTTGTGAGATATCACAGGTTTCACAGGACATCTTTCCTTTATGGACAGGAAGGTACAGAGGCAGCATCTTCCTGATATCAAAGAAAAGACCCCGTTCTTTCACAGAAGTTCTTCAATTACAAAGGTGGAATTTATATGGAATTACATGGTTGCAACTGAACTGTGATGATACATAATCATTCATATTTACAAAACATGTATCAGGGAAAGATATGCATTAGAATTTTTAGAAAATGAATTTTTTGTTTTTGTATGTTTGATTCATATAAAAATTTTAAGGAAAACTTTTATCATGTAAAATGAGTTATACCTTTAAAGGCCTATCTATACAAATACAGTGAAAATTACATGGGTAGAGGTAATCCTGATTTACTATGACATCCTGATGACATCATATAGAAGGGCCTAGATATCAAAGTGCCTATTGCAGGCAATCTATTCTAAATCCCGCAAAAACAGAACCAAAAACATTTGTTACTAATTTGCCTCAATAATCATTTGGAGTGAGATAGTGTTGAAAGGAAGATGATTCAAATGAAAATAAAAGTTAGGAAGGTCATTTAATTTTATTGCTGATTTGAATAAAATACCTCTTACCTGGAGCCCATGAAAGGGAATAAATAACCCCTTCATTGCCGGGGGACGTGTACACCGCTGTCAGTGTGTTTATATCCCAGACTTTTATAGCGCCATCAAATGAAGCTGTCGCTAACAGAGTGGGATCATTGGGTTTAAATTTGCAGTCAAAGATAGTTTCCACGTGTCCCTAGGAATGCAGCACAAAAATGTCACAACTACTGGGGGAAAAACTCACATTATTAATAAGCAAGCCAGCACGTGTGATCACGCTGATACCAGTAGTGTGGTTTTCCAAAGATTAATGTAAAAATGCACAGGTGAGCGAGTAACACACAGCTGGGATGTCCACTGTGGCTATTTGTGCTGCTATTACTGTATGACTTTGTACAGACATAGATTTTATTCAACTGCTGCTCCTCAAATCAGCAGCTAATACAAAGATGTTCAAAAGTCTCATTTTTCAGTTTCAATTCAATGTAAGGATACCATGCTAAAAATTTATAGAGCAATTAATAATTAACAGCTATGAGTTATGTCATTCTAGTAGAATAAGAAAAGGCCAAGGTAAAACTGGAAATGAAATCTTTAATGCAAATATTCCTTTTTTATAGCAACGACATAGTCCAAAAGAACACTACCATTGTGGCAAAATGAGACAAATCCGGCCCAGCCTCGGCATTCAGTGAGTCTTTTTCCAAAATTTTCTAGCTAACGTGCAACTCAGAATACTTGTTCTCATCATATGGCAATTTGGACTCCAAACATCCCACAAAACCGTAGAGTGGTATCTACGGGTACTATGCACCTATGGGAAAATCTGTGAAGAATCTAATGTAAATAGCCAGAGTTAAGAGTTGTCTTTGACACACTGGAGAATGGGAACAGACCCTCCCACTCCAAGCTGCAGGGCAGCTAACACGGAGGTCTGGGGGCTGAGAATTAGCAGAGGCACAGGGCTCTATACTTCCAGCCACTGCAAGAAAGGTACAGTAGGGAGTGCTTCACACTCTACAGCTGCTGACGCTGGAAGCCACAATCCTCAGGAAACTGGACAGGCTGCAAGGCTCTCCTTGAGGGAGAAGAGGGAATCGTCTACCTCAAGGGCTGGAGAGAGGGAAGAGAGGCTGCCTCAGCCACAGGATCACTGTGCTGGGCCATTCCAGGCTGTCACTTCCAGTATTAAGCACATACTCATGGCACAGAGTGCCTGTGTGTGCATTTTCAGATGTTTTTCCACTGCCATGCCTTCCGATTTTACTTTAAAATTTAAAAGATCATATAGTAAGAACTAAATTGTGAATATTTCTTTGTTTTCTTATCAGGAAGGAGGTGGGGATAAAGGGAAATTTTTGAGGCATTTTTCTTAACTTTTATCAAGTAAATACTCATGTGGAAACATACCTTTTGAAAGTACTAATAAAAATTTTTATAGATCTAAATATATTAAAATTTTTTTCTCCCTTCCCTTTATAAATTGTTTTGAAAGTAAACAGTAATTTGAAATATAGAAAAAGTTTACCACACTAGAAAAGAGTTTACATGGCAAGAAAAGCTTACATGGAAAAAAATTAAATATCTAAATACTATCTACAAAGGAATATGTTAAAACATTCCTAAACTACACATTTACAAAAATATTTCTGCTATAGCTCATATTTTTGATTTGAGGAGAAAATTAAATCAGTACTGAAATGAACAGTAATATTGTTTCTTTCCCTCTCTTTTTTCTTTTGCAAGGGCAACCATAGCTCTAGATTCCTCTTCTAAGTTTTTCCACAGAAAATGAATTCACATTTAAAAGTTTCTTAAGTGTCTAGATCAGTCTGATTCAAACTTGTAGGAAAAAAATTGGCATTTTTATAAACCATGAACTTAGGAGAATTAAGGAAGAGGATTCTTGACAAATACTAACTGCAACACAATATACATTATTACGTCTTTATTCATTCCCTCATTCATTCAACAAAACCTAATAAAGTCTTGCTATGTGCCAGGCACATTTTGGTAGTTGGGACAAAGCACAGAACAAAACCAGACAGAAATGTGAGTCCTCAGTGAGGCTGTTTTCTATTTTACACAGAAGGTTAACTATCATAAGGACAGAAGTTGGTAGACTTATAGAATCATTATAATGATTCAATAATAGAAATAAATCTTAGAAAATCCAACCTTGATCACTACACAGATGAAAACAGTAAAGCTTGGAGTAACTGGCAAAGATGGACTCCTCCTTCCTCCTGAAAGAATATTCTCTTTCTTACTTGCTTCCAAAATATAGAACAGCAAAGTAATTTTCCAATACTATGTGAAGGACTAACAGAGTCCACACAAAAGTGGGAACACTACCAACCATGCAGAATAATCATGATAAGCTAAGTAGACATTAATATTTAAAGAACTTAATGTTAGAATTTAAGGAATTTTAATAGTTGTCATCCTTCTACACATAATTCTAAAATGTTTCAGCCACCCAAGATACGTCCTAATGTATGATTCTTTACAAAAATAATTTTTAACAATATTAATATGCAAGGAAATGTAAACATCATGAGCTTACACAAAATAAGCTTTGTGTAAGAAAGAAAGAATGACCACAGACATACCAAGTCTCTAAGAAAATCCCACTTCCGGGCTCCCATATCATAAAGTCCAACTCCACCATCTAAAAAACAGCACACGACATGACCAGGAGGAAGAGAAAATGCCTGATTTTGTGTCAAGGTTGGGGGTGGAACTGCTTCACTGGTTGAGGATGTATAATGATTTCTGGCTGGAGACAGACTGAAAACTAAAAAAAGAAAAAATTCATTAAGGAGACAGTTACGCCTACTGCTTCCTATATGTTGGAGTGAAACCACAGTGCTTACTTTATAAAGATGCTCCCTTGTTTTCTTTTATCCAGAAGTTGTTATCAGTAAATTGCTGCTAGGATTGGCATATTTTCTGCCATAGGAGTACCTTTACAGCATTGCTAAAATGATATATGCATACACACAAAATTGAATATAGTTTTGAAATGAGATGTATCAAAGTGTAGGTGGAGCAAAATGGATGAAAATTAGGGTGAGAGGAATCACAACATGTTGTGAATATTTGGTTTCTTTCCTGACCATAAATTAAAGCACAGTGTGGTTATTTTTTAATTAGAATCCTCTTTCAAAATGCTGATCTAATAACTTACTTCCACATCTACACACACAAACACACAAGCATGTGAATGTTTTCTTTTAAAGCTGGTAACTCCCTTCCACTAATTTCAACCCAATGAATATAATCATTCTTGAGATTATTTATAATTCACTTTAATTTAGTACCCAATTAAGAGTCACAACTATCTGACATACATTGGCACTTCAGTTTTTTTCTTCTTTCCCAGGTTTATTTTTACCATTCATATACTTCTACTTCTCCAATTTTCAATTACATAAATATCCCCTTGTTTAATTATTTTTTGTATATTCTTTATCTCATATTTTGTATTTTTTCAAGAAGCTTTTCCTTAGAATGTGGACATTCTCTTGCAAACATAATTCAAAATAATGATACCTCTGTTAATTATCAGACCAATCTATATTAATTACATACTGGAATACAGATAAACATTTCCCACTATATTGTCTTCTTGTTTCAAATATAATAAAGTCTTCCTTATTGAATTAATTTGGATATTACTCATTTCTCAGAAGCTGCAAATGGCAGGAAGGCCAAACTAGAATAAACTACTAACAAAAGAGGCATCTGGGTCAATAAAATTTAGCTGACAGTTTTGTTAAAATTAATATGGCCCATGACTGGTTTTTTCTAATATTTTAATTGTTGACATTATTAGTGGTTTTGACATCCTTTAAGCACCTATCTATAATTCATCTTCTTTTTAGAATTTAGTATGTCTACATTTAATTTTTTTTCATTTTCACATAGTTTTTCATATTCTATATTTACTGTCACATTAAAAAATCAGGGGGAAAAAACAGATATCTAAAATGCAGAAAATATAAACAATATGCCAGCTTATTACTTCCCCGACCCTAAATGTAGACCTTCCAGTTTCCAGGAATTAGAAGTATTAAAGACTCCACAAAGAAGCTTATATTTGTGAAAAGGCACTCACTAAATTAGATATTGTATTTGTTACTCGAAATAACATTGTTTTGAAAAACCCCTGCTAATTACTTAGTATATTATAGACAGTAAGTAAAGAGGAATCAGTAACTCTAAATTGCTTAGTCACTGAATTCCCTTTGCCATATTTTTTATGATCCACATAAAAATAAAGATGCTGCCAACGATGGACAGTCATCACACCTGACTTCTAGGAATTCAATTTCTTTTCCCACGTAAGAAATATTGGAATTCTGAACCTCCCCCCAAATCCCAGATTTTTCCTTTTACAGCTTAATTATATTTCATTATTTTTTCTTGATAACAGATGCAATGGAAGATAACTAGAAAAAAATACTCAAAAATAAATGACAAAGATACCGAACATCCATAATACTAACAACTAATCCAGTGACAACTGGTATTCAAACATAGAATATATGTTCTAGAGCCTATATTTTGAGTATTCAGGTTATTTTGACTTTACTATAAATCATACAGATTGTAAAAGTGTCATTTAAAAATATAAGTTCTGAACATAACAAAACGTTAAGTTCTCCTAGTTCAGACCAATTTTATATGATCCCATTATTCTTGGTATTTATTTTCACCAATATCACCATTTCATTTTCCCCATATAGATAACTTGAGAGATTATTTTAATATCCTCCTTTAATAGCATTTTTAAATGTAACCTGAATATTTTCGATTTAGTAATATTAGATATTGCATGGTTTTGATGTCCTTTAGTGCATATATTGTCAAAGGCCATTTTAAAAAATTTGCTTTTCAGTGGCATATGGTATTTGATAGGCTTATATCATTACACCAGTCATTGTATTTGGTACCAGCAAATACATTTTATATTATTAAATTTTTATGACATTTTTACTTACATTTTTTTCTTGGAGGAGAATTAAGTACATGCAAGCAGTGAAATCCTGTTTTCTTTAATTTAAAATTATCAATAGGTGTTGTTCTTGAAACATTCCAAATGCGTAAAATGCCCACTTGAGAATCTAACCCCAACAAGAAAAAAGAATTATATTAATGAATTCTGTCTGAAACATAAAATGCCAAGACATAAAAACTGTAACAAAAACTTCAACTTGCAATATTTTTAGCACCACGTACTGACATTCTTCAAATAATAATATTGTGCAGTAACACAGAGAAACAACTGAAATGCTATCCATCCATGAAATTTTTGGCATGTCTGTTTTTTTTCTGTTCCAAATCCTTTTCTGGGGTTAGAGACTGCCTGCTTTGGCATCTTACCCCCACAAAATCATTATGAAAGTCTCATCACAAAAAAGCCCCCATTGACACACTTGCTCTAGCAACGTCAGCCACAGAAAGCTCTCAACCCCTAAAGTTTAAATAGTCTTGCCTCTTTTGAAATGTTTGTAAAACTGCTCCCTTGCTCAGTTATATACCTTACTCCCTGATATACCTGAACACCAATTAGAAAGCCTCTCCCTTCCAAAAATCCCATTTTAATAAGCTACTTTGGAAAACAGCCTGGCAGTTCCTCAACTGGTTAAACACAGAGTTACCATATGACCAAGGAATTACATGCCAATATACATACCCAACAGAATTATAAACATATGTATGTCCACACAAAAACCTATACACAAATGTTCACAGTGGCATTACTCATAATAGCAAAAAAGTGGAAAACGCTCAGTGTTTATCAACTGATAGGAATAAACAAGCGCTGGCCTATCCCTGCAACAGACTACTACTCATCCACAAAATGGAAGGGTGCACTCATACACACAGCAGCGTGGCTGGACCTTGAAAACCTGGTGCCAAGTCAAAGAAGCCAGATGGGAAAGGCCACGCGCTGAATGACTCCATTTCTATGGAATGTCCAGAACAAGTAATCCCCAGAGTGGGAGGGTAGAGCATGTGCACGCCAGGGCTGTGGAGGGAGTTGTGGGGTGAACAGCCAATGGGTACAGGTTTACTGGGGGGAGGATGATAGATTCTGGAATCAGATTGTCCTGATGCTTGTACGACTTTGTGAATATAAAAACCACTGAACTGTCCACTTCAAAACGGTGAGTTCCATGATATGTGAATTTCATCTCAGTAATAATAATAGTATTGAAAATTTCCATGTCTATCATTAATCATGTGAACCTGTGAAATTAAGGCAATTAAGATTAATAAAAGAATCCATCTACTTCCATGTATAATTTAAGTGCTTAAAGAAGTAAAGAATTTCTTTAAAAATGTGAGAGGACAAAGCTCAGTCTTTTACTTTACACCAGGTAATATGGAAATCATTTATACAGTAACTGAAATGACTCAGTCTCTTCAGACCTCTCTCTGAACCCGTGTAAATGATAAGAGTGGTCATGTAATTTCTAATCACTATTTTAAATCCTTACCTTCGCGTCCCAGTCACTTAGCTTTGCTTACTCTCTCATGATTGGAAACCATGAAGGTGCATCCTTTCAACCCACGGCAACCAGTGCCACATGGCCACTGACTGCTGGAGTTTAAGGTAGGGTATAGAGACCCACCCAGATAAACTGTCCAGCCAGTACCCTCACTGCGATCCTGCCGCACCTGAGACAGAACTTGTCTTCCGCACACACATGAACGCAAGCATCCCACGGGGCACATATAGAAGGCATTCCACCTTAGTGCTGGAAACCTGGAAAACTGGGTCTTAATTTCATTTTTATTTGTCATTGTGTTGATATACAGTATGAATGAAAGGAAAGTAGGCATTTACTACAATAAATGACAATATTTGGGATATGAGTACATTTTACACAAAATTAACCAATGAAAGAGTATAATTTTCCTGACTCAATCAGAGAATACACACACATTTAAAACTGGAGAATAGGATAAACTCACCTCCAGTTATAAACATCCCAGGGGCACTAGGAACCCAGGCCAGGCACTGCACGGAAGCTGCCGCGCTGGGAAAACTAAATGTTGTAATGCAATAAAGAGATTCTGAATCCACCAGGCGAATTCCACAGTGCAAATTAGCCACCAGGAGATAATCAGTAGACAGTGGGTCCCATTCCAGGGCTGTAACTGGATCCTCTTCATCTGTCCCTTCAAGAGATTCAGGTCTCAGAACATGTTTCTGATTTTTGTTACCTATTAAAATATACAGAAAATTATTTTAAACAAAATTCTCAAAAAGAGATTAGTAACTGCAATCATATTATTTCCTTGCCTACCACTGATCTCTGAGAGTACAGGGAATACAAATGGGCACTTCCATGCAGAAGTCACCATGCACATGTAAATGCAGGGCAGTCAGTCTGTCCCAAAGATGAGGTCAGACTGAACTGCTCTGCTTTGGCAATCTCTAGCATCCTGAATGGTTTTCCTATTTGTTACTGAAAAGCTGTAAGGAAAAGGCAAACATAAATAATACCCGTGATCTTGTCATGGAGTTACAACGGCATAGGGGTAGGAAGGTGCTTATCAGACAGAAGGACATGGAGCTGTGATTAAAGCACACACTTTGGGACAGACAGCACGCGTGCAAACCCTCACTCCAACAATTCCCAGCTTTGTGTTCTGGGGCAAGATACTTAATTTCTGCTTTCTCAGTTTTTAGTACTGGAGAACATAATAATACCTACTTTGTAGCAGTTTTTAAAAGATTCAGCGAGTTAGTTGTTTAAAGTGCTTTGACGAGTGGGTACATTATAAATTGTGGATCAGTTTTTACGTCCCTCCTTTCTCATCCACATGTCATTCGTCACAATGATACTGCACTCCTGACCACCAGTGTCAACGGGGTAGCCAGAAAAATAGGGAAATGGAATGCGGAAGACCCCGCCTCTCATTGTGAACAGAAAGACAGGGAAACAGCTAAACTCAGGGACAACCTGAACAGAAAGTGCCAATTATCCTAAGTATTATACATTTTCAGGAAGCTATTGATTAAAAAATAACACAATTGAAATACACCACTGCAGAAAGATTCTGCAATGTCATCATATTGTTTTCAACATATCAGATTATAAAAGCAAGAAAATATAGATTTGGGGATAATACCAAAGCCAATTCAATTAAAATTTCTATTAAGACCAAAAAATTTTTTCTGATGGACTGGCTTTGTCCATCCAGCAATATAACTTGAAATAGCTAAAGCAGCAGTTCTAACTTCCTCTGTTCCTGTGAGAAGTTTTACATGAAATCCAATACCTGGCACAGAATACAGGGGTGCTTTACAGACTGATGGGGAGCAGAAGGTGTAAAGCCCAGCTAGATCACTCGCCAAGTCTTTCTACCTGCCCAATACATATGCATAAACACACAAACAGAGACTGTTTAAAAATCCCTTAAAATAACAGATAAACTGCATCATTGCAGGCAGTCCTCCTTGAACACATTTCTTCCAAGAAAGATAAAGACTGGACACAGAGAGCTTGACAAACCTGAGGACAGAAGCTCTACCTTGTTACACAGAGAGAACCATCTGAGTTGCCAGTAAGTCACTAAGAAGATAAGCATGACCACTCCCCAAAGAGTAAACAACATAACAATACTGGTATTAATGTTAACAGTTTCAAAGTTTAAAACTTGAAATTCAGAATGTAGTATCAGATTTTAAAAGCAGTGTTTCCTTCATGAGCCATTAGCTCATATATATGCAAAAGGGAAATACACAGCAGGACTATACCTTTCATAATGTTTTGTGCATATCCATTGCTAAAAAGCCTCTGATATCAATGCAGTCAGGAAGTCTGAATTGAGCTGCTGTGGGTTGAACTATGTCCCTCAAAAAATGTGACCATGTCCTAACAAAATGGGGAGATTCAGACCCAGAGCACGTATGCACATGGGGAGAGCGCCACGTGAAGTTGGGGCCAGGCTGCAGAAGCCAAGGAACTGCCTGCAGCAGAGAGGCCTGGACCTCAGCCTTCCCTAAAGCCTTCACAGGGCCTTGCCAACGCCTTGATTTCACACTTTTGGCCTCCAGAACTGTGAGACAAACTTCTGTTGTTCTAAGCCATCCGGTTTGTGGCACTTTGTTAGGGCAGCCCTAGCAAACTAAGACATGGGTTGATCCAGAAAAATTAACACCTGATGACGTGGGTAATGACTCGGAGATTCCTTTGTTCAACAAGAGTTAAGCTGAGTTCCTGGAGACAACAGCCTCTTGTGGAAGTGGCACAGGTCACACTGTTGAAATACTACACTTTCCATCCTGACATAGAGCTAAGAAGGAGAAAAGCAAAAGAGGCCTTTATTCCTCTCTATCCTTTCTGTGCCAAAATAATCCTAAGTCTCAATGTTTTATATTTTAGATGCATAATACAATGTCTCAATGTCTTATGACTTAAAACCTTCAAAAATGCCCAACACCACTACCACCAAGAAAAGAAAGCCAGAGTCAATGAAAAAGGAGATGGCCAAATTACACCATACGAAAAATACTCACAATAGTTTGGACTAAAATAACAGCACATTTCCTCATTATCCGCCTCAGAGCTCAGGCAGCACACAGATTCTCACAAAGAGTCACCGTCCTTCTGAGTCTCTGGGCAGAGGCCAGCCAGGGGAAGCTGTGGGGCGGGTCCCCAGCAAGATCTGGTTAGACATACCAGAAAGCAGAGGCTGGAGGAGGAGCCACACAGCACCCAGCCACCTGTCCTGTCCCTAAATGGCCTCCCTGGCCCAACGATAACTGCGGAGATGAAGGGTATGGGGGAAAGCGGTATTTACCAGATCAAAATGGAGGAAAGGCTGGGAATTATGTCACTTAATCTGGGCCTTAATGACCAACTCTAACCAGAATCTGTTCCAGTGCAGAAGACGGGACAGACTGGGTGGAGGTGTTTGAGACAAGAAGTCCAAATGAAGCCAAAAACAACAACTGACCCCTCCCCATTCTAATCTAAGACAAGCAGATGAAACTGTCCCCATGTGAAGTCAGTACAACATGAAGGAACAAGAGGAAATGTACAAAGAGCAGACAGGGCAGGTGGCAAAGAAGTATATGTATATTTATTCTGATCATTTTTTAAAATGTAAATAAGGATTCTTTAAATGTATTTTAAACATTTAAAATGTATTTAAGATAAAATGGCCCTAATATATCAATTTTTTAATTGAAACAGTTGATTAACAGTATTCTGTTGGTTTCAAGTGTACAACAGTGATTTGACAGTTACCCACATTATTAAATGCTCACCTCAACTAGTGCAGTTACTATATGTCAACAAAGAGATATTACAGTATTATTGACTATATTCTCTATGCTGTGCTTTCACCCCTGTGACTAATTTATACTACAACTGGAGTTCTCTGCCTCTTTATCCCCTTCACTTATCTCACCCATTCCCTATGATGACCACCAGTCTCTTCTCAGTCTATTAGTGTATTTGTGTTCTGTTCATTTGTTTTGTTTTTCTGAATTCCACATGTAAGTAAAATCATATAGTATTTGTCTTTTTCTGCTGGCTTATTTTATGTAGTATAATATTCTCTTGGTACACACACATGTTGCAAATGGCAAGAATTATTTTTTTAATGGCTGAATAATATTCTATAGTGTCTATGTGCCCCGTCTTCTTTATCCACTTATCTGCTGGACACTTAGGTTGCTTCCATATCTAGGCTATTGTAAATAATGTGGCAATAATCAGAGGAGTGCATGTATCTTTTTAAATGAGTGACTTATCAATATTTTATATATCTTTCTTTTTTAATTTCAGAAGGATCATTCCCTTAGAAAGATTTATTAAAATTTATTTAAATTTTCACATTGAAATTTATTCTGTTCAATTTCAATTGCTTTTTCTTCTACTCATGATTACTTCTATTCATTTCAGGTAAGTTGAATATATTGGGTTTTGTGAAAGTAGTTATCCTAATCCTGAAAAAGCACTTTCATCTATCTATCTAGTGAGTCAGGAGTCGCACCTATCAACGGAGATGCCAGATAGCTAAAAACATACTTTCCAAATGTTAGCAGTACTTGTAAGTAAGAGCTACTCAGGTAATTTAATATTTGTTTTCATTATTCATTTTCTTATTGTTTAAAAATTTTAAATAAACATAAACTGATTTCTCAGACCTTTTCATTCATCCAAATTAATAGGGGTCCAAAGAATTACTGTTCCTTTTTTATCCCAGGTTCAAGTCTTTGCTAAGGAGCTGTGATATCAGAATGGTGTTTTACAAGCAAGTGGGAAAATACTGAGTAGTAGTAGTAATTCATGAGATATTTTGCTATCTGTCTTTGTCCATTCAGGACATTTTCTTAGTAAATGTGCAGGAATAAAGAATAAACTTTAAAAAGTAAAGATATGGGACAAACGACTGGTTTGAACTAAAGTAAAACCTGCACAGCTTAGTTAAATATATTACAAGGCCTTATAAATAAATTTTCCTTTAAATGATTATGTGGAATTAGCATAAAGTTGGATAATATTTGCACACCTATTATTTTAAAATTAAAATGTTATTTGTATTCACAGTGGCTTTAGGCTGTATAAATAAGAAATTACATATGCTAAGAAAAATAAAAATGTAAGAGACCTAATTAAATACTTACCTGGTTGAAAAATGGATAGACTTCCATCAATATGACCAAATACAACTTTTCCCTTTTTTTGGGTATGCCATCTGAATATGCAGACATCAGACAAGAAGCTATGAGCATCTTTATGTACAGTCACTCCAGTGTCTGGTCCTGAGATGGTCCAAATGAACAGAGGGCCTCGGTGGGAGGCAAAAGCCACAGCATTGTTGGCATTCCAGCACCAGCTGAGAGAGGAGGGTATCCCTGGAATACATTAAATATAGAGACATAATAGAGAGATGTGGCATAAGATTACACCATTAAATATTATTTGCATTGTACCCTTCTAAATCAACCTAAACTGTAAGAATATGTTCAATAGGAAAAAAAATGCTATCTTCTGACTTAGGAATTGGATTTATAAAGTAACTCCAAGGAGTAGGGAACATATGTACAATGCTTGTATGATGAAATAAAAAATACCTATTAGGTTTAAAACTACTAATATGTTCATATGCTTCATATAGTCAAAGAAATTTATAGAGTTCCATCATTTAGAACACTATATATTAAAGCAATAAATTCTTACAGAGTTTTTGTGTATAGGGCTTGCTCTAGGCATTCTAGGTATACAAGTTAGTATGTGGTAAATTCTTCTTTTAAATAATATTAAATATAAATTAGGGAGATCAGGATTAAATGTATGATAAGTTGTGTTTCCTTCATGACCCATTAGCTCATGGGAAAATACATAAAGATTATACCTTTCATAATGTTTTGTGCATCTTCACTGTTAAAAATCCTATGGAATAGGGATTAAGGGGTATTATGACTAGCACATATAACATGGGGGGGCACGGGGAAGGCAGTATAGCACAGAGAAGACAAGTAGTGACTCTATAACATCTTACTATGTGGATGGACAGTAACTGTTATGGGGTATATGGTGGGGACTTGATGATATGGGTGAATGTAGTAACCACAATGTTGTTCACATGAAACCTGAGCATAAGATTGTATATCAATGATACCTTAATAAAAAAAGAAAATCCTAAAGAATAAATGAGGTCAAGAAATCTGCACTGGGTTGTTATGGGTTAGATGCTACTATAAGGATTTAAGAACAAATTAATACTACAATCTATGTCTTATTAGCTTAGACTAGAACCTTAGCTTTGCCTCACATAGTAAATCAGTCACTTTAGCTCTCTAAACCTCTGCTCCTTAACTGAAAAACAGATATAACTAAAAATAGCTGATCACAAAATGTTAAGAAAAGTACAATAATGTACATAAAAGCCCCTTTTCAACTACATGAAAAAGACAACAGTTAAATGATAATTAACTCATGATCACTGTCATCAAAGAAATCATACACAAAAAAAGTATTAAGTCAAATTTATGAGTCAAGTGAGAGATTATGAATCTCACAACATGGATAGTCAACTGCCTCAGAATCATCTAACTGAATACACCTATCAGATCATATGGAATTGGGGCCCAGAAATCCATTTCTAACAAGGATTACCAAATGATTTTGATACATAAAGGGGTTTGGGAACTTTTGGGATACTGTCCTAGAAAGAAACTGGATTTCAATTATTCCTTGAAGGAACAGTAGAGAGTAATTATGGGATAAGCAGAATTTCCCAGGAAGAGGAAATGGTATGAACAAAGACAGAATTGAAAATTGTTCATGGACAGTAAATTCAACTTATGTCAACAGTATATAATGCACCAGAAGGCAGAAACTGAAAGGCAAATGCCTAGTTCTGGATCTGACATAAAATGGGAACTCCATAAATATTTACTGAACGAATGAGTGAATATATGAATAAGGCCAATAAAAAGCTGATATGGTTTTAGATACATTAGTAGAAATATAATTTCCCCAATGAGGGATAAAACTCCTTGTGGAGCAAACCACGACAGCAGGCTTAAGGAGCCACTAGAAAGCTGCTCTCTCAATATGCATTTCAAGAAAGGCAGCTAGAGAAGGGACCAGAAATAATGTTTTATGGTATAACAGAAAAGACTTCCATAGTGGTTTACCACATGCCAGCACTTGTAAGAGCTCTACAAATATTAACTCATTTAATCCTCCCAACAGTATTGAGATAGGGAGGTAGTATTGAGATAGGGAGGTAGTATTATCACCCACTGTTAACAATTATTTTTCTGAAATGATATTATTGGGACAATTTCCACATTTTAACATTTTACATTTAAACAAACTAATACTCATTTTCCTTTAATTTTTTATTAGGAAAAAAAGAATGATGAAGTAAAAAATAGAGGCAGGTTCAAGTTCAACTGCTGGATGTGGAATTCTATTTGATTTTTTTTTAAAGTTGACTTAATGCAAACTTCTCCTGGGCATAAACTGGATTCTGAAAAGGAAAAACAAGAGTCTAAGACATTCCAGAGGGGATTATTTAAAATGAAAATGGCCAAAAATATTCATAACTTTTTTTTCAAATAAAAATCTCAAAGCTTTCAATCTTCAATTTAAGAAGATATTTGGAAACAGCGTGAGGAACTTAATGATATGCCTTCGAAAATTTTCACAGAAAGGAGAAAATATGTAAAAGCTATCAAAACTGTTACCATAATTATTTAATCATTCTACAAACGATCATGAAAAAGTCTTATTTAATTGTATATTTAGTGGCAAGGGAAACTATGGTGTCCATTGTTGATAAAGAACCTGAATGATAAATGATAAATCTACCTGAAAGGCTGGGTAACGTATGTGGTCTTTGATGACAAATCAGCAGGTAAATGAGGTGATAACATAATGATATGTTGTCCACTCTGTAGTTTTTCATAACATTTAGAATGCATGGCATTACGCAATTATGGTCTAGCATAGATGTGTGTGACAACTTATGAGAACAATGACATTGTATCACATTTTTAGTTTATGTCACATAAAATATGGGTAGAATTTTATTGTGTTGTTTAAAATAATCTCACACAAAGGTGGATTTAAAGCACTGGGAAAATGCACTGTTGATCAGTATAAACAATGCCAGAAAAACCTGTAGGATTTGTGATGGTATAGAAACAGATATAACCAGAAAAACATGGAAAATCTTGACTAAGGCTATCAATTGCTGCTTATATATCACAAAGCTTTGTACCAAAAGCAACTTGGCTCTCTCAGTGATGTAATGAAAACCTTAACAACTGTTACTCATATTAATGGAAGCTCACTGAATACTTGCCTTTTAAAAATACTCACTTAGAGACTGGAGCAAACGATGCACTATACTGAAGTTCACTGGTTGTTGAAAATGAAAATAATATGCAGGTCTTTGAACTTAGGGATAAGACTCACATTTTCCTATTTGAAAAACTGACTTTGGCAAACAAGTTTTAAGATGAAAGTTACATAACAAAATTGGGTTTATTTTACTGGTATTTTCAGCATTCCTAATGACCTAAATGTGAAAAAACAAGGAAAAAGCAACATACTAAATATGTGAACATCTCCAAAGAAATAATGCCAAGAGGCATTATTATTTTGCAGGCAAGATTTAAGTGCAATTGCCTGTGAATTCTCAATATTGTTGCTACATACCGGAAAGAATAGTATAAAGAATCTTTAAACAAAATTAAGTTTTTTAGATTGTCTCATTTCAGTTTTCTCTCTCAAAGTTATAATCAGTGTTTCTTAGAGAAGAAGCTGAAGATGGCAAACATACTGGCAGTATCTCTCATAATAAGCAACAGACGTACACTTGGTACTTAAAAAGAGATGAGTTATTTTGACAGAAAAATTATTACTTAACCTCATCATCATTATGAGGTAAGAACCTCAGTAGAAGGGGTATAATGTTTTTAATTCACTGAGACCTACTTGTGTGAACGAGGACTTTCTACCTAAACCTAATTCAAAATAGAGGAAAGAAACCAACTCGGCAGGGGACTGACTATAATATAATATTGTCCTTATATGTTTCAGATTGGAAGAGGGTGATGAACAGGCAAGGCCAACTGACTCATTAAGAAAATCTTATCTGTATGTTTTTATAATTATTTTTCATATTTTAATGTTATATTTAAATACTAATGGAATTATTTGGCATTGACTATGTTTTCAATCGAACATTGTACTAAGTATAATTATTTCGTGAAATTTTAGGTTTTGTACACATGCACACACACAATAATGAGTCAGGATGTGAAATGTATTTCTTATAAAGATTACCATCAGAAAGTTTGAAAACTACTTTAACACCTGAGCAATTTGAAATAAAAATATTTCATTCAATATAACAAATCCCAGTTATAAATATACCTTTTGTATTGTCGAGTTTAGCAACGACTTTTTGTTCTGCAACATTCCAAATGATCACTAAATTATCGGCACTGCCACTTGCAAACAGATCAGGGTTATGTGGACACCAAGAGAGAGCCGTGATTGTTTTTTTATGTTCAGACATAATTGCATGAAGTTTGAATTCATTGTAACGGTGATCCAACTAAGAAAAATATATAAATAAAATACTTCAGTGCTTCTTTTTAGGTAAGCCTCTTTCCATTAATAATCACATTATTTTTTTAAAGTTACATACATAAAAATTAGGATACCTAATAGCAAGATATGAAAGCCTTGGTCTACTTTCAAGTGTAGTCAAGAGTGCTCAATCAACTGAAAGACACCATTTTTTATAAAATAAGAGAGAATTGAAATTAAACATACCAATTTTACAAGTAACAATATATGTACATTTAAATATGCATAATAATTCAGGGCTTCATCATGTTTTTATAGATGTATCTATTAATGAAGCAAAAAAAAGCCCTTGGCTTTGGAGTATTCTTTCTGCAATTTTTCATTTAGGTTAAGTAAATGAACTGCTCACTATTACATTATTATGTCCAAAGTTTGCAGAGCAGCAGTATCATGGGACCCATTTGATGTTACTGCTTTTGGATGAGACTCTATGTTGGGTTCTTATATGTAAGTGGACACAAGGAATAGCCTAATTTTCCTATTTCCTTTGTAAATGTGCCATTAATTAGTGGGTTAGTTAATCTATCATTCTTAACATTTGGGATTAACAGATGGGATATACATCACTTTGTTGTACCTCGTTTTTCGCTTTAACACACAATGAACTTTTCACTGAAGAGTTTTTCAAATCATGATTGTATTAACTGTTTATTACACCAAACTTTCTTCAGCCGTGACTTGCAGCAAAACCCTAACTGCTACATGGCCTTCAGTGCCCTTCCTCACAGACCTCTGTATTCTGCCAGGGTCACTGGGTATCATGGTCTTCCTTGCT
Organism: Smutsia gigantea; assembly: GCA_032199065.1. NCBI lineage: Eukaryota > Metazoa > Chordata > Mammalia > Pholidota > Manidae > Smutsia > Smutsia gigantea. The sequence goes on along the minus strand of JAVSCE010006822.1, from coordinate 406,465 downwards.
CACTCCATCCTTGTTTTTCTATTACAGCAAAGCCATTTTTGCATTAGGGCCTGTTTCCGTTGGCCTGGAATGCTTTCCCCACTGATGTGCTCATGGTTTTTCATTCTTCTGCTCCAGTTTTGGTTCAAAACCACCTTTTTAGAAAGATAATTTCTGACCACAGTATCTAAATAAATTCATACCCCTCCCAGAACCTGACCCATGTCTCTCCATTCTTTTAATTAAATTGAGATATAATTGACATGTAACACTGTATTTGTTTTTCAGGTGTACAACATAGTGATTTGACATTTGTATACATTACAAAATGATCACAGTAAGTCTAGTTAAATGCATCACCACACATGGTTACAATTTCTTTTCTTGTAATGAGAACTTTTAAGATCTACTCTCTCAGCAACTTTCAAATATATAATACAGTACTGTTGACTATAGTCACAATGCTGTATATGACATCCCATGACTTATTTACTGTATGACTGGAAGTTTGTAGCTTCTGACCCCTTCACCACTTCACCCAATCCCCACCACCCCCACTCTGGCAGCCACAAATCTGCACTCTGTATCTCTGAGTTCAGCTTTTTTGTTTTTGTCTGAGATACCATGTATAAGTGAGATCATAACAGTATTTGTCTTTGACATATCTCACTTATCATAATGCCCTCAAGGTCCCTCTGTCTTGTCACAAATGGCAGCATTTCATTCTTTCCTATGGCTGAATTGTGCGTATATAAACACACACACACCACATTTCTTTACCCATTCATCCATTGATGGACACTTAAGTTGTTTCTATGTCTTGTCTATTGTAAATAACGATGCTATGAATATGAGCAAGCATATATTCTTTTGAGATACTGATATCAATTCCTTTGGATAAATACCCAGTAATGGAATTGCTAGGTCATATGATAGTTGGGTTTTTTTTGAGGAACCGCCTTACTGATTTCCATAGTGCTGCACCAGTTTACATTCCCACCAACAGTGTATGAGGGCTCCCTCTTCCCCATATCCTTATCAACACTTGTTATTTCTTGTAATTTTGATACTAGCCATTCTAACAAGTGTGAGGTGGTATCTCATTGTAGTTTTGATTTCATTTCCCTGATGATTAGAGATGTGGAGCATCTTTTCAAATGGCTGTTGGCCATCTTCTTTGGAAGAATGTCTGTTCAGACCCTCTGCCACATTTTAATCAGATTGTTTATTTTTTTGCTATTGGATTATATGAGTTCTTTATATATTGAATATTAACCACTTATCAGATACATGATTTGCAAATATTTTCTCCCATATGGTAGGCTGCCTTTTCGTCTTGTGGATGGTTTCCTTTGCTGTGTAAAAGCTTCTTAGTCTGAAAGTAGTTCCATAATTTTCAAAGTACTTCAAGTGAGATTATCACATTTAAAACAATACTCATTAATATAAGTACAATGCTAATGTCACCATCTTATAATGTAATTTTCTATGTATACTTTGAAACAAAGTTTTATAGTACAGTCTGTAATGAACTGTCACCTGAGTTTGTATTAACTTATAAATCAGGATGATTTTTAGTTTGTATCACACTTCATGACATAGAAACTTTCTTCAAAGCTTTTTTTATATTAATCATTTTAGCTTTATCTTCCTAAATATTCAACTCTGAACACGTCATCATAAAACTTAAGACAATGCACAACAGACACCTCTCCAAAGAAGAAATTCAGATGGCCAATAGGCACATGAAAACATGCTCCATATTACTAATTATCAGGGAAATGCAAATTAAAACCACAATGAGATATTACCTCATACCAGTTAGGATGGCCAATATCCAAAGGACAAGGAACAGCAAATGCTGGCGAGGATGCAGAGAAAGGCGAACCCTCCTACACTGCTGGTGGGAATGTAAATTAGTTCAACCATTGTGCAAAGCAATATGGAGGTTCCTTAAAAAATGAAAATAGAAATACCATTTGACCCAGGAATTCCACTCCTAGGAATCTACCTAAAGAAAACAAGATCCCAGATTCAAAAAGACATATATACCCCTATGTTTATTGCAGCACTATTTACCATAGCCAAGAGATGGAAGCAGCCTAGGTGTCCATCAGTAGATGAATGGATAAAGAAGATGTGGTACATATACACAATGGAATATTATTCCGCCGTAAGAAGAAAGCAAATCCTACCTTTTGCAACAACATGGATGGAGCTAGAGGGTATTGTACTCAGTGAAATAAGTCAGGCAGAGAAAGACAAGTACCAAATGATTTCTCTCATTTGTGGAGTATAACAGCAAAGCAAAACTGAACAAAACAGCAGCAGACTCAGAGACTCCAAGAAGGGACTAGCAGTTACCAAAGGGAAAGAGGGAGGGGAGGGTGGGTGGAGAGGGGGGGAGAAGGGAATTAAGGGGCATTATGATTAGCACACATAATGTAGGGGGGTCACAGGGAGGGCAGCATAGCACAGAGAGGACAAGTAGTGACTCCATAGCATCTTACTACACTGATTGACAGTGACTGCAAAGGGGTGTGCGGGGAGGACTTGATAATATGGGTAAATGTGGTAACCACAATGTTGTTCATGTGAAACCTTCATAAGATTGTATATCAATGATACCATAATAATAAAAAAATGAGAATGCAGACATGAAAAAAATTAAGTTCTGCCTTCATCTACTTTCTGACCTTCCTTAACTCCCTAGAGGAATAGTTTGCCTTGCCTGTTAAGTTCTTCTTTAGAAGGAAATAAAAGACAAGATAGGGACATAAGACTAAGGAATAAATTTTATAGGAGGTTTGGGAGTATATACAGAGTATGAAGTAGGTATATGGGAAAAAAAAGGAGGTCCAGAGGGCTTGCTGCTGTCTTCTAACCAGGAGAATGAGAAGTGAAGAACTATGAGTTATATGGAAATTGCATTTGATTGATGGATATTTCCACAATCTTGAGGAACAGACTATAGAAAGTTGTACTCTATAAAATCTGTATTGTGGAAAATTAAGTGGCTTATGGATTAATGCTCTTATTTCCTAAATTTTCAATAAACTACAACACTACTAGTAATTAAAAGTTATTTTTACCCCAGAATAAAGCATTAGTTTTTTTTCACTCTTAAATAAAATGACTTAGTGTTTCAAAAAAATTTTTTTAAATCATTCAAGAAACATTTAATGAGTGTCTACTAAATGCTAAAGAGTGTGCAATAACTTGAGAATTAAAAAACAAAGAGGACTCATTCTGGTCAATGGAGGCATTTAGAGAAGCAGTTCACTTTATAACATCCATCATTAATAAAAAAGAGAGAAAAGCAGAATACGAAAAAGAGCTTATACATGTGAAAGGACTGTGAAATATGAGAAAATGTTTTCTGGACAGGCAACATAGGCATACCAAAAATTAGATAAGGAAAGGCAAAATATAAAAGACTCTCAGGTGTTTTGGAAAATGTTGTTAACTCTGGAGCACAAGGTGAGAGGGAGACAGAGACAGGAGGATTGCAAAAGCATGTCATTCTAAGAAGTCTGGGTGTTAATATTAGGGAATGAAGAGCAATAGGAGATTTAAAATATTAGATTTGCATTACAAGCAATTGATTATACTGAAGTATAAATTAGAGTTAAAATAGAGGCAAAGACAGTATTAAGAAACTATTATACTAGTTTAGTCATATGAGAAGGGCATAAAGAAGACAGTAAAAGGTACAAAATACAAGAATCACCCCTGGGTACCTAGGGTACAGGCTGTGAGAAGAAGAGGGATCAAAGGTAACTCTCACGCCTGCGGTGTAGTTAGCTGGTGACACTGAAATAGTCACTGGAGGTCAAGGAGAAAGACTGGAGTTGGTTTTGAGATGTTTAAGGCACCCCCATAAGGAGCCATTCAGAAGGCCACTGGCTCCAGAGATTATGAACTGATTAAGAGATATCCGGGTGAGCTAGGACATGAAAAATGGGTTAGGTTTTTACTCAATAATATCTCAAAATATAGTATATCTGTACTACTTTTAATATGATGATTTCAAATGGACCAACCACACTCTTCAACTGACAATTTTCTCATATCAAATGTTGTTACTAAGCAAGGTTTGAAACAAAAGAGTAGATGAATTCCATTTATTTATATGGGAAGAGAGTTAAAAAGAATTTAAAACTACTTGTTCAACATTCATAAGATGGTACCTTTTAATTCTTGAATAAATTCTTGTTGAGGAACAGCAGATAAAGAATTATTAAATCAATTATTTTGCTAATAACTTAATACCATGATATAAATATTTTCTAAGAGCTCAGCTAGTAAAATCCATTAATTTGTGTATCTTCAAATATACCTTAGTATGTAAATAGCAACAAAAATGTAACATATAAATAGCAATAAAAATCATAACATTAAGCTTTTCATATGCCAGGTAAGTATGAATTAAGTATTAACTTTACCTAACAGAATTGTAAATCGAAAAGAATCAGTATTATTCTACCTGATAAACGTAGATGGCCAGGGTAGCACAGTACGCGAATCTGTCTCCATTGGCAGCGCACACATCTTTGTTCCACGGCTGACACCCAGCAGCCAGCAATCCCACTTGTCTTACCTGAGACATGTTTGCCTTGAAAAACAAATTCGGAGAAATATTTTTCATTTTCATTATTCAATAAGCAGTTTCCTCCTCATTGTTTTACACGTGTCTTCCTTAACCCTTATCTTTCTGTGCTGAATGTTCTACTAGGACTATGCATCTCAATTTATACTGTCAGAGAACAGGATAAATCCCCAAATGTCTACAGACATCAAGGCAAGTGATTTAAATTAGGGAAGCAAGTGATTATAAAATGATAAATGACAAGTGACACTTGTCCAAAGGTTGGGAATCCTGTAAGGAGCAACAGAGTGAACCAGAAAGTGCATGTCCTCAGCAAAGGGCTCTGGGGCCACTGGAGGAGGCCACTCCATGTGGCCAGGTTTGTGGAACTTCCCAGGGAAATGGAAATGTCCATATTTTTAGGTATAATGTGCCAATACTGAGAATTAGATACTGGCAATTCATTCAAGGCAGTACATTCAAATGTAAAACACTGTGAGCCAGTATTGGGGGGACTGTGACCTCTCACAGAAATTCATAGTTTTAACACTGACTCTGTATCTTCACAAAAACTATCTGAGGTACACAAAGAAGGTGTGCAAGAAGGGTTAACAATATTGTTCATTATGAAGAAAGGACAGAAGGGAGCTAGAAACTGCTGATCATAAATTGTCCTGTTGTCCAACAACAGGCGATGTTGAAGTAAAGAACCCCAGAGATGCAGGAGCCGTCCGGTAGGGACAGTAAATAGGGATTAAGATCCAGCTCTGAACTGGCAGAAACTGAGGAGGAGTCAGGATTCAACATCAAGTTCTGTTTTTTCTACCCCAAATAAAGCTTCTGAACTAGATATTCATTCTTGAACTAGTTACTCTCAGCTCAAGGAACTCTATGAATCTATGTATAAACTCTAAATTCAATTCTTCTAGGATACTAGAGAAAAGGAAGCCAAGAGTGAGACTTTTGTAAATCTATGATCATATTGAAAACCCAGATAAAGGAAAATCACACTAAGGCAAAATAATATCTGTTCTGAGTATTATACTATATAGGTATCTAATAAATGACATTGGAGAATAGATTAATATAAGAGACAATCTTCCACTTATACCACAAAGATATACTAGGCATTTCTCAATATTGCCAATTTTGTATCTGATTAAAATAAGTAAACTATAAAGAGTACTATAACCTTAAAATATTGTTTTGAAAAATTCAGTAAATAACTGGCAGATATAAAAATTTAGTTTGCATTGACTAACATACAAAAATTAATATTTAGTCAGTATTTCATTTATACTGCTCAAAAGTTGTACATCATTTTAATAATAAATTGTTATTGTCTTAACACCACAACATGTAAAAATATCACACATAGGAAACATGAACACAGAAATATATAAACACCTAATCTATGACATCACATGATGGGCATTGTACAATGTGTATGGAGCAGAGGGACCTGAAATAATTATGAAATAATTATTAGTTATGTTATCTCTAATTTAAAATTAGTAATGTTACAACAATGCTAATTATCACTGAAAATATACAATATTTTAAGCACAATGTGAAATAAATAAGCTTTTGTAATTTATCCTTGGGTCAATTATTACTGTTAATAATGTTTGTGTGGAAGTAAAAACACTATTATCTATCTGATTTATGTTTAACCAAATTTGAGTTTATATTTAAGAAAAAAACATAAGAGAAAGATACTTAAACATACAGGTAAAAAGGAGTCATTTAACACCACTGAGGTGTTCAATATTTCTTGAACATGGAATATTTCTCCATTTAGTTAGTTCTTCTTTAATAATTCTCTTCAGAATTTTTTAGTTTTCCTCATATAGATCTTGTACGTACTTTGTTAGATATATGCTCAGCATTTCATTTTGGGGATGGTAATGTAAATAGTAATGTTATTTCAAATTCCACAGGTTCATTGTTGGTATATAGGAAAATGACTTATTTTGTCAAAGGCTTTTTCAGCATATATTGATACAATCAGGTCACTTTTTCATTTCAGCATGTTGATGTGACAAATTACATGAATTGAATTTTGACTGTTGTACTAGCTTTGCATACCTGGATAAATCCCACTTATTTGAGGTGAATGATTCTTTTTATACTTTGTTGGTTTTTATTTGCTAATATATTGTGCAGGATTTGGGCGTCTATGCCTTTTTGAATGATATTGGCCTGTAGTTTTCTTTCTTATAATGTCTTTCTCTGGTTTTGGTATCAGGGTACTGCTGGACTTGTAGGATGACTCAGGAAGTATATCCTCTGCTTCTATCTTCTGGAAGAAATGATAGAGAACTGGTACAATTTCTTCCTTAAATGTTTAGTAGAATTTCCATGTGAACCATCTGTAACTGGTGCTGTTTTGGAAGATAAACTGGTTCTGGTAACAATTCCAATGTGTGTTGGGGGGAGGATTCCCCAGCACCACCACCACCAAGTAATTGGTGGGACACTAGCTGGATTTTTGAGAATTCAACTCAATTCTGACACTATCTACCCAGAGATAGCATCAGATTCCACAGGTTAAGGGTTTAGTCCTACAAAACTGCCCTCCACCAGGTTCAAACCACAGGGGGTTCCTGTGGTTCTGACTGGGCAGTGCTCTCCAAGCTTCCTGGATCTGTGGTTTGGTGTGTAACATTAATGTGGGGAAATTCTAAGTCATTACTGTTTCAATTACTGCTTTTGTTCCTCTCTTTCTTCTTCTACTGGTATTTCCATCATGGGTATGGTATACCTTTTGTAGTTGTCCCACAGTTCTTGGACATTCTGTTCAGGGTTTTGTTTTGTTTTTGCATTCTTTTTTCTCTTTGCTTTTCAGATTTGGAAGTCCTTACTGTCATGTCCTCAAGCTCACAGATTCTCCCTCTACATCTCCAGTCTACTAATGAGCTCACTAAAGGCAGCCTTCATTTCTGTTACAGTACTTCTTGTCTCTGTCATTTCTTTTTTATTGTTTTCAGTAATGTCAGAATCATTCATGATGTAACTGTCCCAAATATGTACTTACATTTTAAATATAAATTCTACAAAACAGGTCACATATGTAGGTAAATGAATATATTTTAACTATATATGACAGGTAATTATAATTTTCACATAAATATGTATCCTCTTATATCCTCACTTTAGATTATGTTTCATTTTTATGTAAATGAACCAGGAATTCATTTACAAAGGCCAGAGGTACTATTAAAAGGCAGATTGGCAGTACAGTGGAGGGAAAGACCCAATCTTAGAATCTCCATTAACTTTCCCAAAGTCATTGTGTAAAGGAACACACAATTAAGCAAAAAATTTTTTTCTTAAAATCAGTCACCCCTGTTCCCCCAAATCATCCTCATCCCCGCCCATTGAGAAATAAGTGGGCTGCACTTGAAAAAAGGCCCCCGTTTGAACATCAGACATGCATCTGTTATTATGTTTAAAATACATGGACAAAGGATGCTGTGCTGTGGTGGGCGAGTGTCCCGTGAGAATTCTCAGCTTATAAACTGAAATACTTCCATCACTTAAGGATACGGTTGGAATTCAGGATGGAAAGCTACCCACTAATTCTCAACCTCTTTTCTGACAAATGCTTTAGGATGCCCAACATGAGGATAGTTAGAAACCAACTAGCCCCCAGGATTTTTACCAGCTTGTTTCACAGCCAAAGGAAAAAAAAATCTGAAAAAATGCCCAGGAGACAGGAAGCTTTAAACTGCTGAGGCTTTACAATTAAAAGGAAGTAAAATACTGAGAAAGTATCTGTGACTGACATGATTGGAAAAGGAAGCAGAAGGAGGAGGGAGAATTCAGTGCTGCCTGTCTTTAGAAGCACATGAGGTTGGACGATGGGGAAAAGCCGGTGGAGCTACACAGATGCTCCTGCCCTTCGGTTCCACTGATTAATGAAAAGACAAAAATCCACGAACTGCCTTCATTTAAATAATTAAATATCTTCCAATAAAAGGTGAAATGATCAGAGAAATCATGTATGAGTCTCAGCTAAATCCATTTTGCTAAGGTACATTTTTAAACAGTTTTCTACTATTGCAATAATATATCAGAATAGCTATAACTACTCTAAGAAGTTGCCATAGTAACAGTGCAAATTTTTATGAAGCATAACTGCCTAAAAATTTATCAAATGAAACATGATACTCTTTCAGAAAATGTCTGCATTTTCTTATACAATATTATTGTAATACATAGTATTAGCATACATATCTTTTACTTCATTAACTGTTTTTATGTAAAATGACTTAGTTGAAATTACTGCTGTTTTCATACGTTAATAGCATTAGACTAGTTTATATTTAAAACCTAAAAACAATTTGAAAATATTAAGAATTCATTTGAGACCAAGATAGAAAAGAAATGCCTCTTCTTCAATGTGTAATTATGACATATAGTATCTTCTTACCTTTACTTTTCAAGCTATCAATTGATGTCTTATTTACCCTCAGAATTTTGCAATGCAAGAATGTTCACAATATGAATGACACAGAAATACAGCTGCATGAGAAGTAAAGCAGAAAAGAACACAGAAAATTATAATTACAACATAAATATATCTTACTCTTTGTAGTCCTTCATACCAATCATCTTGCTCAAACCAATTTGAAATGTAAGTTATCCAAGCCATAGAATGTTTCTAGTTTAATCAAGGCAATTGGAAATTCCGCTTTGGAATAGTCAGCACCTAAAGTAACAATAATGTATTTCAACCAAATAGCTTTACCAAAATCAGCCCTGTGAAATGTTTAGTACAAGAAGCCAGAAGTACACAAACATTTCAGCTGACACTGTTTTAATAATTTACCAATAACAGTATGTATAAAATAACAGTATGTGTAAAACCAGAAAATATGTCTATATTAAAATAAGAAAAAAAAGAATAATTATATTGTACCAAGCCAGAAAATGCTTTATCAAATATTTTAGTGGGCTTTCAATTTTAATTCTAAAAAACATGTTTGATTTAACTTTTACAAGAAATAAGCAAATTAATATCAAGACATCACCAAATTAAAAATAAGGAATCCAGAAAAATAAAAAAAAGAAAAAAGAAAATTAGTTTCACTTTCAACCTTAGGAATTGGACATGAAGCTAAAAAAACCCTTCTAGGCTAAAGGGTGTACAGTGAAAGGCCAAGCCTATATTTCTATTTTCGTCTGGCTCCATTCTGAGAAGTAAATCATTTTAACAGCCGATTACCTAAGTGACTAAGTGCTAATTACCTATGGGCCTCAAAAGTTTAGAGACCACATATTACTTAATAGAGTGCTAATATGTTCAACAGGGAATCAAAATCACATGAATTTTTATTTCATTTCAGTTTTACTCAGTTCTGGAAGAAATTATTTACTAGCCAAGCTAAATAAGAGATTTCTAGGTATATTGGGAAACATTGGGGCTTCAGAATACCTTCCATCAAGTTTAGGTGCTTCACCCAACACGTGACAGGTTCTGAGTGATCTTTTCCTCACCAAACCCATTAAACCCTTACTCCTCAGTGGAAAAAAAAGGAAGGAGGGACAGAGGCAAGGGAGGAGAGGGCGGGTGGAAAGAACATGAAAACAGTTTAAGTAAGTTGAGTGATTCTTCATATCCAAAAAAATAAGACAGCTTTTGTTCTGCCATAGAAAGCTACCCTTGCATGACATATAAATACCACTTTGGCTGACTGAGAACAGCTTTATCTCTACTCATTTATCAAATGGAACATGGCTCTCGTCAGAATTTTTCTTCTTCCTCTTTCTCTAGAAATACTTTCAATAATATCTGCTTGAGGTCTCATGTCAAAATGCTTGGACACGGGCTCTCACTTCCACAGGGAGTCCCAGGACTGGTACAACCTCTTGCTTAATTTGTTTACATCTTGATGGCCTCCCTGGCTGGACCAGGCCCTGTGGGTCCCCGCACAGCCCTTTGTTGCTGCCGGAGTGTTCAGAGTCTGAACCCGCTGCCTTGTCCTGCCTTCTGGATTTGCACCCCCCTCACTCCTGTTGTCTCTCTGGTCTGTTGCTTATCCCGTCCTATGTGACAGTTCTGGTCTCTGTCCTGCCGCAGGCATGTTACCCCACCTAGAACCTCTTTCTAGCACTTGCCCAACAACTCCAAGGACCTTGCCATGATTTCAGTGGTTCCCCCCATCTTTATAGACACTCAGCCTACTTTCTACCATGCCAAGCTCCTGAACTCTGTTTCCAGCTACTAACTGAACCTAGATCTCTCAGCCTTTCCCTGATAATCTCAATAGGGGCATGTGTAAAGCCCAGGTCATCTCTTTCAAGTGAGGTTCCGCTTTCTACCAGCTCCGCACATTTTTTACTTTCTCCTGCATTCCTAATTTTGGTGACTATTATTATACTCTCTCTAGACAGTAAACTGAGATAAAAACATCAAGACATCTGTGATTTTTTTTCAGCACCTTCCCCTCCGCATCACCAAGATCGGATCAGCAACTCTTACCAAACTACCTTTAAAATGGCTCCTTAAAAGGCTCTTCTCTCCATTAGGTGCTTACTGTCATATGTTGTTGAGTTTTGGCATAGTGTGTAATGAAGTGTTTTTGTGGCAATGGCTGATACATTACTCCTAGCCATACCATGAGCCAGCACTTGAGTACAGGAAGATATGCACACTCCATGGAGATGAGTTAATCAAATCACCATTTTCACCTTACATAATTAGGAAACTGGGGTCTAATGACTATAGAAAATAAGCAAGATTTATAAGATTTAGTGTTATGACAACCCATGTCCTATGGCAGGGCAATTTTAAAAGACGGGATTTTTTTAAATTAACTAACTATAGCAAGAAATATTTATATAAAGAATCTGAGTTATCTCATCCTTTTTCCCATCTCTAACAATTAATCATTGAAAAATAGTTAAGATGAGTCTTTCTTTTCACAAAAGTAAACTATCGGCACACTTTGTGTGATGGTGTGGTTCATACACATGCAATGTTTCCATTGTTATACCTCTCCCATGTTTGGAAATGATCATAATTCTTTGTGTCAGGACAGCTAGGACTGTCTAAGGGTTACAGCAACCTTACGCAAATAATGCAGGAAGAGCCCTGCTCTCTTCTGAGATGGTGGTCATACCTGCCAGTCATCAACATCCTACTATAAACACAGGAATTAAAATCAGCACTCAAGCTGGCAATCCCTGGCCTAGATCTAAAAGTACTGGTTGTGATTCTATGTGAACCCACTGAAATGTTTATTTCTGCTCTCTTCTACCTGTACGTGATAATGCTTTTAAATACTCACGCCTATTTAAGATCCTAAACAGAGTACATGTTCTGCCTGTTAACTAAAGCTCAGTCTCCATCAGGTCTGCTTCCATTCTCCATTTAAATTTTCTATCCAGTTTTACCAGCTATGTCAGACCAAGATACTGATTTGATCCTCAGAAGTTGTGGTATTTACAGGCTATCCTTTCCTCTACTAAATCCATCCCCTCCAAGTTATGTCTTCCTACCTAGGATACAACCTGCAGCTCTTATACTCTCAGTCAGCCCCTGCCTCGGCTGCCTCATGAGACAGCCATTATTCTTATTTAAAACTTCCCAACAAACTAGGTGAACATGTAAAATAAGCACAGGCCATTGCTTCTTCAATCAAACAGGGTAGAATCAGGTATAAAACATGTGGCATGGCTCAACATCATTGTCTTCCATCTATCTGTATCTGTCCTGTCTAGAATCATGGTTGGGTGGGTTAGTGGGGGGACAGGGGCTGTAAAGAGACATAAAGAGACTCAGGAAGTATAATATTCCTTGTGCTAAAGGTGTCACACAAGTTGCTACAGATCTCGGATCACATGTCTGCCCACTCTTATTATGAATAGATACTCCTCTTGAGGAATCTCCATTAGTGCATGGCAGATGTCAAAAGCATTATATCACTACAGGTTGGGTGAACTGTCCATCCTAACTAGCTTAAAACCCTACATTAAAATGTCAGAGGAAGTTTGAGTTAGAGAACAGATAAACACACACACATACATACATACATACATACATATATCCAATTCTCCCAAATCACAGACTAAGAAGGGAAGCTCCAAGAGAAGTCCAAAGAGACTACCCAGTCACATTTCCTGGGGTAGCAGCTGTGAAGGAGGCAATGCCAGTTTTTCCCCACCAGGAACTGCCTATAAAAGCAGTGGCTGGAATCCTGAGAAGTTATGGAGAGCTTCTGGTAATCTCATAGAGCTGGAGGGAAAAAAAGTTGGAGCTCTGATGCTGCCAAGGGAAAAAGTGATCTTATGATCGTGTGCTTCCTAGGACTGAGAACAGAAGCAGCCCAAAGCATCCTTACAAAGAATGAAGCTCACCTGCGGATGACGTCTTCAACAGTTGCATTACTCTATCTTAATACTTTCCAAAAGCCCAAGTGTATGCTCTCTGGAGGAAGATAACATTAAATTGTTGAGCTGCAAAGCACCCAAGGGAATTCCAAAGAGTAACAAGCACCTCTCTGAAGAGACAGGACATACTAATTGTTTCACCTTTGACAGGGCATGGGAGAAAGAGGTGACGACATAAAAGTGGGCAAGAAAAAGATCGGATAAAATTGTGATTGATTCCTGGAGGTCAATGTGAGCTGAAGCATCAGTTTAGAATAACCGGAGGTCCTGGATGCAAGCTGAGTTTGCATTCAGTGGTAAGATGTTGTTATGACTGAAAGTTAAACATAAAGGATGCATATGGCATGATTCCACTCATAAAAAGTTTAAAAACAAGCAAAATTAATCTATGCTATTAGAAGTTACTAGTTTCTTCAGGGAGAAGTAGTGACAGGAAGGGGCCACAAGGGGGATTTCTACAAAGTTTACAATGTTTCTTTTATGCTAATTATGCTAATGAGAAAATTTTGCTGCTACAAAACACTAAATTGCACATTTCTGATGTCAGGTATATAATCTGAGTAAAAAGAAATTATACACCAAGAATCCACAGGAGTGCTTTCTAATACTAACAAAATTAAGAGGAAGAAAAAAACCCAAATGAACTTGTCCACATATACATATTGTATAATTGGATTATATTTGCTAAATTCACTTGAACATGTTCATTTATCTTTTTATTTTCTGCTTAGAGTTTCCTGCCCCACTTACCATCCCCAGCCATCATATCTTGGAACACCTTATCTGAAGTCTCTTTTGGCGATGTAGCACTAATACTTCTTTAATCCACAAGTATTTTGAGAAGTAATGTCAGGGGCAAACAGATGAGGAAGGTGGACACAAAGGATAAATAATCTCTCAATACAAAATCAGTAAAAAATGAAGTATACCTAAACAACTGAAGGGGACTGAGGTGGACTAGATTAAAGAAAAATGTTTGGGGTCCAAAGGAATACTAACAGGGACTCTGCTGACAGCCAGGATCATTACCGGAGATGTTTGTTAAATCCACCTTCATAACAGATCCTTTAATACCTCAATTCCTACTGTTCCACAGGGAATTGTGCCCCTGAGATCTTCACTAGCACATTTATAAATGCCTGAGCAAATCTGTACAGACAAATAGTTCCCATCCCAGCATTTCATGGTTCGACCAGATCATCCAACATATTTTAAATAGCTACCTCCAAAGAACAATTTGAAACCTCATCCTTGAAGAACAAAAAAATTAATACAGCTGACAACACTCTTCCATTAGTGATTCACTAATAACAAAGTGACAAAATATACAGTATACTTCTCTTTCGCTCAGGTCACATGATCTTTTTAATGCATAGTTACAAACAAAATAGTTGAAAAATGAGGTATTCTAACCAGAGAATCAGAATATACAAAAAGAAAAAAAAATTAAATTTAAAAAACCTTTCCCAAAAGGAAAACTCCTGGCCCAGATGGCCTCACTAGTAAAACCTATCAACCACTTAAATTACAAGTGATACCAAGCTTACACCAACTCTTTCATAAAACAGAGGCAGAGAGATATTTCCCAACTCAGTGAGGCCAATCTAACCCTGCTATAAAAACTTGACTAGATCCAGAAAGGAAAAGAAAAGTACAGATAAAACAAAACAAAAAAGAAAAAAAATGGACACTCGAAGTTGTAAAACACATTGTCTGAAATTTAGATCTCAGTGGAAGACTTTATTAGTAGACTGGATACAGCAGAAGTCAGTATGTGTGCAGTGGAACATAATAAATAGTACATACCAAAACTAATGCTTAGAGGAAAAAGAAGAGTAAAATAGAACTGAACAATATAGGTAGATAGGATATGCTGAAAAATTCAATACAAATGTAATGGGAGTGTAAAAAAGGAAAGGAAATAGAACCAATAGTCAAAGAGAAAAAGAGTGAGAAATTATATATATTCTATAATATTAATTATAATGTTTATATAATTATATATATTATGTAACCAGGTATATTTAGATATAATTATTATATTACAAACATAATGTGCATATTATATAATAGCTATACATATTAATATAATTCACATATAATATACACATTTATATATACATACACACACACACACACACACACAAATTTAGAGAATACACACCACAAGGTAAATGGTTGACTATTTAGTAGTTGGGAATTATTATTCCTTTGACTTGTTTATATTTTCTAGGAATGTTAATATCATTTCTCCATTCATTCATTCAACAAATATTTACTGAGCACCAACTTTGTGCCAGGCAGGTACCAAGGAGAAAATGCTCCACAAACAGATTTAAAAAACCTGCTCTTCCACAGCTTTCATTCTCATGGGAAGGAATCGAAAATAAGCAAAACAAACAAGTAAATAATGTTTATTAGAAGATAATTTGTGGTATGGAGAAAACTAATGCAGGGAAAGATTAGAAGCTCTGGAGGTAAAACTGACATCGCAATTTTTTAAAGGATAGTATAGGGAGGGCTCACTGAGGTGATTAATGATCAAAAATATGAAGATGCTGAGAAGGCAAAATACAAAGATATCCAGTGGCAAAGCGCACTAAAGAGGGAGAAGCAAAAGCAAAGACTGAGACTGAAGAGTTCCTGGTAGGTTGGAAAAATAGTAAGAAAAATTAATGAAAGTATTTAAAAATGCATATGCAAAGGTTAAAGACATATCACGATACAGAGATTCAAGGTAGTTTTGTTGAGCTCACCTTTATACTCTTAAGAATTTTGTAAATTTTAATACAAATCTATTGCCTCTATTAATAACAAAAAACAAAACCCTAAAAATATTGTGTTGGAAATTAGTGTTTAAAATTTGAATATATGCTCAGACCTATGTCCAAAAAATATTTTTATAATTGTATAATTAATATGTGCTTATTAGAAAACATTTGGAAACTGCAAAAAATTGGATTTTTAAAAATCAGCCATTAGTCCACTAACTTGAGATCTTCTTCCTCTGCCTAGTATCGATGATTGTAAATGAACACTATTCTCACTGTGGTATGTACAGCCATAGATTATCAAGGATGAAAAAAAATTAAAGATCTACAAACTGGCACATCTCGAAGTGTGGTTCTCAGGTCTCCTGCACCAGAATTAACTGAGAAACTTGCTAAAAATGCAGATTCCTGGATTTCACAATCCATAACTAGTGGATCAGAACCCTGAGGTGGAGTCAGGAAACCTGCTTTCTAACATCACTCCCAGATGATTTCTATGCACAGTGGAGTGTAAGAACCACTTCGTCCAACAACAGTGAAGATAATTTAGCAGAATAACTGCCTCTGGTTTCTTCTACTGACTTTTAAATTTCTGTTATTCCTAAATTTGTCTTACGTGCTTGGCAGAGCATTTTATCTAAGCATCCCCACATATGTCAAATCATGATGTTCTTAAAAGCTTAGGAGATAAAATAGGTCACAAGTACAGTATTAACCCACGTTAAAATCCTGGATTAGGTAGCAAATAGAAAAGAGTTAGGTAATTATGGTAGTTCTAGTTTGAACTCACAAAATGACCACTGGTACCAGTAGGAATTCCAATTTGATCAGCAAAGCACAGGACTTACATGTAAGACCAAGACACTGATTCAAAGATGTGGCAAAATGAATACAGTTATTTCATCATCCAACTACACGTTTATTTTTATACTTCTGGACACATTTAACTTCCAAAATGAAAATTATATGGATTTGAATTATGTAATTAGATTTCTCTAGATTGCTTGGAGGATTACAGAATCCCTTGAGCTACAACATGGAAATAATTTTTAATTTGACTGAAGTGATCCACTTCTTTAACATCAGAGTCATTTATATACCTTTAGTGTGACCGTTATGAGTCGGCCAAAGAAAAAGAGGGGGTGAAATCACATATTTTCACCTATAAACAAAGAAATTAGAAGTAAATATTCCATTGGGAGAGACATTATGATTTAAACATGCAAATATTTGTCATAAAAAGATGCGGGATTTTTTTCTATAGTAGGGCGTGGCATAGATATGCAGACTTAGTTTTATAAAAAGGATCATTCCTCATGAAGGAAGGCTTGAGAAGTTATGCCATGAATCGTTTTCTAAACCTCTGGATCCCTGCCCCCTCCAGTTAATCTCTCTGTGGGTTGGACTCTGTATGTGAGTTTTTAAAGTACGGTGGGCCTTTATGCTTGCTTATTTGTCTGTGAAAACCAGGATTCCCATTTGGCAGCAACAATCACTTAAACTGGCAATTTCATGTTCTGGCAAAGAGTGTCAAAAGTAATTTTGGCAAGTCAATTAAGAAAAAACAGTGAAAGAAATCAAATAGATTTAAAGCTTGAAAGCTTTAAAATGGGAAGAAATAGACCATGTAAAGTCACTAAATCCAAAAATGTCTTTAATATATGCATCCATATATTGATAGAAGGCCTGAATAAATCCTGAAGTTTGATAAATAAAGGGTTGTACCCGTTAAGGCAGAGCCAATGCATAGATCAGACAGGCTGCTAATCTACTAGGTTTCAGATGTAACTTCTTAAAGCTTCTTATTTCTAGTATTCAACTGTAGATGATATGGCTGTGAACAGTTAAGTACCATTGAGGTGCATCCCAGTAAAGAATTCCTAATACTACCGGATCCCCCAAAATCATAAAAGACTTTGCAGCCAAACTTAAATTATATCAATGAGCAAATCAAAATATTATACAAAATTATAGGAAAACTTTTAACTGATATTTTAAGTAAACTTTCTATACGATGAGACCAAACATGCATATTGTTCATATGTACAACGATCATTTTGACAACACAAAAGTGATCTAAATCTTAACTACTCGAACTTTTGAATTGGTCACTTGAAAAAATATAATGAAAAAGAAAATGATGCTGGTGACATATTTTGCACCTTTTTAGGGAGAAGCACAATGCTGAGTGTCAGAGCCCAAGGTTCTAGACCAGCTTTCCCATTAATTTTGAAAATAATTGAGTTTTGTGACTCCATCTACACAATAATGGTGTTAGATTAACTGGTCTTTAATGATGCTTCTAACTTAAATTCTGAAATGACTCCTTCAAATCTGTTACCATGTTACCTTTAAAATAAAATGGTGTCTAACTCTTTTCTTTAAGGCTCATTCATAACGTTTTATATGAAAGGATCAACTTAATTAAGTATTACCTACTTCTTACTAATCAACTATATGATTTCCAAGACTCCATGTGGGTCTGCTTTATATTGGAAAATGATTGTTTCCCTACAGCACATCAAACATGAGTGTTCTGTGTAATGAGCACTATTTTCTGATCTCCAATTTGAAAGTAAATGTTTGTGTGTGAGAGATAGGAAATTAAATTTACTATACATAATTGCAAGCCTGCCTGGGATACTGGTACATGCTCACAACTTAAACTGTCAACAACTGGGAAGAAAAAAACAAACCTGAGCATAAAGAAAATTATGTAATGACCTCTATTGTGAGTTCTTCATGTCCGTGCATTTGAATACATAAATCAAGTACGGAATATCGTAACATCCTCACTGAAGCATAGAAAATTATTTCTTACATCTTCTGATAGTCTCCTTGAACATGACAATTATCAATTATCCCAAAAAAGCAAATAACTGATGAATTATCTCCTATATGATCTTACCGTAGAAGATATAGCACTGCCCACTTCTACAACACATATACTTCTCAAATTAGAATGTAGAATTCTGGAGTTTTAGGAGACAGACTACTAAATCATATTTTGTAAGAACGTGTAAAGTAATAAAAAGTTATGCTTTTATCACTTTTTAAAATTATCTCACCCAAGTAGCTGATCATGTGACATCTGGATGGTCAGTGCCACCTGCAGCTCCAATTTCAGGTTGCCATTTTTACAAAGTGTAGTCCATATCAAAGGTTTGAATTTCTCTTTTTATACTTGTTTAGTCATTGAAATCAAGTGAAAACAACCTTAACTCCCTGTCGTAGTATAACAGCCTATGTTTTACCATGAAAACTTTTGAAATTTTTCTCATCAGTCATAATAGGATTTATCTCTTTCAATATACAAAGGCCAAGGTCATTTTACAGTATTTCCCTAACAATTTTTATCACCAAAGTTACAAGTCCTTCTGAAACATTTTAAGTAACCACAGTAAGAAAAAAATTTTCCTTTAGGGTTTTGTTTCTCTGCAGAGTAAATCCTTTGGGGAATTTCTAAAAATTCTCTTTAGGCATCTGTATCTCATTTCTTGCTCACAAAACTCCAAAGCACAGTCTCGTAAACAGCAAGAGAATAATCTCCCTGTGGTTATCAGAACACAGCATGGTCTTGGATGTTGAAAAGTAACCAACTAACTCAGTTTGATAGGTTTCTGATATGAAAGAAAGGGAGTCAGAGTTAATCAGAAATCCCTCCCAATCTCCTTACACAATTTTTATGGATTAAAATACTCTCAGTGAAATACTCTGTTCCTGAAGACACACTGAAAGCTTCATGACTTCACTTTAATATTTCAATGTGATATTTCTATATTTCTGCTAAATGAAACAGAAGTGCAACATAAAAGGAGATAACTCAGCAACTGCAGATAACTCACAACTGCTTGTATATACATCATTACCTAGAATGGCTGGGTAAACTGGCCATTCAATAAACTAATAAACTATTACCTTTCTGGAATATATCAGATTTCAAATAAATTTTGCAATATAGGAAGGAAATGTGAATCCTTCAAAATTGTTTGAATTTCATTTTTAGTCTTTCATTGTAGAGTTTAGGCAAAAAAATAAGCTAGTCTGGAGAATTTGCACATATCTTATTGAAATCTTATAATTCACATTGGACTTCTTTTAGCTATTGGGACAAAATAAACAAACATATAAGACTTCCTGCTCTTCTCTGAGTAACTTAGAACCTGCCGCTGGCCATCTATGCACAGACTCAGGGTTACCAGCTAGAAGCTACAGAAAACTAAACCACTGTAGTCCTGCGAGTCCTCTATGGGGAGCAGAGGAATTCAAAATAATTTTTTTCTAGGTTAAATTAATTTGTGGCTTTCTAATATATGGAATTATTATGTAAATAATGAGTAACAAAAAATTTTAGTACACCAATATTTAGTAATCAAAAATAAAAAGAATTTTAAATTTCGAGAAAATGTATTTCATGTATTTTTTAGCATTACCCACAGTTCTTTAAGTATGAATATCAACACAAGGGACAATCAGATCAATATAAATAATAAAATTCAACTACCCATTTTAACACAGAGTTTGTGGAGTTCAGTTAAGAAATATATATTTCTTTCCATGTATGCCCTTTGAAATACACCATTGGATTATTCCAATTTAGAAAACTTCCCAGGAATGCTTAATGCAATGACTAAAACTAGCATTTGTAACCTTCTCTCTAAACAATCCACTAAGAGCTTGTCTCCCAAAATTTTGTTGAATTAACTGACAATTTTTCATAGTCACTTAATTACAATATTTAATTTTAGATCATAGAACAGGAAAGATAGACTACTTGTCTCAGCTCTTTGCGTTCACACAGGTAAGGTATAACCATCACCATTTTCTTGCACACAGAGGCCAGTGTGGCAGAATTTCAAAAGGATCTAAGAGTGCTTTTTCCATTGGGGTTCAAGCCCAGGGTCAGCTCACCCCAAGCAAG
The DNA here is from genome assembly GCA_032199065.1 of Smutsia gigantea. Taxonomy (NCBI): domain Eukaryota; kingdom Metazoa; phylum Chordata; class Mammalia; order Pholidota; family Manidae; genus Smutsia; species Smutsia gigantea. The sequence goes on along the minus strand of JAVSCE010006822.1, from coordinate 385,809 downwards.
GTAGTGATACGTCAACATTCAAGAGCGTGCTGTGTTCCATGGTAATCACAGGGAGATTATGCTCTCAGTGCTGAAGAGAAGAAATTACATATGGATATCTGAAAAGAATTTAAAGTTCCCTCAAAGAAGTTACCCTGTGGAGAAACAAAACCTAAAGAAAAACCTTTTTCTTACTTAGTACTTAAGCGTTGGAGAAGAACTTGTAACTTTGGTTATAAAAACTGGTAGGGAAATAAGTTTCTTTGAAAGGTTTTTCTGAAATACTCAACAAATAGTCAGAAATGCAATCTCCTTCAAACCCTTGCTAAAGACTCTCATAAAAAAATAAATGTATATGAAAGTTACAAAAACTAGTGTGACTTGTTTTTGATACATGATCAAAGTTATCACTAAGGATCATTCAAAGCAATTGCTTTCAATCAATACAGTAAAAAAGTCAGCTTAAATTTTTGCTCCTTTTAATATCGGCTTGCAAAAAGTCTGGGTTTGTGGGTTTTTGTTTGGATTTGTTTGGGAAAACAGGAAAGATTGTATTTTTATGACTTACTTAACACATACTATGCCTCACATTCAATACCGCCTTTTTTCTGGAACACATTTCCTTTATACTCAAAGCTTCTTGGTACAACCTGAATAGTAAGACCATCTTAAAAGGGTAGGTAACTATAGAGAAGTGCATGGCGGGCACAGCCTTGAGAATAACAATCTGGACTCTAGATACATACTTAGTTGCCTTAAAAAATAAAAGTAAAACAGTGCTTCTGGTAATGGCCCGCTGAAGCTCTAGTGGTCGGTCAGATTCCTGTGCCTTTTGACAGGTGTGACTCTAAACTCGGGATTCATCCATAGGCACCGTCGTGTGCAAAGCCCCACAGGGCTCACAGAACGCGGGCCTGAGACCCTCTTGGGGCTGGTCAGGGCCGCTCCCCCCGCCGCCCGGATCGGGGACCACCCTCCAGGCCCGCGGGTCCCGGCTCTTACCTGCGGAGGAGGTGCGAGCAGCGGCGGACAGCGAGAGGTGCTGAAGCGGTGCGGCGATTAGCTCAGCCGGCGCGCTGACCCGCCCGCCGCGCCCGCCCCTCTCGGGCACCGGGCTCGGGGAGAGGCGACCTGCCGCAGGCTCCGCCAGCCCCGCGCCTCCTGGGCCCCCCCGAGGCCCACGTGACCAACAATCTGGGCGCTGATTGGCGCGTCTTGAGGGAGGCGGTGGCCACTCGTGACCCTGGGAGACGGCGTGCGCTGGCGGTGGTTACCTGGCAACGGGAGTCTGCACGGAGCCCTGAGTTCCCTGAACAGGGCGAGGCTGGAGTTCGCGCAGCGCGTTTGAAAGTGGAGGAAAACGACGTTGGCACCACGTAACCCATCCCGTGCCCCGGGTCTGCGCGGTCTGGGATCAGGAGTCGGGCGTACTGTATAAGTAAATCCGCGTCTCCTCCGGAGGCCTGGAGTAGAGTGCGCCTGCTCGGGCGGCAAAGCTGTCTGGTCACGAAGCATCCCCGGGAGTGAGGGCGCGCGGAGGCTCTCCCAGCCGCAGGGAGCTCTGGGGAGACCCTTGTGGACGCGATTCTTTGTCTCTAGTGGTGGAGCTGTACGTAGTTAATCTACCGCCCTCAAAGTGTGCAACGCCGACGTTTTCCCTGGTAATCCTCCAGTGGAATTGCTCGGGACTTCCGTATGTTCGTACTGTCTCTGAAATAACATCACTACCTATGGATTTTGTCAAACACACTGGAGAAAATAAGTCTTCAGATACTCGGAATAAAGTATATTTAATAACATCTGTTGGGTTTTATGTGTCAGATTCTGAATCGTTAATAGTCAACCCCAACCAAAGTTCCATGAACATAATTCCTGCCCTCCTATGCCACAGACTTCTCTTTTCTTCCCAAGTGTTCTCTGCAGAGCGTTCCCTGCCACAGCACTTAACATTCTATTTTGCAAATTAAAATTTACTTGTTTCTTCTCTGCATAGACAAGGAATTTGTAAAAAACTAATATTAGCTCTTACAACTCTGTTGCCTACGTTCTAAAAAGTGCCTGATGAATAGCAGATTTTTCAGTAAAGGATGGGTGGCTGGATGGATAAATAAATTAACATATAATCTACCAGAGGAAGCATAGAGGACAACTAAACAATTCAATATGTTAAGTTCTCAAATAGGGTTATATGAAAGTTCTACCTGATGATTTCAGATGAGAGAGGGAGAAATTTTTCTTCCAGGGTAGTCAGAGAAACTTTCTGCAAAAGTGTTATTTGAGCAGGAACTAAATAAAGATTTCTTCTGATGGAAAAGGAGACAGGGTACTACACAGAAGAAGCAACATGGCCAAAAGCACAACATGGTGAAAATGCCAGATTGATTTAACTGATTTTGACTTGTTTGCTTCTCTGAGGGAGGTGGAGATGGGTTTCTAAAGACATGAGGAGAGAGAAGAATTGGCAAAAGGTTAATCTGGGAAAACAAGAAAACCAGATTGAGAAGGCTGTTAGACTCCAGATTTTCGTGAGCCTTTTACCTCTAAAATCAGGGCTTTTCTTGATGAGAGAGAACTTGGAAATGCTGAAGGTACATATGGGTGCAGAGAAATGGAAAGTATGATCAATTAGGAGGAAAATGCAAAAGTTCATGAAAAAGATGCTGATGGCCTGAGTTAAGACAATGAAAATAAGAATGAAGAGAAGGTCACAAGAAACATTTCTGGAAAAATAGACTATCATTTTCATTTATGACTGGTATTTGCTAGATACAATGCTAAAATGTAGTAGATAACATACATGAAGAGAAAAGGTTGTCAAAAAATGTCTAGCTTGGTCCATTGGTTGGTAGCAAAGTCTTATATCTAATGTATTCATAATTGCTTCTCTCCAGTTAAGAGTCATAAAACCAAATGAAACATTAGAAATTCTCTGGTTTTGCATTCACAATTTAAAGCTGAAGGTATTGAGACCTGGAAAGTTATAGAACCTGTCAAAGTCATGCAGCTGTATTAGCAGCAGAATTGATAACACGAGCCCAGACTTCCAACCCAGTACTCTTTACTATGATTTGGTTCATTAGTTTTGAAAGGGAGATTTAAATACACATAGCTATAGTTAGATAAACCCAGAGAAACAATATAACCTAATTTCTAAGGAAAAGATCGTTTTACTCTGGTATTCATTCTTTTATTCAACAAATACATAATGTGATACTCTTACCTCGCTTCTGAAAAAAATTTGTCACTCAGGCTGACTGACAGTTTCAGGGCAATCATTCCTTCTTACCACTCAGAATATATAGAGTTCTTCATGATTAAGTTTAAAAGCAATGTGATTTGGGGAACCAAATAACTAGTCAATTGTCTTCAAGGCTAGGCATGTCTTCGCGAGCAGAGGCTTTGAGTAGGTGTTCAGTGCTATTTAATGTGGCAAATGCCTTTTTAGTGGATATTCTAAATAAGACACCAATCAGGAAGAACTTAAATTTTCAGATTCGCCTGTATGAAAAGCCCTCTCACACTGTTTTTTAATGTAAAAACGGTAAGAGAACAGAGCCAAACATAACAAAAAAAACAGACCAAACTGATGTGCAGTAAATCACAGAGAACTGAATACTTAAAAACTTGAATGTAAAACACTTTTAAAACTTGAAATAATTTTTTAAAATCTATTTTCATAATTACTATTAAGCTGTATATATACATTTCATATACTGAAAATTTAGTATTTCTGTAGAAAATGTATTACTTATCTAAAATTACTCTTTGGACTTCATGAGGTAGAAAATAGGCTTAAAATTAATTAACCAATAATTGAGTAAAATTTGAGAGTTTATGTCTAGAATAATATTGAATGAATTTTAAAAAAATTTTTAATTATAAAATATTTAGAGGAAAATGCAGGAAGCACTACAATAAACATTTATACTTAACAAATTTTTCAGCTTCTGCCAATTTGTGTCTTCATTTTGAAAAGTAACACACTGTAAAGTGAAATTTTGTTTTTTTCTCGTCATTGGATTACCCTCTCATTTTACTCAGTTGTAACTAATCTAAAGATAAACATATATTCTAAATTTCCTGTCATTTAAAAAATATTATACAATTGGTATGTGTACGTATAATTATTCACTTTGATTGCTATAGATCTCACTGTACAAATATATCACCACAATTTATTTATTTATTGCTGAGCATTTGTGTGAACTTTTCCATATTGCAAAATGCAGCAAATCTCCTTGTACATGCACTGGTCTGAGTCTGTGAGACCACAAAGTGGAATTGCTGGGTCATGATACATACGCATCTTCGAGGATAATAGATATTACCAAATTCCTCTCTGTTTATTCTGTAATCAGCAGTCTATAAATGCTTTGCCTGATACATATCCTCACCAACATCATATTTTCATAGTTTTTTCAATCTCATGAATGTAAAATGGCATCTTCTTATGATTTAAATATATATTTCCCTGAATTTGTTGAAATGGAACATTTTCTTGCATTTATAAATTGACTCTTCTTTTCCCTTTATTATTTTTCTTTCCTTGTTTAACTTTTTCCTTAGTGGTTTGCAGTTCTTCAGATACTCAGGGTGTTCATCTTTGTTAGACATACCCATTGCAAAGATCTCTACAAATCTTCAGTTGTGAAAAATTCTCAACCATTACTTGTCTGCAAACTTATTCTATTTTCCTCTTCTGAAATTTCAAGTGGTCCCACATTAGAGTTGTTAAATCTACCTAGCCCATCTTTACCACTTTTCGTATTTTTAATCTCTTTGTCCCTCTGTACTGAATTCTACATGAATCACTCATGCTATATTTCAGTTCATGATTCCTTTTCTTCAAGTAGTTTCAAAGTGGTGAGTCTGGCTCCTAGCCCAGACGGATGTGGCACGCTTAGGGACCACTTATCAGTCGGAGCCAATGCTCATCTCCTTTTTCCTGTTCAGATTTGAAATCCAGTAGGTTTATAATTTCAGTCCCAACACATCATTATTTATTCCTCAGATATGTTTATCATATTTTTGAGTGGGGCTAACCACTTTAAAATTGAAATTCTCAAAATCATGATTCCCTAACCCCCCTGAAATTTTGACTTATTCCTGGGAAAACAGTTTTTGTACATTCACATAAAATTTACACGTGAATTCAGAGGGCTCACCTTTGGAAACTCCTTCCAGAGTCCACTGACCCCAGGTTACGTAATCCCTGTTCCTATCGGTTCCATGCTTCTGCAGTACTTTTCTCTTTGTACAACTAGAAATGCCTTGCCTTTGACAGTATATCCACTCCCACAAATCGAGTTTCAGACTATGCACACTTTTTATGTTCTCTTTCATTCACTTTTGTTCTTTAATATTTTCTTTTCAGTTCAATTTATTTTATGTGTGTAAATAAAAAAGATGGTGTGTTCACATTGCAGGCTGCTGAAACCAGATTGTACTGGCTTGAGAAAGGCAACTGTTCTATTTTTCAGGATTTTTGCAACCCGTTAATAGTAACAGCTATCATAAAATTTAATGATATAAATTATAATTTTAAAATTTGATTAAAAAGAAAGTAATAAATACTCAAAACTTATCACTTCCTAATTCTCTCTGAGTATTTAACTTTTATCTATGCTTCTCAGGTTATTTAGAGGTTAATATGTGTATTTATGTCTAAGCCTGTATGACAGAAATACTATGTAATATTGTATATATCTCCCCAATTTGTCACTCACTGATGTCACATGGATGGCAATTGGCCACAGGGTGTATTTATACCCAAATATCAGCAAATGCTACAAGTCAAGGCATGATTCATGATTTTGCTATCTAATAAAGTAGCTACTAGCAAAATGTGGTTATTTACATTTAAATTATTAAAATTAAATAGAATGAAAAGTTAAGCTCCTCAATCACGTAGCCACATTTCAAATGATAAACAGTCGTGGGTGGCTAAGTGGCTACTGTTTAAATAGCTCAGACAAGGGACATTTTCATTATTATTTCATTATCTCAGAAAGTTCTGTGGGTAAGTGTTTCTTGAGTTCAGGAGTCAGAAAACTCTTTCTGTAAGGAGCCAGATATAAACATTTAGGCTTTGTAAGCCAGGCAGACTCACGACTTTGAAACTACTTGAATTTCAACTATTCTGTTACGCTGTTGTAGCTCAAAAGCAGTCGGACAATACATAAATGAATGGGTGTGGCTGCATTTCAAAAAAACCTTATTTAAAAAAATAGGCTAGATTTGACCTACAGACCATTAGGCAATACCTGCTATAAATTTAAGAAATTGATGCAGAAAATACTAATAACGCAATTCAACTGTATAGTAGGGTGTATCTATAGCTGTTAAACTGTAAATAGCACAAAAAAATTGAGGAACTCTCTTTCCAATATTCAAACTATTATCCAGTACTGCAAAGAGGTTGCTAAGGTCAATAATGAACAACCCTCCATTGTTTTTCTTCTGACTTATTCACTAAAATAAATTAAAATATCAACATTGAAGTAGGCATTATATTCATTTGTCAATTACAACCATAAGTTGGCAAGGAATACAAGAGTTTGGCAAAAATCAGTGACAATTCTGCAAAAATTAATTAGCTACATGGAATGTAAAATCAAGAACACTGCAAAAGAGGGAAAGGATTAAAGATGGTGGCATGAGAGGTGATACAGAGGCTTCCTCCTAAAACTGCATATAATACAAAAATATAATTAATACAACTAATCCTGAAATAGCAACAGGAAAGAAAACTGCGCCAGACTGCATATACCTGGAGAAAAGAGCAGACCTCACAGAACAGGGTGATGTACCAAAGCTGTGGCCCAGCAGGATGCAAGGCCTTCCTCCACCCCAGCTCACCAGCGGGAGGAAGACTAATGGAGCAGGGAGGGAGTGAAGGCCTGGGATTGCTGAATACCTAACTCCAGAGATCTGCTCTGGGAGCACAAACCTACATTTCATGGTGTTTGCATGGTAGTCTCGTTTTTAGGAGGTTGGAAAGCTAAGACAGGCAGAATTCCTGGAGAGACTGAGATTCCAGCTGCTTGTGGAAAGCAGGGATCCATATCTGGTTTCTCTGAGACAAAAGAAAGGTGGGCAGTCTGAGAGTCTTCCTAACAAGGAAGCCCTTAGCAAGAGGGCTGCTAAAGGGGCAAGGACTGTACAGAGCTTACTGCTCAGGAGAAAGGACAAGTAGACAAAATTGTCCAGTTGCACTCTGCCCAACAGGATAGGAACTTTCACAATCTTTAGGTGCTCCAGCTCCCTGGCTGCCTACACAGCTCCAAGGACCTCCTCCCTGATACGCAGCCTACTGCGCCTTTCTCCCAGCAAGCCGCACCTAGCTCACAAACTGGCAAACCCTACCCTGGCCTTAGGCCAGCCAGAGGGAAGTCCCATCTACAGTAACTACAAATGCAAAGCATAGAGGCTTATACCTGTGTGCTCACCCCACTGGTTCAGGCAGTGGAGTCAGGCATAGCAGCCAGGAAGCAGGAAAAAGCTCTTTACTCACCCCAGGCACCAGGACCACTCCCCTGCGACTGCCAACATTGCTTCAGGGGCTGAGCAGCTCCAGAGAATGGAGCTTCTGGGAACTAGAGGGCACTGTATACAAATATGAAACGCCAAAGGAACCTGGTTCAGAGTAAAATTATGAATACAACTCCTGAGAAAGATTTAAATGACATCGACCCCATGAATTTTCCTGAAAGGGAGTTCAAAATAAAAATCATTAACATGCTCATGGAGGTATGGAAAGATATTCAAGAACTTGGGAATGAATTCTGGTCGGAGAGCCAATCATTGAAGAACACAATGGAGGGTATTAAAAGCAGACTGGATACAGTGGAGGAGACGATAAATGATATAGAAACTAGAGAAGAGGAATACAAAGAAGCTGAGGCACAGGGAGAAAAAAGGGTCTCTAAGAATGAAAGAATATTGACAATCCAAACGGAACAATATTTGCATTATAGGGGTACCAGAAGAAGAAGAAGAGAGAAAAAGGGATAGAAAGTGTCTTTGAGGAGGTAATTGCTGAAAACTTCCCCAATCTGGGGAAGGAGGTTGTCTGTCAGGCCATGGAGATGCACAGATCACCCAACACAAGGGACCCGAGGAAGACAACACCAAGACAAATAGTAATTAAAATGGCAAAGATCAAGGATAAGGACAGACTATTAAAAGCAGCCAGAGAGAGAAATAAGATCACATACAAAGGAAAGCCCATCAGGCTATCATCAGACTTCTCAACAGAAACCTTACAGGCCAGAAGGGAGTGGCATGATGTATTTAATGCAATGAAGCAGAAGGGCCTTGAACCAAGATTACTTTATCTGGCAAGATTATCATTTAAATTTGAAGGAGGGATTAAACAATTTCCAGATAAGCAAAAGCTGAGAGAATTTACCTCAGAGAAACCATCTCTACAGTGTACTTTGGAGGGACTGCTATAGATGGAAGTGTTCCTAAGGTTTATTAGCTGTCACCAGAGGTAAGAAAACCACAGTAAAGAAAGTAGAACAGCTAATTACTAAGCAAATGCAAAAGTAAATGAACTATCCCCAAAGTCAATCAAGGGATAGGCAAAGAGTACAGAATATGATACCTAATATACAAAGAATTGAGGAGGAAGAAAAAGGAGGAGCAAAAAAAAGGACCTTTAGGTTGTGTTTGTTAATAGCATATTAAGTGAGTTAAGTTAGACTCTTAGATAGTAAAGAAGTTAACCTTGAACCTTTGGTAACCACGAATTTAAAGCCTGCAATGGCAATAAGTAGGTACCTATCAATAATCACCCTAAATGTAAATGGACTGAATACACCAATCAAAAGACATAGAGTCACTGAATGGATAAAAACGCAAGACCCACCTATATGCTGCCTACAAAAGACTCATTTTAAACCCAAAGACATACACAGACTAAACGTGAAGGGGTGGAAAAAGATATTTCATGCAACTAATAGGGAGAAAAAAGCAGCAGTTGCAGTACTTTTATCAGACAAAACAGACTTCAAACAAAGAAAGTCACAAGAGACAAAGAAGGATATTACATAATGATAAAAGGGTCAATCCAACAAGAAGATAAAACCATTATAAATATCTATGCATCCAACACAGGAGCACCTACATATGTGAAACAAATACTAACAGAAATAAAAGGGGAAATTGAATGCAGTGCATTCATTCTAGGAGATTTCAGCACTCCACTCACTCTGAAGGACAGATCAACCAGACAGAAAATAAGTAAGGAGAGAGAGGCACTGAAGAACACAATAGAACAGATGGACCTAACAGACATCTACAGAACTCTACACCCAAAAGCAGCAGAATACACATTCTTATCAAGTGCACGTGGAATATTTTCAAGAATAGATCATATGCTAGGTCACAAAAAGAGCCTCAGAAAATTCAAAAAGATTGAAATTGTACCAACAAGTTTCTGAGACCACAAAGGTATGAAAATAGAAATAAATTATGCAAAGAAAATGAAAAATCCCACAAACACATGGAGGCTTCACAACATGCTCCTAAATAACCAATGGATCAATAACCAAATATAAAGAGATCAAGCAATATATGGAGACAAATGGCAACAATAATTCAACACCGCAAAATCTGTGGGACGCAGTGAAGGCCATGCTAAGAGGAAATTATATTGCAATACAGGCCTACCTCAGGAAAGAATAACAATCCCATATGAGCAGTCTAAACTCACAAGTAATGAAACTAGAAAAAGAAGAAATGAGGCCCAAAGTTAGTAGAAGGAGCAGCATAATAAAGAATTAGAGCATAAATAAATAAAATCGAGAAGAATAAAACAATAGAAAGAATCAGTGAAAGCAGGAGCTGGTTCTTCAAGAAAATACACAAAATAGATAAACCCCTAGCCAGACTTATCAAGAAAAAAAGAGAGTCTATTCACATAAACAGAATCAGAAATGAGAAAGGAAAAATCACTACAGACACCACAGAAATACAAAGAATTATTAGAGAATACTATGAAAAATTATATGCTAACAAACTGGATAACCTAGAAGAAATGGACAGCTTTCTAGAGAAATACAACCTTTCAAGGCTGACCCAGAAAGAAACAGAAAATCTGAACAGACCAATTACCAGTAACAAAATTGAACTGGTAATCAAAAACTACCTAAGAACCAAATGCCTGGACCAGATGGCTTCACTGCTGAATTTTATCACACATTTAGTGAAGACCTAATATCCATCCTCCTTAAAGCTTTCCAAAGAGTGGAAGAAGAGGGATTACTTCCAAACTCATTCTATGAGGCCAGCAACACTCTAATACCAAAACAGGGTGAAGACACCACAAAAAAAGAAAATTACAGACCAATATCCCTGATGAACATAGATGCAAAAATACTCAACAAAATATTAGCAAACTGAATTCAGAGGATATGAAGAGACAGTTCTTCAAAGAAGAAATTCAGATGGCCAACAGACACATGAAAAGATGCTCCATATCCCTAATCATCAGGGAAATGTAAATTAAAACCACAATGAGAGATCACCTCACAACAGTAAGGACAGCATCAAAAAGACTAAGAACAACAAATGCTGGCAAGGATGTGGTGAAAGGGGAACCGTCCTACACTGCTGGTGGGAATATAAGCTAGTTCAACCATTGTGGAAAGCAATATGTAGGTTCCTCAAAAAACTAAAATTACAAATACCATTTGACCCGCGAATCCCACTCCTTGGAATTTACCCAAAGAATACAACTTCTCAGATTCAAAAAGGCATATGCACCCCTATGTTTATCGCAGCACTATTTACAATAGCCAAGATATGGAAGCAACCTAAGTGTCCATCAGTAGATGAATGGATAAAGAAGAGGTGGTACATATACACAATGGAAAATACTATTCAGCCATAAGAAAGAAACAAATCCTACCATTTGCAACAACATGGATGGAGCTGGAGGATATTATGCTCAGTGAAATAAGCCAGCTGGAGGAAGACAAGTGCCAAATAATTTCCCTCTTTTGTGGAGTGTAACAACGCAGCAAAACTGAAGGAACAAAATAGCAGCAGACTCAGAGACTCCAAGAAGGAACTAGTGGTTATCAAAGGGGAGGGGTGTGGGGGGTTGGGTGGGGAGTGTAGGAGAATAGGATTGAGGGGTATTTTGTTTAGTGCACATGGTGTGGAAGATCACAGGGAAAACAGTGAAGCACAGAGAAGGCAAACAGTGAATCTGTGGCATCTTACTACACTGATGGACAGTGACTGCATTGGGGTATGGGTGGGGACTTGATAATATAGGTAAATGTAGTAACCACATTGTTTTTTCATGCAAAACCTTCATAAGAGTGTACATCAATAATACCTTAATAAAAAATTTAAAAAAAGAATACTGCATGTTGTACTATTATGTGTAAATTGCCTGCAACACCCTTTATATTAGAAAAAGTTATACTAAACTTGTGCATATACATATATGTACACTGTTTTCTTCAGAGAGCTGATTGTTAAATACTTATTATCACTCCACTAGAAAGTACTTAAATGTGCCTTAAAAACGTGATGCAGGAGGGTGTTATGAATCTTCGTGTTTCTAAAGCCATCTGTGTATGTATCCATCTATCTATCTATCTATCTATCTATCTATCTATCTATCTATCTATCTATCATCTATCTGTCTATCATGGCTTTGAAAATGTACCACTCATCTCCAGCTGAGAGGAAAGTTAAAGGATAGACGGCCCCAGCTGCTATGCTCTGGATCAACCACCACAATGTCTTGCCTAGGCCACACTTCACTGGATGTAAATTTTATCTCCATGATTATCATTTGACCTTGGCAAATAACCGATTGTCTCCAACGAATATTTAAAATGTTCCAATAGTACACAATTGGCCCACCAAGTTGAAGGCAAATTATGTGAAAATATTTCTTTAAAAAAATGGAAGATGCTATTTGAACATTTATTTGCATTGAGCGTTGGGAGTTCTTTACTTGGATGGCCATCTGAGCTTATACCCTTAATATTACTATGTTCCTCTTAAATAATAATATATTTTCAGCTTATTGTACCCCAAGTAGAAATATTTTTTGCTTGAAGACACAGGCAACTTTAATCTGAGATAGATTAACTCCCTAAATATAAAACTCCCTAATATGTGCATTCAGTTATTTTGTGTGTAATATAAATTTTACTGTCTATGTATTTACATAAAATTTATCAAAGCATTATAAATAGCATTGAAGAAACAAATCTCATAGACTGACACAGTGCAACAGACTAAACCCGGGCAAAAATAAAGCAAACTTTAGACTTCAGGTTTTAGGAAATATGCCTTAGACTGTTTCACTATGAAAACAAGACAAGATGTTGCTATGAATGGGAATCCCATGTGAAGCAATTTACTGAAAATATCTCAGAAGACTTGGGTCCCTAAGACAAAGCTTTTTGCTTCTAGGGATGGCTGCCAACACTTATTTTTAATTCACAGTTTTTATCTTTTAGTGACACTAGTCAAAAGGGCAGTTGGTAATTTTTCACCTGTTTTAAAATGCCTAAGATAATAAACAATAATAAGTAGAAACATAGCACTTATAAAATCTTGTTCAGTGCATGGCCAGATTTCCTTGGGCTATGTTTTTTGAGAACAGTTGCAAAATTAAACCTCAGAGGATTTCTTCTGTGTTACTGTTTTCCCAATCACCGCCATCTTGTCAAAAAACAAAGAACAAAGGGAAAAAGCAAAGCTCTGAATATATACATATTGAGATAGGAAAAACAATATATGTTATACATTGTTTGGATGGCAAACTGATAAACTGGTTGATTTTATGACCTAGAATTTTTTTCAAGAAGTACAACAGGTTAAATTAATAAAATATGTCCTTTTTTTTTTGCTTATTGTTTTTCCACACTACCTTGTCCCTGAGCCATCAGGACAAGAGAAACAGGAAAGCAACTGATCCAAATTCTCTTCTGGGGAAGCTAATATTGCAATTTGTTTTTCTCATGAGGAAAGTTTACTTATTTATAAGTAAATAAGCAAGTCAATCTTGAAGGTCTAATAAGAAGCCAGTAAATGTCTAATATTTGCCACTTACATAATTTGCTTTGTTAAATGAATATTAAAAATTTAACTTATTTGATAAATGTATACTTAGGGAGATAATCATATTTAGCTTCTCAAGTCTTCTGCATTGAATAATGCCTGTTGAACCTTAGTAAGTGATCATGAAGCAAGATCCTTGGGGATTAATGTGTACGTATTCTCTAACTCTAATTGTCAGCACATTTTAGGATACTTGCTCTTGGTATACAAAAGGGCTTTTCCATTTAGCTCATGAAAACATGGTTAAATGTTGAGAAATTTGCTGTTCAATCATATGCATTTCCCTAGTCATAAACATTTCTCTCATTCATATAGGAGGGAAGCAGGGAATAGCCAATTCAAAGGAAAATTCAAAACCTTACAAGTTCATCTAGCATATAAGGGAATATTGAAATAAATTTCAAATGGAGGCAAAAACTCTGTTTTGGGGAGAGAGGAAGTACATTCAATCTTTACTAGAAAGGATAGAAGTTACATATCTGTGGGGCAAATACAACAAATAGGGCCAGGAACAGTGAGAAGGATGGGCTATAGTCATTGTATACATTTCTGTGGTCTTTCAAACAGCTTGTGCTGGTGACATTTGGGGAGCGAACCATGGACACAGAATACTCATTGTGGTGACAAATATGTATACTTTAAATTTAATTGACTTCGTTGAATCCTAACAAAATCACATGTAGGTTTACTGGGGAAGAAAGATATCTCAGGGTACAAGAGGACTGACATAGTATTTAAAGCTCAGCTTAAAATAGCACATGGGCACAATTGTAAACTAGAATTATCTAACAGCGATGGAAGTATTAAAAGAAAGTTTCGGTTTATTTATTCATCATCACTCTTCCAAAATCTTTTATTGTCAAATTTACAGTGGTTCGTAACTGAGATTTTTTTTTTTTTGGTGGGGAAACATGTGGATGGAGTGTGTTAGAACTGCATATATTATTATTATTCCCTTAATAATAAAATATCCTCGTGATTCTTTGCTTGGTTAAGGGATGAAGCTTAAAAATAATATAGTATCTGAAAGAGGGCATAGGTTGTCTTAACAGGATAGTCCTAGTATTTCTAATGATTTCTCAGTGACGATTTTGAGTTGCCACTAGATGACACTATTGCATCCTTAGTAAAAGTAGCCTTTGATTTCTGTTGGTTCCTGAAGGAGATGCGAGTGCCAACAGGCCAGACTTGCTTCCTCCGCCTTCGTTTGATGCCCTTTGCTCCTTCATACCGGTGCACTCAAGCCAACAATCGGTTCCACTTTGTTGAGTGCCCAGACCCGCAACGATAACCATGATTCTGATAGCTGTGATCCTACCTACTTGGAGCCAATGCAATGAAACCCATGCATCCTTCTTCCCCTCCTCCAGTGCTCAGCTTGCTTGGCGTTGTGTCTATCGACGCAGCATAGATTGTAAGTATGGGACGCTAAGCTGCCCACCTAGTCTTTTTCCTCCTGTTGCTGGCCACTCGGCTATGCTCACTGCCTAGGATGCACGGCACTGCTCCCCCGATGGAAGCTCTCCTCTCTGAAGCCAGCACCAAAAGGGTGAAAGTCCGGCACCCAAGTCCCGTTGGCCTTTCTGCCCCTTCACCCTCCACAGCAACACCACTCAAGGCGGAAGGCAGATGGACCTTTTTCTGAAGGGCTGGTGTGACAGGGGAGCTACCAGGGAGGGGAAGCAACTTCCAGCTGCACGCTAAATGTGCCTCGTCTTACCACCGCAGGAAAGCCACCCAAGCACTCAAGTTACAACGTTTATGGGGTCAGGGTTTTGCTTGACTTAAAGGGTACACTTAAGTCTCTGACCTCCCTATCACTCTTTCCTCAGTAATGGCCATTCCGTAAAATTAGCTACTTCTTCTGAATCTTGCCATCAGACTCTCCGAAACTCCCCCCTTACCCACAGAGGTTATTTTCATCCCAGAATCCATCCCTCTGGAGCAAAAAGTGATAGAAAGAAATAAGCAAGTTTCAGAGTGTGGATTGAGGTTTGTTTTATTCGCCTTAAAAATAAAACTATCAGTTAACTTACCAGCAAAAACAAATTTATTCTGGAACACCAGAGAACAGCCAACCAAACCACAAGCTCCTGCAGAGCCATAAAGCTAGGAGGGCACAGGCCGATCTTTTATAGAGGAAGCGGCCCAATTGGGAGGGCTGTTCTAAGCAAAAAGTCCATTGGAGGGAACTGGGAGCCTCACGTGTCGTGGCTTCTCATTGGCTGGGAGTGACGGTCTCTCATTGGCTGGGTGGGGAGGCGGGAGGTGGAACCCTGTTCTGCCACAGGAAGGCGAATCGCTCAGCAGCGCCCTGCAGGTTCGGTTCTGGGTGTGCGACGTCCGGGCAGGAGCAGTGGGCATGGGCGCTTCTCCCCGCAGGCCTCCGAGGCCGGGTCAGGGAGGTTTCCCTGAATTAATTGTCACAGTTCAAAGGTATAGAATCTCGCGCCTATTAATTATTTCTGAGGGAAAAAGTATTTCAGAGATTTGCTTTGTGACTAATAAATGTGGCCTTTTAAATTTCTCTATCGATGCAGAGGGAAAGAAACACTAAAAAGTGTCAAAAGGTTACAGTTATGAAATAGCACGGTTTCCGCTAATAGAAAATGCTCACAGACCCTTTTTTAGACACAGACCTGTGCTTGGGTTCCAGGTCGCTACTTCCTTGTGTATGGTACCAAGAAACTTAGTCAACTTCTTGGAGCTCCAGAATCGGAATCTGAAAGTGTAAAAAAAATAATCCCTATATTACAGTTGTTTTGAGGATTAAGTAAGAAAAGGACATAAAAGTAGCCAACACGCTGCCAGCATATAGTAGGCAATCAGTAATCACGCTTATGATACTTTAGATAATAACATAAACTCTAAATTACTGTTTTCCCCTTTAATGGGTAGACAAAATACATATCTTTATGTATAAATCAATTTTATAGATCATAAATTAGTTATTTACAAGCAAAAGCAATTTTTCCTTTCCTGGGGGGAGGAGATAAAGTCATTATATTGTTCCCTCAATCACTGTGTTTATATTCTTAAGCTAATGACACATACCCCCCTTTTCAGAGAATTTAAATACAAAATATCAAAACTGGTGTCTCTGAAAGTGAGGTCTACTTGTAGCCGAATTACTGAGAAGCTTGTTAAAAATTCAGCTTCTTAGACCTTCTGAGTCAGGACTCTGTGTTGCCCAGACTTCTAAATTTAAAAAAGAGAAAAAATGTCTTTACTAAACAAATGTTAGAAGTCACTGCAGTGGAGTGACTGCATCCCTTATCAGGAATCGCTGCAATAGGGTGACCACCTCCCACTCTGCTCTGGACTTTCCTGGTTCCAGCATTGAGTCCCGTGGCCAATGTGCTCAGAGTCTCCCCAGTCCCAGGCAAAGCCTGCAAGTAAGAATTTATTACTGGGATCTAGCTAAGATAACCGAAACAATACAATGTTTGCAGAGGTTTAGCATTTCAATTAAGCTTTTGGCAAAGAAGAAAGAAAGGAAGAGATATAAGTCACCATTTCAGTAAAACGTTTTTTTTTTTTTTTAAGAATCAGGACCAGTTTACATGAAAATCAACAATCCATTCCTATGGTTAGGCTGACCTCTGGTGGGAATGTGCTTTCAACTACAATTGAGAGCAGATCCAGTGAATTGGATTTTCCTTTTAAGGTGTTTAACTTTCCTTTTAGGAGTGAAACATGCTCCACATAAAGTTTCTTCTTTAGTATTAAATAAATGGAGGAAGCTCTCTGATGACCTGAAGGGGTACACAGGGGGGAAAATGTCGGTACCCACGTTTTCTTAGTTATTAGTAGGGAGAATCTACTGTGATATCCATAATAAGGTAGTTAATTTTAAACTGAGTCTTTAAGTACTGGTTTTCCCATCTGGCGTGCCCTCGGCCTTAAGATCCCATTCTCCCAGATTTCCATGTGTGTTTCTCCTTTGCTTTCTGCAGAAATGCTGATTAAATGTTACCTTATAAGAGAGTCTTTCCTAACGGCATTAAAAATAGCAACTGTTTTCCTGATACTTTCTATTATCCTAGCTTACTTCCGTCCTCTTTAGACCAGATATCTATTCACCTCTTTCTCACTTATCGCTCTCTCTGACTACCTATCTCTCTGTCTATCCATCTTCTACTGTTCCCACTATAAGAAGGCAGAGACTCTGTTTACTGCTGTATCTATAGCATCCAGGACAGGTCGCCCAGTAGGTACCAGTAGGTGCCAATATGTATTTTTTGAACAAATGAATAAATGGTCAATTTTTAATTAGCACAATACCAACACTCGGAAAGGCAGCCAGCAGCTAAAGCCCTTGCAAAGAAAACTTCTAGTTAAAGGAAATCATGCTGCAGATTTCTGTCTTTCACAAGTAAATGACCTAGTTACCTGATTTCACAAACTGGAGACAGAGTGGTAATGCTAGCAAGTGTTGCTCAGGCCTGGACAAGCCTAACACAGTGCTGGCTGTGAAGATGGTACAGGGCCTCGTGTGCCGGTCTGGGTTAAAGCAGGTCTCCAGAGAAGCCTCAACAGCATATAAATTAGGTTGAGCGAGGAACCAGGAGATTAGGGCTAGATGAGGTCCTTTAAGCTTCAGGGTGGCTGGATGAGTCAAAGAAATAACAGGCAAGAAGGATGGAAGGTGAGTGGCAGGAAGATTAGAAAATGCTCGGAAGGCTGAGCTCTGTTGTGTTGGCCAGATTAGAGAAGGTTTCTCTGTGGTGACAGTTGCTTAGGGACTTACCAGCTATGATAAGAGTGGGCAAGTTAAGGCTTGTTTCATTTTTCTCATCCTGAAATCAGGATAAATAGGTGAGATGACCCATATAAAGCCACATGGCAAGTACTCGCTAAGTGTCAGCTGTCTTCTTGGTGCACACAGACCAGACACATTAATCTATCAAGCATTACTGGAGGAAGTCATGACATCCGAACTTTAAATAATAATTCAGCTGGTGTGTGCTGCAGGTGCCTTCTATGTAAAAACTCCACTTTAAGCATTTCAAATGTTAACTTGATTATTCCCATTTTTCTCTGATGTCCATATTATCCCACTAACTTTTTATTCGATGGTTTACAATCAGCCAATCAAAAGCTAACATGGCAAAGGCAGTCACTCCACAACTTCGCAGCACTGTGAGGCTCTTAGATTCTTCTTTCATTTATTAATTAGGTGTAATAGCACTATACTTAGAGACTTTATAATTTTACTATCTCTTACTGAACTTTAAAAGTATTAAGAAATTTGTACTTTGTCCTTATTCTCTTTATTTGAAATCAAAAGATCGTAATAAAATGGACTAAGTGCTTTTTCTACTTCATAATTTGTAGGAATCTTTATTGCCATGTGGAAATGCAGATTGCCAAGGGAAAGTTCCCTTCATAGAAATCTCTGTAGTCCTCAGCACCAATTACACTGACTACTTAGTCCCATACTCACAAAGAAAACGTCTTTTTATTCCACCAACATTTTATCTTTTCTTTATGCTGTGCTCATCACAGTTACAAAATTTATCTATAGCTGAGACTTTAGCCAAGAATCAGAAAATAACTTTATAAGTGCTTTTGTATTATCTAAAATTACTGCACTAAAGCTAGCACAATTTTATTTTGAACCACAAGACAGCCGACCAACATTCAGAGCATACTAATTCTACATTATCAGCAATTCTAACAATTGTTTAAATTATCAAATTCTAGCCTATTTTGAAGCACTCAGAAATGGGAAAGCCTGGAAGAATTAGGAAATTGACCTAAGGTAAGAAAAATCCAAGGAAAAAATCTTCTGTATTACTAGAAATAATCATGGGGGCCCTAAGTCTGTTATTAAATCAAACAGTGAGTTCTGAAAATATTTAAGCAATAATTGTTAAAACTTGTTTTTCATGTGCCAAGTGTCAATTACCTTAAATATTTGCTTAGATAGAAAATCTCATTTTCCAATAAAGATGTGTAAACAGCAGTATTTACTGTTTCACGCTATTCTTGAATTACTTATATACAGAGTTGTACTTGTTACTATATTTCATGCATGCATTTAACCTCAATCAGAAAGTTCACCAAAAGCAATGATGAAGGTGCTTTTTTGGGGGTACTGTTACTAGGTCTTTGAATGCAACTTTATTCATAAAACAGGGGTTCATTGTTGTTGTTTTTCTTTTTCCTTTATAAATGAAATGGCACCATAATTTCAGGGCAGTTAAAGATCCTTCTTTCATTTATCCATTGACATTAAATCAATATTAAAACTTTTTAATAACATAAAAAATTATTAGGTATATATATGTGGCCCTTCAAAAATATGTTTTCTCATGTAGATTATCAGTGTTGTCCTTATTACATTCCAGCTAAATTGTCACTATGTGTGTGAAAAACTCCCTGGTGGTTAAGGATAGGCCCACAGAATTTAGGGTAATCCAGGCTACACATTTTCACCAGTGGACAGAGAATAAGAACTATTTCTTGTTAATACTCATTGATTAAATAGGATCTAGCTATAAATTTTGGACTTTTGACTGAAAATACAGCTGAGAAGATCATAACGACGGATAGTGCTTGAAAAAAATGATGAAAAGTGCTGCTTCAAAAACATTTTTTTAAACTTTTAACTGACGTATTTTCAGACTTGCAGGAAAGTTGCAAGAATATTAAAATATCCATACATCTTTAATCCAGATTCCCCAAATGTTAACACTTGCCACCTTTGTTTTGTTTTATTGCTCTTTCTTGTATATACCACACACAGACTATCATTTTCTATCTCTGTGTATATTTTTTCTTCACTTTTTGAAAGTAAATGGTAGACATAATGCCCCTTTACTCTTAAAATTTTAGTGAATATTTCCTAAAAAAGAAAAAGACATTCTCTTAACCAAGGTCTAATTATCAAATTCAAAAAAATGAATATTGATTGTTAAGAGCTACAGGCATTGTTCAAATTTGCCCTTTGTTCCAGTAATACCCTTTATAGCCCAAGAAAGTCCTGGATCACACATTGTCTCTTTTGGTCTGATTTAATGTGGAACACGTCTCAGTTTTTCTTAGTTTTTATAACCTGGATAATTTTGAAGAATATAGGCCAGTTATTTAGTAGAATGTCCTGAAACTTGCATTTATGGGACACTCCCACATGATTAGATTCAATTTATGCGTTTTGGGCAGGACTATTACAGGATATTGTTCCCTGTGCCTCAGACCTGGAGACGCATGATGTCAGTTTGTCTTATTCCTGGTGATTTACTTCCATCACTTCATTCAGGGAGTGGCTGCCCATTTTCCTTATGTAAAGCTGTATTTTTTTATGTTTTCCTTTCACTGGCTTGGGGTTTAGATTCCTCTATTAAAGCTTAAATTTACCAGGTGTGGGTCAACTTTGTGACAGTACTCTGATTATGAGCAGCAGATAGCAGGAGCTGTACAATGGTTTTTATCGTAAATAGTATTTATTTGAAGGTCTTTCTTTTTTCAACTATATGACATCATGTGGTTAATATTACACGATAGAGCCAAGAGTTTTCTATAACTCCTATAACTTTTAGTTACAGGAGTGCCACACTACTGATGGGCAAAAACGGTTTAAAAATTATGTGTTGTTCATTAGTCTTTGCAATGACATTTTTAAAATTTACTGACCTGAAGAGACTAGGCTGTGCTCCTATTGTAAGGATTTTTCTCTCTGTACACATATAGTATGGGAATAAAAAGGGTGGATCTAATATGTACCAATCCATGAACCTTACCTCTAAATTTATACACACTTTATTTCTGCATACTAAAAATGTATGCAAATATATAAATTAATAAATTAACTGCTCTTCCTCAGTCAATGCAATTTGAAACATGAATACTACCAACAGATAAATAAGATATCTCTAACTGATTAAATGATTCATTACTACAGCTTGAAGCTATTTTCATGTAATTTTAGGATCAGTGAAGCAACAGAAAAACAATAGTGAGAGGGCGCTATAGCTTCAGGACCATCTTTGACCTTATTTTATTGCCTAAGTAAGATGAGCCTGCTTATGATTTTAGTTGTTTGCTGTAAAAATCATATCAGTTTTACAGTGTTTGTCACACTGCAGTTTTTTCCCTTGATTTCTTTTTCCTATTGGTTTTCCAATTTATTCCCTTGTCAGAATCTAAATTGCTCACTTGCCTTTTTGTCCAGTCTGATCCACACTTTAGCAGCAGTGTGTTCCTGAATATCAGGGAACACTCCCATGAGTGTCAGTGAGTCCTACTGAATCAGGAGCCAGAGGTCAGAGTGCTTCCCAGTATGGGAGGTGGATGTAGGACCCCAGGCCCTTGAACTTTATCCTCCTTTAAGCAGTGACAAGCTCTGTGCCTCCTTGTCTCAGTGGAATTTTCTCCTGCAGCAGGTTTCAAGGATGTGTCAGTATCAGCTCCCTTTTCATGTATAACCAATTCCCCCAAAATGCACTGACTTAAAACAGCAGTGACAATTTCTCCTGATTGGCAGGGTGGTTCTCTCCAGGGGCTGCTGGCTGGAGTCACTGGTCTGACTGTATTCAGCTGGTAACTGCAGTGAGTTGGAGGTCTGAGAAGGTCTTGCTTACATCTGGGGACTTAGAGTTGGCCATTGGCCAAGGCACCACATTCTGTCTCTGTATTGTCTAATTCTCCATGGCTGCTCTGTCAGGACCTCCTGAACTTTCACCTGGAGGCTTGAGGAAGATCTAAATTGGCAAAGGACAAAGCTTCTGGGCCTATTAAGGGGTAGTCCCCCAATTGTCAGAGTGCTGCATCTGCTGCATTTACTGGACAGGCAAGTCACCTTCTACTGGGCAAGGCCAGCCTGACTCAAAGAGAAGGGAAATGGATTTCACCTCTTGATAGAATGAATGCCATGTGCACATAGGGAGGAGAGGAATTGTTGGCACCTAAGTTTTGAAACTGTCTATAAGAAAGGTAAATTATTTTTTTATGCTGTCCAGATTAATTGTCCCCAAGTTCAGTAATCACATCCACTTTCCCTCAGGGTATTATTCTTCCTGCTCTTGCTCTATCTGCTTGAGGGAAAGTCCCATGCCTCTCATTTAGCTCGAGTGTTAAGTATGGGACCTGAGTTTGAGGCAATTCAGTACATCATGTCACCTTAACCATTGAGTTCAGGAGTGAAAATGTGATGTAATCAAAGTCAAGTGGGTATAGTAAAGTTGCTTTTCTGGTCATCCTGGAAGAGAGCCCCTCATTCTCTTCCCTAGTGGACATGAAGCTAAAATGGATGGTGCTCACCAGGATAATGGATAGAATAATAAGTGGTCAAGAATAGGCCCAAGCAGAGACCGTAGAGCCAGCAGCTGGAAAGGAAAAGGAGGCCCTGATCTAGCTTGAGCCCCGGAATCTAGCTTGCTGGAAGGAACAGCGGGATCTGACATAGCTTGTGCTGGAACTCTGGGGAGGTGGCCAAGCCTCCGGAGAGATGGCAGGGAGGGCACCATGGGAGGCAGCACCCAAACCACAGGATAGTTATCTCCTCCAGCAAACCACTGCCACCTGTGACACGGAAGCTCAGTGCTGGTTGGCAAGACTCTTGGAGAATGGGAGGAGAGCCTGAAAGCATGATTCACAAATGACATTAGAGACTTTGCAATATCCTTGTGGGGAGTGCCCTGCCATCCCAGAGGAGTTTGGATTTAAGCTGATATGAAATTAACTTTCAGAAAATATGATTTTTTTATATACAGCTGAATTTGTGGACTGAGATTTACACTTATGAAGCACTAATAAAATATATGAACTAAGGCAAATTAAGATTTCTGGGTAGGAGTGTTCTATACAGAAGCTGAAGAGTGAGAGAGCACGACATTGAAAATGTCTTGTGTGTCTATGATAATTGGAGATTGTGTGTGTGACTCTGTCTGTGAAATTTTGGTTCAAATGTTGAGCACCTACTATGTGTCAAGCACACTGTGCTAGATCCTGGGACAGAGTGATGAGAGAATATACCTGATCCCTGGCTGCCCAGAGCATCTAGTTTAACAGGCAGGCAGATAATTACAGGTAGAATTACAATATGATTGTATGAGCTCCTTGAGTCGAGGTGCACAGGGAATGGTTGGAGCATTTAGGCCTATCCAAGTGTCTAGGTTATGGAGAACCACTGGATCCAAGTTGGAAAATGAAGCCAGTAGATATTTACAGAGCAGGCTGTGGTGGGTGATTTGGTGGGGGCAAGAATTTTTGCAGCCAAAGAGCAACGTACTCAAAGGCCTGAGTGGAGAGAAAACACTGTAAATCACAGGCACCTGAGTGATCACATGCAGGCAAAGCATTGGCATTAACTCGGGGAGTGGTGACCTTGTGAGCTGAGACTGTGGAGAGGCACATGGAGGGCGGCCACAGCCCAAAGTCCCTTCTTTGCTGTTTAAAATGTTTGAGTTTTCTCTCTTGTTGCGGTGGAGGATTTTACACCAGGAAATTACATAACCAGAACTGTGTTGTTAGGATGATGAATGTAACTGCAGAATAGAGGATAAAATGGTGGCGGGCAGGACACCATTTAGAAACCATTTTATAAAATGACTATAAAAGGGATGGTTGTTGCCGCCCACTCCTGCTCTGTAACCCTGCTGTCACTGTAGGCATCAATTCCTACTCTGGAATTGATTTGGGTTCAGATGTTCCCCTTCTGTCTACAGAATCAAAGCCACTAGAGCTCCCTGGTGGTCTCAGAGCAGCTCATTTCTTTCACTAGTAAGCTTTCACCATTGTACTGGGCTCATGTCCTCAGAGCCCTGCTCAGGACACCACGACTGTCCTCATGCAGACCTATGAGTCTCTTCAGGATCTGATCCTCACTCAGCTCTTTGATAAATCCTTTGAATCTGCCTGTACATATAGAAATTAACAGTATAATTATAAATTAATAGTAATAATATACTGACTCAAGGTTGTTGGGAGGACTACGTATATTATGTGTATAGAAAGGACCTAGAACGCAGTAGACATCACAATAAAAAACATGATTATTGTTAATCGTTGATCTGACCTTTCATTGCAGTCCCTTCCTTATACGACTTGTGTTCTCTCGTAAATGTAACTCCTTCCCCCATGGCCTAGAGCAAGTCATGTGGAATCAGTAATTTTAAATCATATCTAGATCCATCAATACAAAAGACAGGATGATAATTCAACTGTTGCAGTGAAAACATAATGCCAGGCATCTCCAAAGAAGCAAATGAATAAAGAAACCTAAGAGTACTTATCTTCTTTAAATAAATACATGGGGTGTGACTAGAGTGATGTGGCTGAAATGTGGCTTTTTTTTTTTAATGTGGCTTTGAAGCCTGGCTCCACAGCCATGCCACAGTGAACCTCCTACTGCAGAGCTCACAGGAGGGATGTTATAGACGGGAAAGAGAAGGTGTGTCTGGTTCTTCTACATTAAATGTAGATCTCACTGGAATTGCATTTTAACTACTGCGTTTCTGATGTCCTGAAATAATTTATTGTACTGTATTTATATAGATTCATGAAAGCCTTCAAAAACCTTTTTCTAGGATTATCAAATAATTTTTGTCCTTATGATATCTAAAGTGAACAGCATTTGAAACTGCTCTACTGGTGGAAAAAATTACATCTCATTTGCTTCTGGTAATTGGACCACATTTCACAACTGATTGAAAGTGAAATTTGTTATCTTTTCCCCATATCCTTTGGGGCATACAGAATGACATATTGTTAAATGAGCTTATTTTACATGCAGAAGACACACTTTTCACACATATCATTCTAACTTCTGCCTTTTCTAACTAATAGTAGCAATAAAACTAGCTTTTAAAATAGGTGATTTCAAGCCATATATATATATTTATATTTATGTATATTACATATGTGTATAATTTATATTTTAGTATATACATATAATTTATATAATAATATGTATACTATATAAAAACATGTATACTTAAATATAGAATATATATATTATTTCAAGCTATATATATTATTTATTATGTATATTATTTATATATGCATGAATTCATTTAATACTCAAAGTAACCTAGAAGTTGGTACTATAAATATGCTATTTTCTGGATAGGGAGATAGAGGAAGCGAGAATTTAAGCCACTTGCCTAAGTTTACCCATTTAGTAAGTGGCAGAGACAGGATATGAACCCAGATGGTTTGTGATGGTTGGTGATTCCAAAACTCAGACTCTAGACTCCAAACTAGTGTGCTATACTGCTTCTAATAATCTAGGCCTATCAAACTAGAATATGCACTTCAATAGACCCAATGTTATTTGTACATATGCAACAATTTTGTAAGCTCTGCTCTAGACTAAGGGAATTCTGAGAGCTTTTGTAATTCTGCGGTTTGATTATAAAGCTTCTAAGGAACATTTAGTGACAGCAGTGGTGTTTGCTAAAACTGTAAGCAGTTAATGATAGGATATTAGTTAGAAAAATGTTTCTTTTTCCCTAGAATTGGGGTGGAATGGAGCTCTTTGGAGTCCTCCCACTCCACTCTACATACACACACACACTATTAAAAAAGAGTTATGAGTTCTGGAGACTAAAAAGTGAGAAAACTGCTGTGGATTACTCTAGTTCTGGGAGGTCTGCAGGGAGCCCTGACATGCGATTCCAGGCTCCTACAGAGGTGTCTGGCGGGGCCAGTGGTCTTCCTGGCTCAGGAAGCTGGTTTGTGGTGACCTGAGGGACTTTGGCCAAAGTTAACACTTTTTCTCTTTGGCTTTTTGTCTGTTTTGTTGTTTTTCCTACCCCTCCCACCTTTTATTTTTCTCATTATTTTCTTACACTTTTTTCCCCTCGTTTTTCTTTTTAGTATTTTTGTATTTTTTCTTTTTCTCACCTTTTCCTCTTTCATTTTCTTATTTTTTCTTTATTCTTTCATTTTTCTCACTTTTCTTTGTTTATTCTTTGTGTCTCATTTTCTTTTATTTTTTCTTACTTTTTTCTTCTCTTTTTCTCATGTTTTTATTTTTTCCTCCATTTTTCTTTACTCATATTTTCTCATGTTTTATTTTTTTACTTAGTTCATTAGTATTTATTTTGTTTACTTTTATTTTTGTCTGGTATTGTGTTTTGATCCCTTTATAATGACCAGTTCATCAGGTGAAATATGTTAGCAGGCTTCTGGAGAGAAACAATAGGGTATATACTTTGCGGTATATATAATTTTACTTGATAAAATTAGTGGAACTGAGGCTGAGGAAACACTCCACCTTGTTCAACAGTTAACTGGTGGGGAACTGTTCCTCAGGGCCCATGGCAGCAAGAAAGAGGAAGAGGCCAGAGGAGAATTCCACCAGTGTCTGCTGAGCAGCCCTGTCAAGAGAAGTGTCTTGTGCACAGGGATTGCGGTGGGCTGATTATGTCCCCCTGAATTCACATGTTGGTGCTCTAACCCCCAGTGTGATTGCATTTGGAGGTGGGGCCCTTGGGATGTGATTAGGTTTAGGTGTGGTTGTGAGGGTGTGGTCCCCCAAGACTGAAAGAGGGAGAGAGGCCAGAACTTGCTCTGTCTCCACCGTGTGAGGACACAGAAGAGGCAGGCACTGCAAGCCAGGAAAAGAGCCTGCTCCAGGAGCCACGTCTGCAGGCACCTTGGCCTTTCCAGAACTGTGAGAAATACATGTCTGTTGTTTAAGCCACCCAGTCTGTGGCGTTCTGACAGTGGCCCAAACTGACAGAGAGAGGGACCTGAAACAGCAAACCTGCCTTTGGAAGCTGACATTGCAGGCTTTGGGCCCGCTCTGTGGCAGCCCCCTTATGCAGCCCTGGAGCTCGTCAACAAAAGTACAACAGCCCCGTGGAGATGTGGGAGCCTGGGAGGTGTCCTCTGAGGCTGGACTGTGGATTCTTGCCTTTTGATGGACAGGAACTTCAAGGAGTTGTGGCAATGGATACCAAGCTGAACATAAATACTCTCTTCTCTGTGGTCATGGAGATGAAACCTGTTCAAGAATTCCTTATCCTCAACCCCAGCAAGAGAGGCATTTCAGAAGAAATCCTGAAGGCCCCATGGATGAACATGGGCCCTGAGAGAAACTAAAGCCTTTTTGTTGCACAAGTCCCTGACTTCAAGGATCCCAACAGACTGCGTGACAGTGTCCACGGGTTAACCCTGTGAGAAGATACAGGCCGGAATTATGACCATGCTGTGACATCCTATCTGTCCAAGGCTGCAAGAGACCAGGGTTGGGGCAACACCACCACCCTGAGGCCCCTGCCTTCAACTGGCCCCCACCAACCAGTGCGTCCCTTCCCCGGCCCCCACAGTCTCTGCCAACCCAATGCAGCTGAATTTCAGTGAGCCTGTCACTCATGCCTTATTCTTACTCTCAGAAGTCAGAGTAGCAACACCTAAAACCAGTAGCCGAGGAGGACCAAGAGTCGGTGAGATTGGTAGGATATCCAGAGCACTTACCAGTCCTCTGCTGCCTGGAGAGGAAGACAGGTGTCCCCAGCAAGCCCCTGGGTAGCCCTGGGGCCTCCCCCACCCCCACCCATAACTCCAGCAGCCCTGTTGGAGGCCAAGAAGGAACCAGCTTCCCTCAGGGTGGGTCTTTCAAAGGCTGCTCCCTCCACTCTGGCAACTGGTGCAGGTGCACAATCTGTGGAATTTGCCCGATGGTGTGACTGCAGGCTGTTCTTCAGGCAAAAGCCAGGACTAGCAGGGGGCCACTAGGAAACGTCAACATTGTCCACAATACCTGGGTTTCAGTTTGGCCAAAAAAGACTGCATGAAATGGAAAACATACCGAAGTTGGGCAAATATCACAGGGTGGGCAGCAAAGGGGAGGCAGTGATAAAATCAAAAAGAATGTCAGGAAGTCAAACTATGCTCCCTGCATTTTATAGGGAGCTTGAAATCATGAGCTTCAGGGAGCCCAAGAAAATGACACTGGAGCTGGGCCCGGCCCTGTGCAGAAGCAGCTGTGGGAGGCAGCTCAGCTCAGGAAGAAGTACTGGCTGCTCTGCTGCATCATACACCTGTTGAGCTCACCGCTTGCAGTGGAGGACCGAGGTGCGAAATGCCTCGTGTTTCCACAATGGGCTCAAAGTAAGGATATCCAGCACCTCTTTGGCTTTCAAAAGCATTGTTTCCAAAGAAACTGCTAAGCTTCAAAGACTGTCAGGAAGCAGAGAGGAAGCGGTGGTCCTAGCCGCAGACCCTACCTCCACCACACCCAGAAACTTCAGAGGCTGTTTCCCCCTAGGACACTTCTCCAGTCCCCTGATCACTTTCCTTTTCCTTCCATGTTTGTAAAGGAGGAGGTTTGGTTCTGTAGAAATGCACACACACGCAATATATATGCTAGTTTATGTATGTGTTTAAATACAATAGTTAAAAAAACAATACCCTGCTACAGCCACTGCTATTGCTCCAGCCATCAGTAGACCCTAATCTACAACTTTGCAAGGGACCCAAATCCTTCAAAATTCTCTTGTAGTCCAACAAAACAAAACAAACACACACACACAAATAAAAAACAAACCTTTTCCTTGGGGGAAACCAAAACCTGGTGAGGCCATCTAAAAATCGGTCAGATGTGAGTGGATTGGTAAGGGGGCTACATTGGGCAGCTACAATGTTGGCTTTTCTTGCTGGGAAAACAAGGCCTGAGGGTCACATCTGTATGATAAAAATGGCTATGAAACAACCACTTCAATATTTATAAGCCTACAAGAAACAAACAAAAAGCAAGCCAACAATAAAAGAGATACAGACTAGTGGACGGAATCTCCACTCCCAGAAAAACAAGCTTCATTTCTTTAAAACATCCCTTTCATCATCTGATATCCTGCTCAAGGATTCCTGGCTTCCTCTTGTCTTTTTCACATATAAATTATACTGATTAGCTTTCATGGCCATCTTTCAACTATTTCCACTCATTCTCTCCATTAATTTATACATTTGTAACTAAAATTTGTGTAACTCAAACATTTTCAAAGTCTTTTCAAAGGCACTCTGCCGTTTAAATTTGAATTGACTGTTTTTTTTTCTTTTTTCTTTCCAACTCCTAATTTCACGTGGTGAACTTTAGATTCCAAAGGGGCTTCTCAGTCTCATCTTATTCACTCTGTCTCTGATATCTTATCCAGTTGGCCACTCCTTTCTTTGTGAAACTGTCCTCAGAGGACTCCCTCTGGGTTCTTTCCCTAGCCTAAGATAATTCTTCTATCCTCCTGTTCCTGAGCTCCTCTTGCCCAGTTAGTAAATGTCTGTGTGTTCTGATTCCCCACTGTTGGTGTTTTTTTCATTCTACATTCTCCCTAAATGAATAAACCATGGTGATGTTGGAATGGTGTCTGACTGACAGATAAAATGTGCAATGAATGACTGACAGTCACTCTCTGCCCAGATCAAACCCTTGTAGTCTGCAATATAATACATAATGAAGCTTCTCTACTCATGCCGGAATTTAGCAAAAACTTTGATTTTGAGTTCAATGGTTGAGAAAAACCTCCATAATCTAAAAAAGAAGTGCTAGTCACTTCCCCACAGGACTTGTGAAAACGGGGCCTGTATGGTGGAGCTGGAGATGAGGGATGAGGGGGCAGAGTGGAGGCAGAATGCTCAGACTTGATGGACAAGTAGGTGAGAGGCATGAGAAAGCAGAAATGCTGGGGAGCTGGTATTGTGAATAGAATATATAAATTGAGTCAATGAATTGACATGTTTAGTGAATTCCCACTAAATTATTACATAACAAATTATGTAATTTGTTAAATATCAGGTGAAATAATGGCTTCTCTGTATCTGAGATCCAGAAGTTTGATGCCCATTTATATGGTTACTGTAAGATAGATGATATAAACACTATACTTTTGGTATTACAGTCAGCCAAAAGACAGCATCATGATTTTGATTATTAGATGGCAGTATATAATAAGTTATGTATTTAGTGTATTTCAAAATTCTTATAAGTCACTAGAAATGTCTACAGTATTTATAAATTATACTCAAAGTTGGAAGATAGCACCATGTTTCTCAAGCATGTGTCAATACACATAGATACTGAGAGAGAGCATGGTGAACTGATTAACATCACAGGCTCTGGGGTCTTACTGCTTAGCTTTGAATCTCACCTTTCTGTTTATTACCTACGTGAATTTGGGTGAGTGATTTCATTCTTTGTAGCTCAGTTTCCTCATCTGTAAAGTGAGAACAACAGCATCTCTTAACAAGTTTGTGGTGAAAATTAATGAGTTCATGTAAAGACCTTAGAATAGTGCCTGACAGTGAATTGCCCTTAATTTATATTATTATTATTTCTTATTTCAGAATCATGAAACAGTTCCACTGGAAAAAATATAGTTCTAATTTTTAAAATTATAATGTCTTGAAATAGATCCTCAGGAAGTGGTAAGTTGTCTGTGGTGATACAAAAGCTGTGCATATAATCTGCAAACAGTTATAATTTATCTTTATTGATCCCAAGTGTAAGTGATGGCCTTTGCTGCACTCACAGTTCATGGCAGTTAATTTCCAGAATGGCAATGCATTTCCAAATGTTGTGTTGAACACTTAACTTTTATTGGCTACTTCCTTTCTCCACCCACAAGAATAACTTTCTATTTCCATTTAACTGTAGTTGCATTTGCAGCATCCCTTCCAGGAGCTATCTCTTCCATTGTGTGAGAAATAGCCGTGCAAATGTTTCTGTGCCACTTTAACGATACCTCTGCATTTCTTCATGTATTTCTGCTAAAAATGTTCTTATTTTTCATATCGTGTCCTCTCCCATTTGAAAGCAATGTTCTTCAAGGGTTGTAACCTTGTCCACTTTTATTCTTCCACTTGCTCATGACAAAAATTTGTATACTTAGGGTGTGCACTGCATGAAAAAGAAGGTTACAACACTACGGGATTTACTGAAATTCTCAGGCATGAATCCTGAATGAACTAGGCCAATAACCGGTACAATGATATATAATTATTTTTTAGCTTGAAGGGACCTTAGACATCACGGTTCCCAGATCCTTCATTGTACAAATTAGGAAAGTCGAGTCTCAGTGGAGCCAGGAGCACAATCCCTTCCGCCCAGCTAATAAGCCCGGTGCTTTTTCCGCCGCAGCCAACTCCCAGTTGGATTGAGTCGCTCGCTTGTTTAGACTTCTGCATATGATGATGTGTGTGTGCCTTTTAGGACTTTACACCCTTGCCAGGTTACTGAAACAAGCATATTTCACATAGAAGAAAGAAGGGACACATAACACACATTAAAGGGAGAATTTTCTCTCTTCCCCTGCTCTTTATCAGTACCGTCAGTAAAGGGGGACAATGGTGTAGCGAAGATGAGCGCTCTCAGGGAATGTAAAATCATCCTATCAAACCTGCCTTCGGGAATAATCGGTAGTAGTCTCCACGGCAGCGGCGGCTCCCGGCTGCGGGGCGTGTGCACCGGGAGTGCGGCGGCCCGCGGGGGCGGTGCCTGCACGTGGCCCGCGCGGGGGCGGGCCGGGCGGGCGGCGGAGTGGCCCTCCGCTCGCGGACGCAGGTGGGAGAGGAGCGCGCGCCGGCGCGGGGACCAGAGCGACTCCGCGGAGGCGAGGCTGTCACCGTCGCGGCGCGGAAACTGGACAGGCGCCCGGTCACTCGCGCGCCTCCGGGGACGCAGGAGGAGGACGTCGGGCCATGGGTGAGTGCGCGGGGGCGCGGCGACGGCCCCTGGACTGAAGGCGCGGCGTCCGAGGGCGCCGCTCCCGCCCCGCCCCGCCGCCTGTCCCGGGACTTTCCCTGGGAGCGGGGCGGTGGGACAGGGTGGCGCAGGGAGGCAGGACCGCGGGGGGCGCTGTGCTGGGGACGCACTGGAGGGACAGAGACTGGGGCACCCGGGATTGGAGATAGCGGGTGGGATCCCGGGACCTCGCCATCCCTATGTGTCCCGCGTTTCAGGGTGCAGTTCGGGAAGCAAGTTGAGATGGGGCTGGAGAAATTGAAACTTCCTACAACTTCCATTGGTTACAGTTTGCGTGCAGGAAGGTGCTGGGGCAGGGCAAGATTGTAGACTGTCTCCAGCCCCTGTCTCAACTAAGGGCAACATTTGCACAAAGGTTTGAAGTTGGGGCGGGAGGTTGATTGTCTCTACCGGAGAGCTGGGTATATGGCGAGGCTGCAAGGGCGCGTCGTCCGCCTCCTCCCCCGGCCCCAGGCTCAGGTCGCCGGGCGGAGTTCGCGCAGGTCATCGCTGCCCAAGTTTCTAGCCGGAGTCCACTGTTCGGAGTGTAGCCGGCAGCTCGGAGCAGCCCCAGGAATGTGACTGGGCGGGGTGGAGGGCTGGGAAAACCAGGTGGGAATGGAGCAATGCAGACGCAGCCCGCCGTTGTGGGGTCCCCGGAGTGTTAGGAGGGGCGGGGAGGCCGCGGGAAGGAAGGACTCGTGCTCCCAGACAGCTGGCCGCGCAATGCTGCGTTTCCTCGGGTGCTGGTTAGCGGTCCACGAGGAGCCGGGGTTCACTGTTCAACGCCAGATACGCCTTTTTCTTGTCCAAGTCCATTACGCGCCCCTCCCCCGGCCTCTCCCTTGTCCTTTGTTGCGAGGGATTTCTTCCCGACTAAAGGAGGCCTTTGGGATAGACGTGCTTGGGTTGAAATTCCTAAGTTCCCACAGGCTGCAAGGGTGGGGGTTGCTCTGACTGCTAATCGGGGGAGTGTATAGACACTGGCCAACTTGGAAGAAAGGAAAAGAGAAGGAAGCTGAGGACATTTGTGCCTCTGAATGTTAATAGTGGTCAAAACATTCAGTGTCTTCTTGCTTGACGCGGAACTCTTAGACCCATTTTTAGGGCCTTTGAATAAAACAGTGTTGCCAATGATCTCCAAAATAGGCGGTCTTTAAAAGTTTTCTGAAACAGAGGAATATTTTGAAGTTTAAAAGGAAAACTGAAACCCCTTTCGAATTGTGGCAGAATGTGTTTCAAGCTCACCCTTCCTTTCTTTCATTGTCCGTGAGGATATAAACTTTGTTAGAATAGCAAACACATAGAGGACAAAAGCGCTTATAAACGCAAAGCCAAAATAATTGACTTGATGTATCTATTCATTTACTTTCTCAATTGAGATGCTATTGGGATTCAGTATAAAATCTCTAGAAAGAATGACTGTTTACTTTGCAACTGTGAGCTTCAGTGGACTGTCTACCAAAGGGTAAAGTACTCATAATTTTGAAGTTAATCATTTTTCTAGGTTGCATTTTCAAACTTCAGTTAGTCTTGGAGTTTACTTCAGGCCACTTGGATAAAGTATGTGTGATCCTAAGTTATAGGAAGTTGTTACTGAGGAGAGAAGGTGGAGTTAACACCTGAGCTTTTAGCATAGTCCTGAGCTTGGTCTCCAACTCTTCTGTGTTCTCCTTCCTGTCTGTAATCTGACAAATACTAAAATCTGTCTCTTCCTTCTTCTGCCACCAACGGATTACATTTTTCCTGTTGTACTTGGGGTCAGGAAAAACTTGTGGGTATCAGATGGCTGTAAGAGAGTGAGTAGAGGAAGCACATGAGAACCCAGAGGCCAAGGAAGTAGAGACAGACCAAGTATTTAGCAGCGGAGTGAGAGTATGCAGCTAGGACTCAGGACAGTGACCCAGACATGCTGTCCAGAAATAGGAAGAGCCACTGAGTAGCTGGGGGCTCAGAGAAAGAAGGAAGGAGTATGTCCAGAAAGTACAGAGAAAACTCTCGGTCACTTAAGGTCATCTTTCTTCTCTTCCACTTTGTGAAAAGCATAGAATTTCATTACTTAGAACTTCTTTTATTTAGTGGTAGTAGGGGGTAAGGGCATTGAAGTCCAAATTGCTAGGATAAGGGGGACAAACAGTATTGGAGAATGCCCGACCATGCCAGCAAGCTGAATTGTCCTTTCCTGGTGTCATGACAACTGAAATGTATCATTAAAGACAGGAAGATGGTGCCTTGGGGTGAAATGACAATCCATTTTCAGAAGGAGTAATCCATACTTTAGCATTGTAGAAGAATGAGACTAATTGGTTAATCATATATTCTGAATAACTCGAGTTATATCTATGATGCACAAGGCTAATTCCAAAAAAAAAAAGAAAAAGGTTATTTGCATAGTAGGCAAATTGAGATTTTGGCATCTCTTGCTTTTATTTTCTTTACTTCATAATACTTTTAGTTTATCTAGGTATGCAGCAAGGTTTTCCCTCAGCCCGCACATTTTTCTCTTCAGAAAGGATATGATGAAACAGTTAGTAAATCATACTAAAAAAATCAGGACTAACTCTTCACTAAGAGTATTCACATTTTAACTGTAAGGTTAACTTTATCCTGCAAACTCCCTTATTTAGTTCCACAGGTGGTATGATGGAAAGTTTCATGGAGGGAGTGGTATTGAACCTGATTTGGGGGTATGTGGAAGATTTGAGAAGGGAAGAGATATTCCATATAGAATAAGGGACCCCTTTTTAAAGCAGGAAGGAAGTGAATTTAGGGAGCAGAAAAATGTGGAGTTGGGTTGACAGGACAGGACTTATTTTTGGAGAGCCTTCAAAAGTAACCCAGAGGTCAAGGAAGTAGAGGAAGTTAGAATTTACACAATAGGAAATAGGGAGTCATGGAAGGTTTTTGAGCATGGAAGAGTTAAAATGAAATCAGTGTTTAAGGAGGGTAAATTGAGCAGTGTTGCCTAAGACAAAGGATAAATAGGAGAGGATACCCCCAAGTGTTACGGTAATCCTGGAATAATACGATGTCTGACCAGACAGTGGAATAGCAGCAATAGTGGAAATGAATTAAAAAAGATGGATGAAAGATATTTCTAATGAAAAATCTAAAAAATTAGGAATTGAGCAATAAAGAGGCAGATGAATAAGAGGTATTCTCTGAAAATTTGAAACCTTGTCAATTGGGGAAATAGTGGTTCCCTTGATAGAATATTTAAAGCATTACCCAGATGGTTTATTTTCTGGGTTCTTTGGACAGAAGATTAATTTTATTTTTTGAAATGTTAATTAAGAGGTGATGGTTTGACATCTAAACACAAATGTTTAGTAGGTTGGAAATACACAATGAGATTTTAATCAGAGCACAAGACCAAGAAATAAAACGAAGATTTGAGGGTTACCAACTTTGTGGGAGGTTAAGTCCATATAATGAATTGTCAGTTTGAGGGTGAGAGTACAGGGAGTCCTGGTTGAGGGACAGGGAGAGACAGAACAAAGACTGTTTGCAGGAAGAGGGATATCAACCACATAATATGTATGAAATGCCCTAAAACTGGAACTGAAAAGTATGACCCCTTTAACATTTGTGTTAGATTTAGGAGTCTATACATTTTGAAAAGAGAAGAAAATCAGAAGTATTTTGCTCTCATTCAGTTTCAATAAAAATGGTCTTGGTTAAGGATCTATAAAATTGTTTGCAAATTTAGTCAAAGAATAATGAGACATAGGGGTGTCTTAACCTCATTTTTTTTTTTTCAGGAAAAAATATGACCCCCTAGAGACAGTTAGGAAGAAGGTGTAAAGAGCCAAAGGTTTGAAGCAGGAGGAACAGATGATAATCTCTCATGTTTTTGGGTGGGTCATGTAAATCTTCGGGATCCTGTTTCCTCTTTTGTTTGAGGAGGGGGTTGAGCAAGAGGCTATAGATTTATGTAGCTCAGATCTTGATTCAATGACAATTAGAGGAAAAAACTTGTAAAGAAGATAAGGTTAAGCTATTTCCATTAAGCAAATCAAGAACATTTTAATGATGCTAGAATACTGGGTAAAAGTTGCTGGGGTCATCTGGACTCTAGTATGTTATTTTTCCTAGAACATTATAAAAGTCTGGTAGTTTGAACTTGAGCGGAGGAAGATAAACTAATGTTTTGATTATCTTTGCTGCATAACAACTATTCTCAAAACTAGTGAATTAGAACAATTTATTGTTAGCTCTCATGGTTCTGTGGGCTGAATGCTGAGCAGTTCTTGTTTGAGGTCTTGTGTTTTTGCAATCCAGTATCTGCTGGAGATTCAGGCATCTGAAGACTCAATTGGGCTGGCCTCTAAGGTAGCTCCCATGTATACCTGGCAATTGATGCTGGCTTTTAGCTGGGAGTTCAGTTAGGGCTGCCTCCAAGTGGCTTGGGCTTTTCACAGAGACGTGGCTGGGTTCCAAGAAGGAGCTTCTCTAGAACAAGTGTTCTAAGAAGCCCAGGCAGAAGCTGCAAGGATTTTTGTGAATTAGAACGTCACTTCTGCTATATTCTATTGGTCACAAAATCATTAAGGACAATCAGATTGAAGAGGAGGGGCTTTAAATCCCTCTTCCTGATTTGAGGAGCAACATGGTCACAAGGAGGGAAAGAACTTAGACAGCGAGTTCATTTGATCTCATTCCTACAAGAGGTGTCTCCTAAGTGTGCTTTACAGAGTAGACATCATCAGGTCCACAACTGAATAGAAGTTTTCTGAAATACATGTGATGAAGACTGAATCTTTAATTAGAAATACAAAGAAATCTAGGCAGTCACACTAAAATTTGACGTGAATTTGAATGTGGAGATTTATGCCTGGGTGGAAATGTATTAGTGGAATGCAGGTTCAGCTCTACTCAAAATAATTTCAAATAAAGTCAGCTCATCTTTCTTATTTTAAGTCTGAAGTTTCTAAAGCCATTGTAAATAAGTGTTTATTTTACTTGGAATTGAGTTTGTGTCATAAATTGGAATGTCGGTCAGTATAAATCCTTTATTCCATATTCTTTTGTCATAATAACTAAATGCTTTGTAGTGAACTGTTTAGAAACTTGCTTTAACTTTCAAGAACATGTTAATTATACAAAATACATAATTTGAATTGGTAGAATTTCAACTAAAAATAAGTATAGGCTTAAATATACTTATTTTTTGGAAGATATGTTCTTACATTAAATATGTAAAATTCGATTTAACAGAATGTCACATGTAAATCTCATTTTATTGTTCTTAACTGGGAAGGGTCAGAGCTGTCATTTATGATTACAAAAACAGAATTCTTTCTCCTAGATGATTGAAAAATAAAGAAAAATTAGGATGATTGAGATGAGTTTAACCTCAAGGACAGAATTAGTATCAACCTAGAAACTTAGAGAATTAGATTCTGACTGTTTCAACTTGGTAGATTTGAGGGCATCCTATTTTCAACTGTTTGACGATAAATGAGAAAATGAGGATATAATGTGAACCAGATGCTCTGTGCACACTGCTCATGACAGAGCAAACACACCACCACCACTCAGCAAGAAATAAGGGCTTGGCCTCCATTACCAACACAGCCGGAATAATGCACGAGGAGCCCAGAAGGTACTATGACCTGTGGTTAAGGCAGATTCTTCTTTACTTTGTTAAGATAACCTGTCAGAATAGTCACTCACTACTTACTCTATAACGTGTATGGTACAACAAAACTGTGTAATAGCACAGTAACATCTCTTGCTGTTACTTCTATAAAAATTATAGGACCTCTAATTTTATGTCTAATTGAATAATTTAGAGAGTATGTTAAATGCTAAGTCCTGGGTCCCACTGCCAAGATTCAGGCTCAGGAGGTTTGGGCCTGAGAGACAAATCTGCAGTGCTAACTTTCCTTCCCACCACTTTGGAGGCAGGAAGTCTGGGGCGTGCTCTGAGAAATAGCTGTTCCCAGTCGCCCCTCTCAGCTAACTGAACTCCATTACAACTGCTAGTACTTTATTTGTGCCTGCGATACGTTACTTCCAACTTCTGATCCCCTTTCTAACTCTGAGAATATCAACAAGAGCTGTTACTCTGGTTTCCTTTCACTGTTAACCTTGGTAAGTCTCATAGTTGCCCTCTCTTCTTCCTCACCAGTCCCTCCTTAGCCTTATGGAGGGCTGACATTCTCCAGAGTTTACTGAAATTCTTCCCCTGCAAATTCCTGATGATTTCCTGTCTCCTGGTTTCACATATTTCTGTGCAGATGCCTCCCCTGTGGTGCTGACCCTCAGCTCCTTCCTCCTGCCAGGCCTCCAGCCTCCACTGTTGACAGCAGAATTCATCCTCCCCCAGCTGACCGGTTCTCTCCCCTCCCTTCCCTTTCCCCTCTTGCCCCTTCCTTCTTTTCCCTGAGGACTCTGGAATATACCTGGCCTTCTTGATCTAAAGTCAGGACATCTCTTACATCCACACTGTTTATCTTATTATCACTGCAGCTGCCTTTATCCTGCCTGGACTTCGTGGTCTTTCCTCTGAAGTTAGTCCCCCTCTTTCAGCCTCCTGTGGGTCACCCCCGTGTGAAGATCAAATACTCCCCCATCTCAGCACAGCTCCTCCTGTGCCATTTATCCCCTTGACTTGATTTTGTGCTCTTCTCTCTCAAGCATTTTATTCGCAAACCAAGAGAAACTACAAATTCCATCTCCTTACCCTTAGCCTTGTCCTACCTCCAGCTGTTGGATCATGCTTGTTTGGACTGGCTGCGCCCTGTTTCTCCATGGAAACGCAAAGCTACTGATCGTTCACTGGCCAGCTTAAGTGTATTTACTGCATGAAAATGTTCCATGATTTGCCTTAGTGTTTTCCAAAGCATGGGCTATGTACTAGTACAATGCAAAATGTTTTTGTTTTATATATTCAACAAATATAAAATATTTAATGTGTGTCATGCACTGTTTAAGTGCTTTATGAGTACTTAGTAATTTAATCCTCATAACAATCCTATAAGTGTTATAATTATTACTCTAATTTTTACACAGAGAGGTTTAAATAACTTGCCCAAGATAACCAGACTAGTAAATGGCAGAGAGGGGATTTGGCCCAGGCAGCCTGTGCTCCCAAACACTCTTATACTGGCCTTCCATTTTAGGTGGGGCATGATCTTATTTTAAGTAGTTCAAGGACATGGTAGTAAGTAAAAGTGAATCTTACAGTAATAAAATTATTCTCATTTCAGTTTTTTTTCCAATTCTTTTAAGTAAATCAAGAAGAAATCCTAACTTAGTACTGTTAGTTTTATTCATTTCACAGCAATTACCTTAACAGATATCCTTTTACAGAACAGGATAAATGCATCTTGGCTTAAATAAACTAGTTGAGTTGTACTCAACTCAAAAAAGGTCAAACAATTAAGTACCAATGATATTTTAGATATTTCCCTTTATAACAAAGAGAGGGCAGGCCCCAGACTTTGAGCTATTGGTAATCATTGTTTTTAAGATAAGAAATACTGCTTTTATTTATGGTAGAGATTTAAAGTTTTATTTAAAATGCACTTTACTAGAAATATAAATTATGTGTTAAAATATGAAGTAAATGAGAGTAGTGATGATATTCAAATATGGGATAAACCATATACCTGGAGGCAATTTGGAGTAGTTCAAATATAAATATCCAAATACATTTTTATCTTAATTTATCTACTAGTTAGCCGTGAAACTTGGGCCTTTTTATCACTTAACCTTCTGGGCTTCAGTGCATAATTGATGAGAATAATATCAGTAATAATATCAATAATCAATATTTATCTTGTAGGGATGTTTGTAGGAAATGAAAAGGGGATATATTTTAAGAAAAGTTTTGAATATGAAAATGCTCCATAAATGATCCCATTTTTACACATGGCTGGGAGAATATGGTACCTGGAGTGTAATACACACTGCATCTGATGAAAGTCTGTTTTTCTCTATGTTCTTAATTTCTCTGTATTTGTTATGGCACTTATTTGCGAATGGAATGACTATCCCTGAGCAATGTATTACAAAGTGATTAATTATATGAGCTTATTTTGTACTACTTAAGCATAGTTTTTAAAGTAAAAAAGTATTTGTCTATAAAAAGGTTTGATGGCATTTGAGAATTTTTTTTAAATGAAAGAACATGCTACTTGATGATGATAGTATGTCCAGTAAAGATGTTGGGCCTGTAAGACCCCTTTCAATTCTAAATGCCTGTAAGCTGACACACAGACAAGCAATGAATAAACACGACACATTGATGCCCACATCCTCATGAGACTCCTGAAGAGCATTTCTCAAAATTGCAGACAAATCCGTCCTTCGTAGTAATTTCTTTGTGGTTTCAACCAAGACGTTGTGACAGAGGAGACTCTTAAGGCTTCAACCAGGAGATCTTGGTGTATTTCTTTTTTCATGGCCTTAGTTATATTTTTTATACATTCTCAAGTAAGGATAAAGAAACAACTGAAATAAAATAAAAGCCCAAACATACAATATTTCAAGGAATTATCTGAGGGTACATTAGTCTATGTTGTTCACTTTTAATTCATTATATATTATTATAAATATATTATATAATAATTATATTTTACTAATAAGTGAGGGAACTAGTTGATGTATTTGAACTTGCAGGCCTGTATGTAGCATCCTAAACGTTTGAAGTGTATTTCTGTGTGTGTATGTGTGTGTTTTGGAGGAGGGGGGTGGTTCTTGTTTCTGCATTTCTTTTTATCTGTTTAATTTTTATGTGTGTGTACAAGATAGTGTCCTATGAGGTTGTTATAATAAAAAGAGAGTCATTTTGCAAGTCCTAGAAATGGTGTTTTAACCATCAGTGTGTTCTCTACAGGTGGAAAATACTGCCATGGTTAAATTGTAGTCTATAAGTTCCAGACAAACATTTTTTAAAAAGAAATATAAGGGCATAGAGAAGGAGATACCTGAAAAATATGAAATATGAAAATGGAATACAAATCACTGCTGGCTTATTCCTTCTGGGTGTAATATTTTGTACTTGCTATTTTTATCAAATAAAAAATAATTATGTAAAACAGGAGCATTGAAATGGAATTATGTTTATAAAAAATTCTGAAAACCAAATATACAATAATATATTTACTTCAGTAGACATTTTCTATCATGGAGATGAGTCAACAATAACTTCAGAGAAGCCACCTATATGCTTCAGATTTGAACACAGATAATGAACATTGGATAGTAAGGGACTATTCTACATTCCCATTTCAGTGTCTCCACTAACTAGTACAAAAAGGACAAAAATTCAGGACAAGGAGCAACTAGATATATGAAGCATA
The DNA here is from genome assembly GCA_032199065.1 of Smutsia gigantea. NCBI lineage: Eukaryota > Metazoa > Chordata > Mammalia > Pholidota > Manidae > Smutsia > Smutsia gigantea. The sequence continues at coordinate 344,739 of JAVSCE010006822.1, read as the reverse complement.
TGTGACAATGTGATCCATTGTTATTACTGTTTTATACATTCTTTACCTTGTACAGGAAGATTTACTAACAATACAATTTTATTTGTTTATTATAACTGAGAAAGTAAATTCACAGGTGACAGGTCTCTAGAGAGGAAAACGCCAGAGCAGCTATTAGTATGAGTGCACAATTTCTTAAGTAATTGGTTCCATAGGTATAAATAAAGTAGAGATCACTAGAAAAATTAGTGTTATTAGTTTCATCATTTCATAGCAATTACCTTAATGGACTTCTTTTACATAACACAATAAGTACATCCTGGTTTAAATAAACTGAGAGGAGAAGTGATATTCAGCTCAAAAGAAGTTAAAAAATTTTAATTAGCAATGATAACTTACATATCTCACTGCTTCATATTAAAGTCTTTGTACTTAGGATCACAACAAAAGAGTACTCTGTATTGTAATTTGCTGAGAGAATAGATCTTAAGCATTTCCACCATAAAAAAGGAAGAGATAACAATATGAGGTGATGGATGTGTTAACTTAATTGTAATGATTTCACAGTGTATACATATATCAAGTTGTATCCTTTAACTATATACAATTTTGTTTGTCAAGTATATCTCAAAAAAAGCTGAAGAAATTTAAGAAAGTAAAAAAAAATAAGTTAAAAAAGTACTCCTCTCAAAAAGGCATCCTCTTAAACATATTTTAATACTGATTTGACTGAGCGAGTGTTTAAGGATCGATCACATGTCCACCCTTGTTCTGCACAGAATGGTATAGTGAACAACGCAGAGTAAGTATAATTTCTGTTTCCAGAAGGACTTATGCATTAATTAGAGATATTAAACTTGTACACCGAAAACTGTTTGAGAATTTTATAAGATTAGGTAATAAAGATCTAGAGTAAATATGATTTAAATCCATTGGTCAACAATGGAAGAGATCAGTAAAGGCTGCAGCCATCCTGGAAAGGTTTCTAAATGAGGAACCTTGAAGAGAAGCTTCTAGTCTGTGACTTTGTCAAACAGGGGTGGTCAGGTATGGGCATAGACCAAGAAGAGCAAGAAAAAAGCTATGGAGGGGCATGAGCTTCACCCCGGACTCATCTGAATCTACTTCACCTCCACCTCTCTTGTATGAAGGCTACTAATTTTCCCAATCTCCATGACCTCTGGAATGGAATATGGAGTCACACTCTAGTAGAAATTTGCCTCTTTGATGTCCAAGTTATTTGTCTATTCAGCTTTCTGATTGACCTCAGCAATGGACTGACTTCCTGCTCACTGCCATCATTCATTTATAGAATACTTCATCGACTCTGTTGCTCTCATGTATTCCCCAACATCTTACAGAGATTTTCAGCCCATGTGGGCAATCCTTTCAGCATTAGTTATTTCCTCCTCCACTATTCTCCCTTAACCCTGATTCCCATAACTCACCCATGGATATTATCATTAAGTGGGACTTTCTGACTATGTAAATGAAAATCTTATGCTTCCACCACCAGTAATATTGCACACCAGGAGACATGATTCACATTATATTGTACATGAGCTGAGGGGCTCCAGTCATACAGAACACAAGGTGGGTGATTCCCTGGCAGTGAGCAGAGGGATTCTGCTTTTCACAGCCTCTCTGGTCCCTCGCTCTGTCACTGCAACTCCACACCTTATCACCCTTCAGGAACCCTGAGAGCCTTGTCCCATTTGCTTTCTTTCCACTCCAACCTATCATTACTTCCTTTTATTCAGTCATGGCCCAGAGCTACAACTGCTTTTTTGCAAATATTCCTGACTGCCTTGATCCTTTAGCCAAAAGAGTCTGGGTGATCACAGCATTGACAGGAGGAAGGCTTGGCATAGGGGTTGAGAGAATGGTTCTATTACATATCATCATGCAATTGTAGCATTTCTGGCAGGGACTGATAAGGAACTTAGCAGATTTCATTAGTAGAAAGGAAGGAAATAAGAGAGAAAAAGGGAAGAAAAACTTATCTTTTTGTATATTGGAATACCAACCATAAAACGTTGAGGAGTCATCAAGAACAAGCACAAACTGAAAATATTCAAAATTCAGGCAATTTCCAACTAATTAAACTCTACATATCAACTCTCATCTAATTAAATAGGAGGATGATCTCGTATAACTTCTAGCAACCCAATGACTCAGGATTGCTCTGTTGATCTACTTGTCCAGAGAGATGTTCTGTTACTTCCTGCCACCCCATGTGGTACTTTCTGGAAACCATGCAAGATGATGAACTTTCCAGATGTGAGAGTATTTTACTAGGATTATGTAATTAGCTCAACTCCCTATGTAAAAACATCCAAACAAGCTTTCAAGATCCAAATTTCCCATTGACTACCATGATACAGTCAGAAACTTACAAAATTGAATCCAAAGATGTAAGGACATCCACTTATTGTAAGTGAAATAATTTAACTGAATGAATTATGGATTATAACTTAATGGACTATTACCAAATGATCAATTAAGTTATGAAAAATTTTGAAACTTTAAGTATCATAGAATGTGGGATAGTTAAATGCTGTTGATGATAGGCTATCAACACTTTTAAAAATATCACTAGTTATTTAGCATTGTCAAAATGTTTCCCTTTTCATATTTTCAGTATTTGAAATGCATGATTTAATTGAAATGAAGGAGAAAGAAGAAAGTTCATTTTTCCCTAATACCTTAAATTTCACATTTTTACCTTTAGGTCTCCTAATTCTGGGGCTTTCTTCCATTTCCTTTTCTTTTCGCCACCCTATTTTTTACATCTTCCTTATTCTTTCTTGGCTTTTAAAGTTCAAAATGATGACTGCTTGAAGAAGGCTATTATCCTAGGGGTTGAAAGACCCATTCAGTTCTGTCTCATCTTCTAGGTAAAGGACTGACTCAAAGCAAAATAATTAAGACAAAGCATTACATAATTAAAACAAAGCATTGGGCTTTTTAAAACTATTTGGTTATCTGTAACTATGTCGTTTCCTTTTCCCCTGAAGCTTTCTTAAGTGAATCTGTGGTGCTACATGCAGGTGAATTTCTAGATGCAAATGTGTACAGGGAGCATCTCGCCACACAGACTGCTTTCCTGGTGGGCATGGCTCTGATCTTTCCATTCCTGCAGGGACTACAGCACTGAGGTGCAAGTAGCTGTTTGCACTCCTCAAGCTGAGGCCTGTTTTCTTTGCCACTGGATTTCTTCTTCCATCTCAGGGGCTGTAGCTCACTGTTTATTTCTTGGCCACTTGTATGAAAAACATCTAGTCTTTGATCATGGACAACAATCAGAGCAATGAACTTGCCCATCGTGGTGCATTAGGTATAATCTTTGGCCCTTAGGCTCTTGGCTGGCTCTTCGTTGTCCTGCAAGTTGGAGAAATCTGGCTGCTTTGTTGGTGGTTGTTTTCCTCTTCTTATTAACACTGGTCAAACCTTTTGTCATGCATCTTTAGAACCATGACAGCTTCTTGGTCAAATTTCAGTTGTGACCTCTGCATCCTCAGAGGTGAAGCTAAGGACTGAGGTAGTCATCTACTTCTCAGTGACTGAATGGGATGCTGATTAGCTGCGCCCTGGTGGTTGAAGTCATAGCAGCAAGTCCTGCTCATTCTCTTTCAGGCATCTCGATGAAGTTTCTTTAGTGTTTGACTATGTAACTACAGAAAAGTTTGATCTCCCAGGGAAAATTCATATGGTCTTTTACTAGGAAACAGCTTCATGGAGTTAATTAAGCATTCTTTTCTAGTGTTAATTTCTGAACTGAGCTAGAAATCATTTGCACTCCTTTCTTTTTTCCTCTGGTGTTCATAATTAGGTTTTCAGTGGACTTAATCTTTTAATTTTAAAATGATTGATGCCAAGTTGTTGCCTAGGTTGGTGCCATTGCTTAGGTTACCCAGCGATGAAAAGAAGTGCGTTGATGTTACTTTAATGGCAGCAAATACATTTTATTTTCAACAAAGACTCAGGACATTTTGCAGTCAATAATACTGTCTTGAGAGGAACTATAGTTATTTCAAATTTTATTTGTAACAAAGACTCTGGACATTTTGTAGTCAATAATATTGCTTGAGAGGAGCTATAGTTATTCATTTTTCTGTAGAAAGGTACACGTGGGAAGGTAATCTAATCTTTTGTATTAAATCTTGCGACCATAGTTGTTCATGTGAAACCTTGATAAGACTGTGTATCAATGATACTTTAATAAAATAAAAAATCTTACTATCATATAAAATATGAATAGAAGAGGATTTTTTCTCTTTTTACAAGTTACAAATTGCAATATGTTCCTGTAAAGGTTCTTTTGAGGCTTATGAGAAATGATTTGACAGTTTCTCATCAAGCTAAACATACTCTTAATATAACCCAGAAAGCCTACTCATATATATTTGCCTAACATAAATGAAAACTTATGTTTGCCCCAAACTCTATAAGTGAATGTTTATAATGGTTCTATTTATAGTCATTAAAACTCAAAATAGCCCAGATGTCCTTCAGTTGGTAAGTGGATAAACAAGCTGGTACAACCATTCAATGGAATACTACTCGGCAGTAAAAAGGAAGGATATGCTTATAAACTGCTGATAGCACAACATGGATGCATCTCAGAAGCATTACGCTAAGTGAAGCCAGACATTAAGGCCTTTCAATCTATTTATGTAATATTCTAGAAAAGGCAACTTTCTAAGGGCAGTAAAACACATAACACGGTCTGGAAGTGGGGTGAGTGGTTGACTATAAAGGGACAGAATAATTTGGGGGAAATTTTTCTATATCTTGATTATAGCAGTGGTGATTATGTGACTATAAATTGTCCAAAACTCATAAAACAATGAGCTAAAAAAGGTGAATTTTACACTACAACAAAGATATCCCCAAAAAACAAAATCTGAAGCAGATATGATTAAATATTACCCTTAGTTTTGATTGGCAGGTTTCTACTGCCATTGTATTCATAACAACCTTAGGGAATTTGAATTATCTTAGTGAGGCCTCCAAGTTGTTTGTTTTTTAAAATTTTTTTGTAAAGTTGAGATGTTATTTTAAGGTTTGTGACATGGATCAAAGGTATGTAAATTATTTCACATAGTACCCAGGTTTAGTAGATGCTCAAAATCAGATGTTATGAATTTATTATTGGATGAAATAATACTGCTAATTATCATTTGGACAAGAGACAAATTAGATAACATAATAGTCAATATACTGGACTGCATAGGACCAGCTATAAAACTTGTAGAGCAACAAGCAGATGGCTTTATTAGCATTTCTATTCCTACTACTGGTTATTACTATTATTATATGATTTGAACCAATGTAATACAAGTAGCATAAAGCTATTTATTGCATATTCATTGTTGGAGATTATAAATAGCTTATCTTTCTCGTGGTGTTCAGCAGCAAAGGTGAGATCAAATTACTTTTCTTCTCCCTGTCCCTCCATGTGAATTTCTGGTGTGGCTCCAGGTTAAGGAGGCCGCCTTTAAAAATTTTACTCAGGAGCTCCACAAAGAAAAGTTTAATAGAATTTATCTTTGCTTTTGGTTATGGTTTAGAATTAGACTGCTGAACTTAAGAACTGAAGAATGATTGACTCAGTTGATGTGATAATATTTGCTTATCCCACAGCATCTGGAAAAGTTGTGTTTGAATAACCTCGTAGGTGGTGTTGTGATTAAATATTCAGCAGTATAGACTGGTGCCTGTTTGAAAAACAGGCCATTAGCTTATGGAATTGAAACAGAATTGGCATAGTCTATAATGGTTGAAAACTTAGACCTCATGAAACTATAGTAAGTCTTTACATTACTGTGGCAGTTGTTCCTTGGTGGAAACTAAATTTTTCTTCGAACACTTGGTTCTGACCGAATGAAAATTTATTTTAATTAAGGGCAGGCTAACATTTGCCTGAAATTGGAGGACACATTTATTGGGAGCAATATAAAAAAATTGATAGCCTTTTTATGAGCCATGATGAAATAGGTGGAATACTGGATTGAGACACCACCTTTACTGTGATTGAATTTAATTTAGCTGCATAGTTAGCAGCGGTTCTGGACCCTATGAAAAATAGTATCTGCATCTCAGTGGCTCAAACAATATTTATTTCTCTCAAGTCACAGTCCACTTGTGGGTGTGGACAGGTGCACTGAGACTAGTGGGGTTGGGGACCGATCCCTTTATCTAGTAGTGCCATTATCCCCTTAAGGCCTCAGAATTTTCGGTGTGGTCAGTGAGGGAAGAGAGAACAAGGAGGACCAGTGGGAGTTTTTCTGCTCAGCCCTCTGTTGATAAATATACTTATGTCTTTCTACGTTACCCACATTCAGTCTTGAGGTCCCCACAAGTTCAAACAAGGTTGGAAGTCTAGTCTAAATCTGTGCCTGGGAGAAAAGGAAACGGGGTTCAGTGAGTACATGGCAACCTCTACTACAGTCTCTTAATCCAATATCTAAAACAGGTTTTGATTAAAACAGGCACAGAGATATTCTAAAAGATCATAGTAAGTGATAGCTCATCAAAATTGCTTTGTTCCTTAAACTTTCATTTAGTGTCTTGAAAAAAATAACATTTAAAGAATTATTTTTATGTGGTCATAGAATCTGGGTTAAAAATTTTGAAGCAGACAGCAGTGAGGGCAGGACCCATGTGGTCAGTGTATGGAGGGTTATGTAGTGTGCTCGGAAGGGAGGGTCATCGAACTGAAATGTCTAGGAATTCAGAAAGTTGAAGAGAAGTTCAGGGTCTCATTTTTCCACCTCCTACCAAAGATCACCTCTTAAGTAGGACCAGAAATCCCGACTCTTATTTTGGTAGTAATGTCAGTGCATCACACAGATGCTCAGTCTGGTTTCAGACACTTTGCTTTTCATTCTGTGTGGATAGTCTCGCTGTAAGGCTGCTCATAGGGGAAAGAGAATTATTGAGACTAACTTTTTAAATGAATATTGTGTTGTAGAAATACAAGTTTTGAATCAAGGCATTTTCTGTAGGGCTTCTATTTAAAATAGTGTTAATTTATTGCAGTTTCCAAATATTGGGAAGAATATAGTCTATTTCCATTTACCAGGAATGTCCAGGTTTTTCTAATAGGTATGAATGAACAGTTAAGGTAAATTAAAACCCACATTCCAAGATATTATTAAAGAACAATGAGACTTTTATTTTCCCTTATTCTAAACTAAGACATTGAAATCAGTTGCATATTTTAATAATATTTGACAGTATCATTAAGAGAAAGTGCTAAATAAAATACTGCAAAAATTTGGTTTTACGTGGATTTTTTAAGCATTGTAGGAAAATTAAAGATAAAAATATTGGTTTTCAATTTATAATAGGAATTTCCATTATTAGCACTTCAAAAATTAGTCTGATTATTTTATAGTCATGTCATATTCCAAAGCGTAACTTGAATGAATTCTTCTGCCTCAAATGTGATGTCTTTTGAACACTAACTATTAAAGCTATTCTAAAATCTGTTTCTTTGATTTGCTTGCTCATCACATACTCAAAGAATAAATTATTATTTTAGCATTTCAAGCTGATCTCAATGAGTATATTAGCATACTATTTGCAGAATATTTAGAAGATTGTAAAGAACCAGACACTCTCCAGTGGCATTTTGTAAATGTACCTATACTTCTTGCATTCAGCTGTATTAGGGAAGTCAGGATTTCATATCCTATTTTTCTAGATTTATTCAAATCCATCTCTTTTTTGTTGTTTACATCTAGGCACTTCTCCTTATTGCTTATGCCATTTGTGTGATGTGTGTGAATTCTCTGAGTTGCAGCTTCTCTGTGGCAGTTCTGCCTTACTTTTAGGGTTACAACACTGATCAGAAGCAATGGGGTCTATGGGCCTGCCTTAGCCCCTGACACCTGGCAGGATTCAGTGGAGCTAAGAGATTACTATTCATCTATGCATCCATTACACAGAGTCAAGCCTTTATGGTACTTGGCCATCTTTGCTGTAAACCTTCACTTAATGGGTATGCATGGTGCCTATTACTGGTTCTGAATCACAGCGTCACACTCTAATGTTCAATTCATTTAACAACTGCCTACAGTTTTATCATAAGAAACTGGTTTGAGAGCATATTTAAACCACAAACAGTGAGTTAAAAACTGTGTAGTAATTTCAAAAACTGGTTAAAAAAAGCCAGTGTAAGGCATCTTATGATATATTAAAATTGGATAAGATGCATCTGAATTAGAAGAGTGTCTAAATCACTGAATTTTCAAACACAAATAGCATGTTTTTAATTCTTAGCACACATAAGGGCTTCAAAGCAACTGTTACCATGGTTTGGAAAGGAAAATCTTCTATTTCTACCTCAATGAATGGATAAGAATCATTTTAAATGGCCTTAGCATCTTTTATATAGAAATTCATTTAGCATGATTTTAGTATAGTATGTTTTCCAGATGACTAATAAATACTTTCCAAACCTAAGACTCTGTGGTTTTAATTATATTGCTTTGTTTTAGATTAATTAATCTTTTCCACTGAATAAAAGTAAACATTAACCTGTGATAGATAGATGATCAAATCTTAATTAATGGAATAAGAATTACTAGTTTTAATCTGTGGCATAAGTGTTTAAATATTTCTGAAGAGTTAGCTGGGAACTGGAGAGAATGGAAGTTCTAGAGGCATTAATGCAGTGCTGAGAAGTCTGGGTTTTGTTTTGTCCATTCATTTCCACACTGCATAAACATTGATTGAGTGCCTGCCATGTGCCTACTATGTACCTAGGTACTCAGCTTGGTTTTGAAAATATGGTGATAAGAATACCCATGGTTAGATATCACAGTTATCCATAAACTACTGGGGGAGAAAGGCAAGTAGATCACTGCAGCTCAGACGCTGGTTTTTGACAGGATCCAATGAATAAACAAGCCTTGTTACTCACCCAAGTTTGGGTTGAAGACAAAGGCTCTAGCAGATGGAACTCAAATATTTAACTCTTTTACTACTGATAAAGGTCTTGAAGATTTTAGCTAGTCTCTCCCAGGGGGCTTGTTAGTACTTCAGCTGTGAGTCAGACTTACCCCAACACAGCGGCGTGCTCCGGTGGCCGCCTCTCAGAGCCTGCCTGTGCACACATGGCATGGTGTATTCCAGACATGTATGAAAGCTAGAAGATGTGAGATGATTTGATGTGAGAACATGGAGATGTGAGAGATTTGGGGCCTCAGGGAACTCAGTGTCATCCAGATTGGTGTATAAAGCAAGAGTATTAGGAGATATGTCTGCAGCCATTGAGGGCTCTTAGATAGTTGGCAGGGGCACATTGCTTTTGAAATATTATCTAGAGAGCATTGAGCAGGGTGGATATGAAAGGAACAGACAGAGTAGAAGGTGGAGGTGATGCAGTGGGAGTGGGTGGAATAGTTTGAGTGGAAAGGTTGGAAGATATTTGCTGTTTTATCTTTCTAGCCCCTTCTTAGCCATTTCATGCTCATTAGCACCTCTACCAAGAGGGTAGACAGAGAGCTGAATCAGATCTTTTCTAACATTCTTTCAGAATAACTGTTCTGAAGATGCATAGTCATTTTTTAAATTGCAATTAATAGTTGAAGTGTGGTTTGGGATCAACCAAAAATTTCATTTCTTCATCCTGCCCTAAGATCTCATTAGCATGGATGATTGAGTCGGAAGTGATTTTAATTATTTAGCTGACCCTTTTAATTACCTCATCTTACCTGTGATAGTTTTTAGGTTTCTGTGGATTTTTAATTTGATCACATCAAAGGAGTCACAGCTTCAGTGAGAAGCACCCCACTGAGAACAACAGCGGCGCATGCTACAAAGCCACGTTCTGAAGTTTCGTGAAGTTCATTTGGGATTAGACGAAAAGCTAAGCCATTTCTTAGATTATGCTGTATTTTAAGAATAAACTTTTCCTTGTTGGGCAAACTGTGTTGAAACGCATTGTTTTTGGGTTGGAGACCCAGAGTGTACACTTAATGCCTTGAAGACTCAATAGTTGCAATACAATCTAATCTTTGACCTGACTTTAGAAGCTGTTGTGTCTACAAAGTTAAGGCCTCTTAATTCTGCCATGTCATTTCTTGAACCATCTGGTTCCACATTTTACTATCTTTCTGAGATGGGTATTCACTGTTCTGCACATGTTTTGTTTTCGCTGACATAGCATTTGTGGGAGTCTGGTTAGGGGTGATAGGTGATAGTCAGAGGCTCATCCCTCCATCCCACTGACAGTCAGTGGGCGCTCATGTTGTCCCAGCTCTGTTTGCTGCCCTGAGGCCCAAAGATGATAATATGTAACAATTAGAGACATAACTGCTCATGATAAATATGAACAGAGGTATCTTCTGTCGCGGCAGAGAGAAGGGAATGGCTAATTTTCCCTTCGTTATCAAGGAAAGAAACTTTGGATGAGGGTTTGAAGAATGAAAAGGAGTGTTTTAAACCACAGAAAGTGAGGATGAGCCAAGTAGAGGTATTACACACGCAGAAAGAGCCCCGGAACAGAGACAGAGGAATGTCCTGTATTTCTGTGATCATATTATGCGTTTATTATTGTATATTTGTATTATCAAGGAACATCCTCTCTCAATTGTAGATTGTAGACTGTATATGTAGATCTTAGAGCCCTAGGCTGTAAATTGCCTTTGGAGATCCTAATCTAAAACTGCTTATTTTATAGTGCGGAGCCTGAGATCCAAAAAATGACGTGACTCCCCCAGGTGGCCTCGCTGATGAAGCACAGAGCAAGCTCTTAACTTTCAGTCAGCTGCTCTGATACTCTGATGGCCCATTGCATGCATAGAAGCCTCTTTGCTATTGTCTTTGATACCTTAGTTTCTGTGTCTTGTTTGTCAATCTTAGGAAGTGTTCTGAAATTTTAATCTAAACTCTTGTGAGACAGGGATGTTATCAGGGGCAATGTGAACCCAGTTCTGTTGAGGTGTTCAGCAGCATCCTTGACCAGAGCAGGTCACCACTACATACTTGCCACTGAAGATATCGTTGAGAAGCGGTTTCTATCTAGTTTCCAGACAAGTAAAGCTGAGTTTAGTCCCACAGATCAGGATAAAAGCTCTCTGGAAGAGTGGCAGTCTGTCTGTTCTACTCTTTTCCAGGGTGGACACAAATATGTTATGAAGGCAATAAAACTATAGCTCAAGATTTTGAGTCTGACGTTCAGGTCTCATGAGATTTGTAATAAATAAAGGGAGGCTGTGAAGATACTTTACACTCATCTTGCAGATGAGTAAAGGGAGTACTAGTGGAATCTGCTGTACTCAAGAGGTTTGCATTTTCATAGCTTCCAGCAGGTGCAGAGTACAGGATTATATTGAATATCTGTAATGCAATTGCCGTATTTCTTATAAGCATATATCAATTCTGCTATCTTAAATGATAGACAGTTTTAGGGAGATTTTTTAATTTCATTTGCTCTTACCTTCCCAGGCAGTGTATGTTACAAACTCATCTTCAACAAATCCCATGTCATTTAAAAAAAATATGTAAACAGTCTCCCATAACAAAGATTTCAAAGAACATTTAAAAGGGTCATTGGTAAGGTAATAAAGTGTGAGTAAAAATGTTTGTGTTAAAGATCAGTCTTGAAATTCCATGTTCAGGATTTTTTTGTTGTTTCCATCTTGTTAGAAATTATTACTGGCATGAACTTTACAGTTAGGTATTTTGAATTTTAATGCAGTTAAAATAACTTTTGAGCAAAATACCTATACATTTTATTAATTTTTATCCAGATAAACTGCAGTATTGTATCATTCTTACAGTTCCAGCACAAGACAATTTAAAACAAAAGTTCTAGTGCTTTTAGTAGCTGCATCTGATACTAGAAAAACATTTTGTTTTTAAAAAAAATCAATTTTAGAGTTAAGCTAGAGTTCTTTGAATGAGTGGATGAATAATAAAGTGTGTGCAGAGATTCATAATGGGAAGGGAGGGAAAAGTGAACAGTAGCGCCATGGGAGAATTTAGGTTAGTCACACTGCACGTGACTGTCTTCTGACTGGAAATATTTTTCAAGTAGAGAACAGTGTACTTAGCTGCAGGCCCCAGCGATGTGGCTACCCTGGGCATGCCAAGGAAATAACTCTCTCCACCACTCCGTCCCAAGTCAAGAGGACCCAGAACTGACTTTCACAAAGTGTAATTTAGATCTCTGTTTCTCTTCGTGAAATCAAAAAACTGCAAATTATGTACATTGTAGCCATTCAGTATTGTTTGATTTCAACACCGTCACCATCCTATTTTCATTTTTCTGGAAAAACACATTATTTTATTTCAAAAACTTTAAAATAGACAGTCAGTCAGAGACTTCAAGATTGCTACTTTTCCTGTACCGTCTCTGTCTTACTACTTTGCACACTTTCTCTTTTCTGTTTGATTCCTTCGTTGACTCCACGGTGTTGAGCCTCTCTCCCAGGAGGGGAATACAGTAGACTTGGAGAGAAGTATGAAGGCAGAGAGGAGGCAGATTTGGGAACAGGGGTTATGGGATGTCATTTTTTAGGAGTGTATTTTGGTTCTCATTTTTATATGGAAAGAATAATTTTTTTATATGGAAAGAACAGTTTTGTAAGAATACATTCACACACTATTTAGGCATTTCCTACTTTATTTCCTTATTTGATTCCAGTTTTGCAAATAAATATGACTGAGGGGATAGGCTTATCTAGGTTTCGATGAGCAGTAACCTAAAGGCAAGTATAGGCTCCTTTAAATGACACTGTTTTTATAGCAGATAAAGAAAAAGCGTATCTCAGTTCTGCTTGGAAGGACAGGTTTCATGGACGCTTGGCTGCAGGGTAGACCACACAGTCTACAATTTTGATCCAAGTTGCTAAGGTATTAGAACCACAGAAAATCTGAATATGTTGTGTGTTACAACACTGGGCTGACGCCAAATGCCTGAAGGTGCTGGGCGTTGCAGACAATGGGCTTTTTCTAGCCACCGCACTCTCTTTGGGGTCCGTGTGCTTTACTTTCTTAACTGAGACTGTATTGTGTGTGCAGCTTTCACTGATCCCCAGGAGGGTGTCATGCTGGTCAAAGGCAGGACATGACCTTAGGCGCTTGCTGCCTCCTTTGTACTGAAGCTTGTGCCCTTCGGCCGGGGAGAAGGGGCTGAGTACTGGGCAAGCACAGTGGGCCCAGCATGCAGACGGTTGGGTCTTCTGACACTTACTCATTTGCATAGATGTTGGGTGACACAGGGACACAACGTCTTGTTTTTCTTATAGTAGCTATGCCTGCCTTTTAATGTGACCTTTTATTTCAGCACAAGGAAGTTCATTGTGGCTTTGAAGATAAGACTTGGATTCCTTTCTCCACTTTCCTTTTCTCACTTGTGTTGGTATTAAGCTCCACATCGCTGCACATGACCCTGTAAGTCTAATTTGAATAAGGGAAGAAATAAGCTTACAACAAATCTGGGGTTTTTTCCCAAAGACTGGCAGAACATGTCCATTTCCTTTTGTGTTGAGTCTGTATAGCTCCCTATTTAATAAGTGTTTGCTGTGGGTACGTGGGAGAAAACACACATCCACACAGCACCATGAGCAACAGGCCAAGAGCATCAGTCTTTTGTCTTTGTTTACCAATATTTTTTCTTCATGTTCCCTGATTTCTCTATTTTTCTCTCTTCCATTGAAGTTCTTCTTGTTGTGTCTCTGAAACTGCATTTGGCAGCTGAGCAGCCCATGTGTTTACTGCAACTAAAATGTGACCTTCAACCTGGGGCTTCCTTCTGGGATAAAAAGCACAAGTCTGGTGTGTTTTTGTAAAAGCCAACAAAACAGATTTCCGATGAAAACAGACTTCTTTATTGAGAGGTGGCAAAGTGCATAGGTAAAATAGTTTTATTTCCAGAGAATTTGCCAAATATTTTTTGTAGGAAAAGTGTTTTTTGATGAAACAGAAAAAAGGAGAAAGGAAGGACACAGTGGAATATCTCAGTATCACTGTGTTTTAAAGAACAAAACTATCTGAAAGCTATTGCCGAACTGGCCTTGAAAGTAAAAATAACTTAATAGCCTTATCGTTCATGCTTAGTGATAGCCCATCTTCAAAAAATTCGTGTGATGTTCGGGGTCTGTATTTTAAAAAATTAATAGACAATTTTTTTAGAGAAGTTTTAGGTTTATAGAAAAATTGAGCAGAAAGTACACAGAGTTCCTGCTTTATCCTCTCATCCTTCCACACATGCACACACTTTCGATTGATGAGCCAATATTGATACATTATTATTAGCTAAAGTCCATAAGAGTTCAGTCTTGGTGTTGTACATTCTGTGGATTTTGTCAAATGTGTAATGACCTGTATCCCCCATTATAGTGTCATACAGAGTAGCTTGACTGCCTTAAAAACCATCTGTGCTCCACTTCTTCATCCCTCCATTTCCCTAGATCTTGGCAACCACTGATCTCTCCACGGTTTTGCCTTTTCTGGAATATCATATAATTGAAATAATATATATAGTATTTCCAGATTGGCTTCTGTCACTTAGCAATATGCTTTTAAGACAGATTTCTCCTTGTCTTTTTATAACTTGTTAACTTGTTATTGCTGTATAATGTTCCACTGTATGGGTGTACCACAGTTTACCCATTTACCTATTGAGGGACATCTTAGCTGCTTCCACATTTTTGCAACTTTGAATGAAACTTCTGTAAACATTTGTGTGTAGGTTTCTGTGTAGATATTAGTTTTCAGATCCTTGCATTTTGGCCTCTTCCATTGAAAACCCTTTCCAAAACCACCCTGGATGGGTGATTGGCGACACTTCCTTTCATTCCACTAATTTTGTATGGATGTATGTGGGTAGTGGTGGGGAAGGAATATATCCAGTGAGTGTCAATAATTGACTCTGCTCTCACACACAGCAGCAGGGTCTAGTCTTACAATTCACTGCCCCAAACTATATGTCAGTGCTGACTGGACCAGCCCAGTTCCCAAATCCCCTATTCCCTGCACACTCTGATGCTTTGCTCATCTTTTCCATTATCTTCTTTGTAGATAATTTCAAGTAACCCTGTGAAACTGCAGTGGTCACCAATTGTGTGCATATGACTGTGAGTGTGTGTGTGGTATGTGTGTAGGTTTGTTGAGGATCATTTCTAGGTGTGTATTCATTAAATGGCAAGCAAGCAAAAGTAATGTGCAATACTTCAGATCATGAAGTGTGACGAGGCTGTGCCGTGAGCTCTCCTCATGTGTAGAACATTATGTATTAGGAAGATGGGGACATTACTGTTTATGACATGTGAGTATAGTGTTCCCAATCACTTCCAGGTCCCTTCTACCCAGAAATTTTGAATCTAGTTAATTTTGTTTGTCTTTATGATTCATTCAACACCCTTGAAGTGTCCATTTTCCATCAATATGAATTGATTTTGTGCAATGGTTGGTTTTTTTCTCCTACCTCCCACTCCCCAGTACACTTCCCCTACTACCCTGCTGCTGTCCAGTTCTTCTGATAGTAGATTAAGTGGAAGCATTTTCTTTAACTGGGATTTCAGACAAAGTTACTCTGTATTCAGACACTGATGACATTTCATTCACTTATCTCACTGGCAGGCCTGTGGTATGCAGCCTTGATACTAAGACAAGAAAGCCTGGCCATTTGTAGTGGAGAGGGTGATGGATCAAAGTGGCTTTTTATCCAGGAAGGTTGTAGTAAGGCAGCAGAAAGAGAGTAAATGCGAGTTTGTAATGTGGAACCAAAAAGGGTTCCTTTAGTGTAAACCATGCCTCCTTTGGAAACCCTTGGGCTCCCACAAAGAGATAACACAGATAGAGGCAGATAGCACCACAGCTCATTTCAAGATAGGATCTAGATTCAGGCTTAATGGACTGCTAATATATACCCAAAGCAACCAGAGGCAAATGTTCTCCAAGGGCCTCCAGAGATCTGTGCAAACTTGTCTTTCTAGTCGAGAGAAAAAAAGACCAACATCTTTGTTTAGAATATAGTTTCAGCCATTTTTATCTGTTGCCCTATCACTTAGCAAATTAATTGAGAAACAGGGTTTGAAAGTTGCTTTATAGTTCTCAATGGCAGTGGCTCTGAAAATAGGTTTCAAATACAATTGCCATTTACACACCTGAAATCTAATGCTACATTTGGAACAGTGTAAACTTGCCTCTCAGTGAACAATGGTTTCCTAAACTTTGTGGCATTTATTTCTTTAAGTGCCACCATTGGAAAAGTACTTTGAAGATGAATGGTGCCATTCAACTATTTTATTTGCCCCAGCTAACTTTTTACAGGAAATAAAAAAATACACAGTGCTCTAGCTTTCATAGTCATGACGTCCAGGATCACAAGTTAGATTACATGGTAAGCAGAGGCAAAAATTAGGTTTTTCCTACATTTCAGTATACAAAAATACTGCAGTGTTAATACCCAAGAGAAAAGCCATCATGGTGTGGATCCTAGTCATTACGATCAGTGTGGTACAATTAATAATAATAATAAAAAACACTATCATACCCTTCTAAAAAAAATAAATGAATACATAAAAATTTGGTTGTTTTTGTACTTCATGTCTTTAGAGTGCAGGTCAACACAAGGGAAATAAATTGCTTTGGCTTTGCAGAGAATTAATAAACATGTAATCTACTGCTTTAAATTTCATGAATTTATTTAACACCATGTAAAAATTCTATTTTTGATGTTTCCCTACATTTTTAATGGGGATCCTATTTGATGTTGATTTCAGTTTTCATGGGGGACTTTTGGGGTAGGGCAGGGGCATGGGACAAGAATCATGATTATTTTTCCTGCCTATGATGAAAATGCAAAGATATAAATAGCATAGTAAGAACAGGAGAGACTCCATCTTAAGGCTAAGATTCCATTGTAAAAGCAGAGAGTTAGACGTAAGATTCCTAACATATTCTTTGGTAATCAGCCAACAAATTTAAGGCAGGGAAAGTCCCAACTGATATGTTCCCAGTGCTTGAGGGTCACCACTATCTTGGATAGGAACTGGATCAACAAATTCCTTGTGCTGAGTTTATCTTACAGAATTATCTGGAGGACTAACTATGGATGGTGACATAGTGTCTATGACCAGACAGAGACATCATGAGACAGCATGACAAACCTCTGCCTTCCTGGCCCTATATTCCATTCTTGAAAATCCATAAAAGATAGGAATTCCCAGTTTTTAAGTGTGCCTTCTCTCTGAAGTTGCCTGCACTTGCCTTTTCTTCAAGTGTGTACTTTGCCTTAAATAAAGACTTTTCACTGCTCAACTTACTGCGTCTTGTCTCTTTCCTCTTCCAGTGATAAGCATCTTTGGTACTTTGCTGTTTCATTCAATTTTCTAGACTTAAGCACAAGTCTTCTCTCCATTCTACTTCAGACAAGTAGGGAAGGCCTACTGAGGTTTCTGATTTGGGCCTGGAAGTTTCCATCGCCTGGGTGACCCGGACAGGACTTCAGCTGTATGATCGCTCTTTAGTAGCCTGCCTGAAAATCTCCTTTCTTTGCTTTGGGAAGTTCTCAGAACATAATCTCACTCCATCCAGTGCTCTGCGGCTCCCCCAAATCCTGGGGTGGTAGGGACTTAGTACCCTTGCCATGTAGATTCAAGTGGACACTGGACCCAGGTGATCCTGGCTTCAGGAGTTGGCAAGGGATCTGCCCTATGCCGAGCAGGAGTTAGTGAAGTTTTCCTTTCCTCCCTTTGCTCTTCCCTGCTCTCTGCTGCCTGCACAGCTGCTGCCATCCACTGCTACTCCCACTTCAATGAATTCCTTCCTCAGCTACACTCATCTGACCTTTTGACAGTTCTTTCTCGTTCAGAGTCAAGAACACTCCCCTGTCCAGGCTGAGGTTTCATCTAGTGTGCAAGAAGAGACCTCCCAGAGCAGCTGCCTGGCACCACTCTGACCCATGGAATTGGCCTTGGCTTTAGTCGTAGTTACTCTAAGTGGTGAGCTGTCTCCTTAAAGACTTAGCTCACAAAGGGATTCTGTGCTTGTATTCAAATCATCTTCAATTCTTCTTCAGAATATTCTGCTCGAAACTGTGCAATAGAAACTCAATAGAGTCTTCTCTTACCCTTGGTGATTTTTAATCTATTTTGTGACATTTAGAACATTTTTTATACAAATTTACAGAACAGACCTGCTAAACTGAATTCTACTTTGATCTGGAACTTCACATAGTATTTACATCATATCTTACTGTCCTCATAAAGGTCTTTGAACTTCGAGAGTAAGTTCCTTAACTCCTTCCTGAAGCACGTATTTTCAATCATTTATAGATGCTTATTTATAGATGTGTTCAATTGGAAATGAAAATTAATTCATGAAGCTGCCTGATGAATTTTGGTGACAGTCTGCAGTGTTGGTGTTTCTAAGAAGTAGGTTGTGCTTGTGTTGTCCCACACTATGTCTGGCACGTGCATTTGGGCTTATCGGACAAGTTCAGAGAAGCAGTCCATGCTTGGAATCATGTTGCTTTTGCATGTGAACTTCCAAAATGTGGTAATGTGCATTCAGAAGTTTCTAGGAAATGGTTCCCATCATGGTGTTATATTTGTTATATTTGCTGGCCATTTAAAGGCCTAACAAATAAAAGCACACCTCCGTCCATAGGAATAAGAAACAAGAAAACAAGGGGAAGTTCTTCTGGCTCATCTCTCTCTTTAGAAATCATGCCCCACATGCCATGTAAGCTTCTTTTTCACTACTCACTGCTTTCTTTTATACACAATGCATATTAATTATCAACCACTTACTCACCATCCCAAGTGCGTTTTATACTCACATTGCCTTCATGCCTCATCCCATGTGATTTCTTTTGTCTTCAATAGTAAGACTTGGAGATTCATCTATAGAGTGATTGACAAAAGTACTTTTGTGTATATTTAATTATAATGTTTCATAGAAGGGACCTTTGACTATCAACTTGCTCAAGGACACAATGACAGATTTCTCTGAATGACACATTAGAATCATGGTACAGGTTGGGGTAACCTGTCTCCAAGTTGAGCTTTGCTTTTAATAACCAGGCTGTGTTCATCTTTTTACTGCTGTTTTTCTAACTTTATCTAACCACCCGTTCATCACGTGATTGGGTTCTTTCGTCAAAGCTGAGTCATGGCCTTCTAGAGTGCCACGGGTTGAGTTTGTTCTCCTCAGTTCTTGTCTCCGCTGCAACAAAGAGGCAGAGACACAATAGCAAAGCAGAGGGAAAGTTTTATTTGAATGCATTCCAAGGGAGGAGCAGTCCAGAGTCAAGGTAGACAAAGGCCCTAAACTTTTAGGCAGGAGGCCTTCATATTGCATTCTGGCTGGGAGGCACCTCTTTGACAAGGGGGGCTTATTGGATTTCCAGGTCCATCTGTGTAGCCATGCCTCTCAGTGAGCGTGTCCTTTCCCATGAAGAGGTGAGGTTTGGGCAGTTTATAGTCTGTTCGATTGTGCCCATCTCAGGATCTGGTTGGGAAGGAAGTTACCCCCCTGCAAAGCCCTTGTTGTCTTCACAGGGGACTCCCACGCCAGGCAGAGTTTGAGCAGCTTTTTCTTTGAACCTTATCTTTCCCTTTTCCGGCTGCTCATGTCTGTCTTTCTGCCTAACATTCCCAACAAGATACTGACCATTTCTCCAATATGTCATAGCATTGTATCATACACTGTCTTAACTCTGTAGCATATGCTAACTTATTTCTGACCCTCATGCCTGATCCCAAGTAAATGATTACAGAATAGCTTTATCCCTGTCCTACTTTGGTTTCGTTATCTTGTCCAGCCTTCTTCTATGTCACACGATTTTCAGTGTTTTGTAAAAATTTGTTCATTTTTGTTTCCAGCCAGGCTATTAGTTGCTTATGGGCAGAGAATTAAGTATTTCTCCTGAGCATCTTCAACGTCTTGTAGAATGTCAGGTACATGGGTATAAAGTACAAGCTTATTTATAGATGTGTTCAATTGGAAATGAAAATTAATTCCCAAAGTTCCTTGGGAGCAGGTGCCCTGACATATGTCTTTGCTGTCTACCTTGCCATGTAGCTCAGTGTGAAGCACAGAATTTTGCTTGGTAAGTGGTTTGGGTGGGGGCTCTGGGATGAAGAAGAGCTAATAGAAACCCACTGGAGAGGCGCAAGGCTCTAGTAATGAGTAAAATGCCTTTTTTCAATGTGTCATGTACTCATTCATTAGCTTCCTTTAAAGCCTGTTGTTCAGTTCTGGACATTTCAAAGCTGCATGCTCTGAAAAAAAAAAGAGGTTACTTTTTTTGCAAGCTTTTCTCATGGAGAATATATTTTCTCATTTCTCTCTGTCCTCTGTTTATATGAACAATTGTGAAATATGTTTTGATAGGTTTTATTTTAGTCTAGGCCTTTGAGTAATTTCTGTATATTTTCCCCACTAAAATACTGTGAAATAATCCCTGACAATATTACACTAGAGTACATGGTTTGTTTTATTCTCCCTTCTATGTTAGAGAACAATATACATCATTGTATTATTACTTGTGCCAAATGGTCCTCATTCCCCTCCCACTTCCTTTTAAAATGTATTTTGCTTTCATAAAATATGGTTGGGATTAAAATTGCATTACATTGCTTTGGAATATAGTATTCAGTTGAAATGAATACTTAAAAACTTAAAAATTAGAATCAGAGGAAGAATTGATCAGTTTTCTTTTGTACCTTCCAGTCAAGCTAAATCAATTAATTGATCATCTCCACGAATGGATTAACTAGTGGATGGCTCCCATCACATGGAATCTTTGTCTAAGTGGTACAAAAATTTTTATTTGAATGAGAAATAATTTAGAATCTGACACTCAGATTATACAACCTTATAAAAGGTTTGTATAAGCCTGTATAAATTTATAAATTTTATTAAAAGTATGTATTTACTTATTTAAAACATAAAGTGGTAGTACTTTACAGAGATACGTGTTATATAAACAACAAATAAAATACATTTATACTTTATCTCCTAGATATAAACAAATAAGTAAAAAGATGAGATTAAAAGGTGTTGAAGGGAATCAGGGCAAAGGGAATTCCATTTAGAAAATGGAAAATGAAGTGAAGCTGGAATGGGATTCTTGAACAGGGTGCCTGTCATTAAATCCTTTATTTTATTTATAGGTAGCCTATAAATTACCTGTAATTTTTTTTAGCACCCAACAAAAGGGAGGTAGTTATATGAACACCACTGTCTATAGGATAAAAATAAGCCAGAACATGTGTCTTTCTGGAATGTAAGAGAGCAATGTGGCTTAAAATGTGGGTTCTCAAAGAACAGGAATTTTAAAAATTTGATGGCAGTTATTCTCAACAGGAGCCTTCTAATATATGTGGTACAGCATTCGATTTTGTGCAACTAGCATCCATGCAGGCTGATGGCACACCCTCCAGGGCAGTTCTGGGGGCCTGGTTTGTGTGGCCCCAGTGGTATCCTGGTAAATGTTTAACAGCTGGTTCTCTGGTGAGGGTGCATGGAAGCTTTTATGTGAAGCACTTGTCCATTTCCGTGGTGTAAATATTTCCACAAATGTTTATTTCAGCATCCCTGAAGGCAGAAATTGGAGAAACATGCACGATTGGCTGTCCAGAGAGTCAGCCCCAGCACCCTGTGTGGCTCGTCACAGCTTTCCCCAAATCCGGGATTTATTCCAAACTTGCGATAGACTGAGAAATGGGGTTTATTGATCACATGATGGAGGCAGCCTCTATCAGTACTTCTTTTTTCACTAAACCAATTTTTGTTGTTACTATCAAGTTGCAGGGATTTTGACTTATACCTTGTAATTACTTTGAATGAAATCATTCCTTATTACTGGTTAAAAACAGAGTCAAATGACTTAACAATCAGGTAGAACCAAAGGTAGATGGTATGCCCCAAAATAAAACTGAGAACCCCAAAAAGACCTCTGCCTGAAAAGATTTTACTTAACCTCTTTACTGACCAAGATATATGATGGCTAACATTGTATTTGAGCCCTTGTTTTGTGCCAAACACAGCTTTTGTGGCTTTACATGTATTACCTGTTTTCAGTACTATCAAGAGTCAAAATATTACTATTAATTATCCCTGTTACTTCAAGGTCAGAGCTAGTGAGTTGTGCAGTTGGGATTTGAACCTGAGTTGCTTGGTTCCTTAAGACCATATTTCAGTTTTAAAAATCATACTCTCTAATTGCTATTGAATATTTGTTGGATAAAACAAAGAACACAGGACTTTTAAATAAGCTGTTCTTTGAAATCATCTTGCTAGAGTTTGCCCCCGCCATGTACTCCAGGCATAGGTATGGTCTGTGTCCTGTTGGGTCAGGTGGGAAAGCATTCCTCCCTCTCCTCTTAGCTCTCACCTGAAAAGCAGAGATGCCAGGTGTGGGCTTTGCTCAGTCATGGATTAGCTGTGGCAAAAGCTGGGCTTCTCTTCTCCCAGGCGTGGGACGATTTGTCTCCTCAGGGACCATTTGTGTCTTCAGGACGCCTCTAAGAAAAATAGTGGTTTGTCTTGAACTCCCAAAAGACAGAGGGCATTTTGTCTATGTTAGAAGTCACTGTCAGATCCTCTCGACTTACATATAATGAGGCCCTCCCCACTCCCTGCACAACTTTCTCTGGACGGCTGGTGATTTACCCACTTCTGATGATCTCTTTTGCTCAGGGACCCTTTGCTATAAGACAGCTGAGATGAGGTGTTATTTTTACCTTGGTTAAGTAGAAAATGCCTAACATCCAGATTATGGTTAAGACCCGAAGAGATAGAGGGATCCAAGGCCTGTGAGTGATGGTGACAGGGATCTCGTTGGACTGTGAAGGCTGAACAACATGTACAACCATAGATACCTAATAGGCTTACTTTTCAAGCTGACCTGGCTCTCAGAAAATAGAAGTGTATCATCTTCTATAATGATTGAAGGGAGAACAGAAATGATGACTTCTCTGTCTCTTAGGAGATGACCACCTGACTCATCATGTCAGATTCACTAATCTTTAGGACTTTCCTTGACTCTTTAGGTGGGAAAATAATAGATAACCCTTAGCGTGGTGTTTATATATTTGCGAGTCATTGTTCTGAGTGCTTGATATGCATGTTTAATATACCTCTGTTCATATTATTACCCTCATTTTACAGATGAGCAGACTGAGCATAGAGGGTGAGGAACCTTGCTTATGATTATACAGCTCTTAAGAGTTGAACTAGGATTTGAACATGGGCAGTCTGGTTGCAGGGACTATGCATGTAGCCCCCGGAGAAGGCTGTCAACTAGAACTTTCTGAGATGATGAAAGTGTTCCATCTGTATGGTCAGTGCCAGAGCCTTAGACACAAGAGGCTACTGAACAATTGATATGTGGCTAGTGCAACTGATCAAATACATGTTTAATTTCCTTTTGTTGTAATTAATTGAAATTTAAATAGCCAGGCAGTGCAGTGCTAGACTCTTCTGCCTCTTCAGGAGTAGTCAAGGTACATACTATTTGGAAAAGAAGAGCTACGGAAATGTAATTTTGCATGTTTCTGTCACCCAGCTTTCACTGCTGCTTGTACCTACCGTGACTGTAAAAAAGATGATTTTAAAACAACTGGGTTAACATTACTAACTCCACAGTCTAACAGTTGCCACGGTAACATTACTATACACTTCGTGTCTGCCATTTGCCCAGCAGGCCTACATGTTGTATGGTGTGTCATAATAAAACAATAATATATTAACTAGGAACAATGACAATTAAGGGAAGCATCAGTTACATTCCTTCCATATCCCTCTTTGCAGGCATCTGGCTGCTCCTCTTGTGACTAGAAAGTTCTTTCTTCTCAACCCTTTGTACTACATATCTTCAGATGGATCTAATTAGGTTTCTGAAAATGCTATTTCCTGAGCCATTTTCACATCTAGTGAACAAATTATTATTCTCTTAGAATACTTTTCTGTGGAAAATTGTCAGGATACAGCAAAGATTCCAGCGCAGTATATTTATAGGACTTTCAGCTGCAAGAACTATAGAATTTTGGGAACAGTTTGATGTAGAATGAGATTTCCCTGCCTTTGATATCTTTCTTCTTTTATACAATTTAAAATTGTAGATATTTAGAACTCATGACATATCCTTTGATCAATGCAGACTCTTCCCATTCTTTAACCCTTATGGTGAAGGGATTTCTGCTTTCTTGGGCATTGTACTATAGCAGAGTGTTTTTAGTACTGGACATGGGTCACTATCCATATTAACATATGATCTCATGGGCTCTTGGAAGGCACTTGTACAAAGGTGGCATGAAAGAGGAACTCAAAAATATTTGTGGAATAGGTGACTGAATTAATACTTTCTAAATATTCCTAGGTTCATGTTGCTTAAATAGAAGAATTTTTCATTTTTCCTTGAAAAATCCTTACCCTAACAAAGCAGAGGTACCGTACCCTCAGCTCCTTGTCATAATGGGTAATAGGGAAAATAATTGAACAATACTTTAATAATAATAATACCTTAATTCCTGGGGCACCTCTTGTGTGATATAGCCTTGCACCAGAATTGTGGGAATCCATTATGTAATTCAGAACTCCACTATGGTATGCCAGCATCTAGCATTTTTGTCATTTGGCTCTGAGGTATTTGATTAGCTCATGAGGGCCCTTGTATATATATATATATATATATATACACAGAAGGAGATATATTACAAGGAATTGGCTCACATGATATATATGTATGTATATAAATTTTAGAAGGGGATTTATTATAAAGAATTGGCTTATATGATTATTGGGGCTGAAAAGTCCACATCTGCAGTGTGGGAAGCCTGGAGACCCAGGAAAGCCTAGGTGCAGACAAAGTCTGGAGGCAGTCTGCTGGAAAATTCCTTCTTGTTTGGGGAGGCTAGTCTTTTTGTTCTATTCAAGCTTCAGCTGCTTTGATGAGGCCCACCCACACAATGGGGGGCAGTTTGGTTGCTCATCCTTCACTGATTTAGGTGTTAATGTCATCCAGAAGCATCCTCCAAGATGACAAAATAAGATCATAGTATAAGTGTGAAGAAGCCTTCACTTATACTAAGGTACATAAATCTGAAATGGGACCAGGTTTTTTTTCAGAGAACTGTTATAATTCATATTTGAAATACTCACTAACTGTGTATAATATAGGTGGCTGTAAATGCCTAATCTCTCATTGTTTCAATAGTCTTCCAATGTGGGTGGTGTATTCTCATTATTTAGTCAAGGACACTGAAGCTTCAAGAGGTCATTTGGCCAGACAGTGGTAGAGTGGGTATGCTCTGGAAATTTCAGCTGCACAGATATCATATAATTCTTTTCTGCTGCATTTCTTTTCTGTCTGCTTATGATCAGTATCAATACATATTTTTACTAATTTGCCTCTATCTTCAATATTTTATTCACAGAGCAAAGAATTCATGATGTATGGTTCTTCTACTCATTTTTTTCTTACTGAAAATTCCAGACAAATATACTATTTATAAAGATAATGGCTTGTTATAAGAGGTGGTTGGACAGATAATCATTTTGGGAAGGTGACATTTCTCACCCCATGGTGCGTTCAGCAGGCAGGATGACAGATAAGAGGTTTCCTGTCATTTATCAATAGTCCACATGTAAGACTAGTAAACTCTATGTTGTGGGGAGAAAAACTTCTCTTCTAGGGGCTTTTGGAATGGGTGGCATTCACTGTAACAATCTTGAAATAATCAAAAAGCCTTTCTAAATATTCATGGGAAAAAAATGCCTTGCAAGTACCATGTTTTTTCCTTCAATAATACTCAAGTTCCTGGTTCATATTTCCATTTTGAAAGCTGAACTTTCTGACATGGCTAAATATTTTTGATACGTTGGAAATCAATGTAGTTGAATTTATGGTTTATAATTTTTGCTGTAATAATAAGATTCTTGCTGTTAATCATTTAAGATGACAGGAAAAATAAAAACATTTAAAACTATTGGGTGCCATTTAAAAATACTTTCACTAAAGTAACAATTTTCTTCGTTAAATTAAAGTGAAAGCTTTTCTTCCCCTTGTTTTTTCCCTCCTACCCCCATACACACACACATTTAATCACTTAGGCATAGAAAAAAATAGTTTGGCAGGCACTGCCCAATCTGTTGACTGTAGCAGATTGTCCTATGTTTTTCTGAGAGAAAAGCAATACCTAAAAAAACTCTCTAGAAGCTATTTTTTTACTCCTGAAACACATTTCAATGACCAGAAATTTCTTTGTATTTCCTTTCCTTGAAACGTGAAGTTGAGTCTGGAATATTTACATTTTGTTGAAAGTCAGGAATAATCCTCAAGTATTATAGTCCTATTTTCATTTTTCAAAATTACCTCTTAGTTATACAGGAAATACTATTATGTGCTTGATTTTTTTTGTTTAAGGATTCAATGGTACTTGTAGTTATATTTAATTTATAAGGCCCCTAAAATAATGTACATAAAAATTGAGTAAATATAAACATTTATCAAAGCTCAGTGGGGCCCCTTTAGACTCACAGCTAATATAGTTTTATTTATGCTTTTCAAATGATGTAATTAGGTGTCTGCATTTGGATGGGTGCTAGATTTCTTAAAATATCACAATTCTATAGAAAGCAAATATATTAACTTTGTCAAACTGCATTGAATCTTTTTCACCTTGATATTCATTATAAAATGAGTTATTTTTCTTAATGGTGAACTCTCCTGTTTTTTAAGCTTTTCTGAGGGCGTTCTTACTTTTTTTTATTTACAAAATCATTTGTCATTCAGTGGTGCTTGAACATGATCTGATTACTAATATCATCTCTTTTTGCTTATGGATTTTAAAAATTCATTGGAAATATATGTGAACTCACAAAGCTACAAGTGCTTTTTCTATTTGATTTCATGGGTTGTCATCCAAAAAAAACGTTATGAAGCTAATCAGATAATTTTTCAACAAGCTGTTTGCAATACCACCTATTCAAGGAATGTACTAAATGTGCAGAACGGACAGATAGTGGGAAGCCTGTCAGTTCAGCCTTATCGTTGTCATACATTTAAAAACAAACTGGTGAAGGGCACTGGAAGGATTGGCCAGAGAGGATGCCTTTATTTTTTTTGCTGGTTCCAAGGAATCTTTACTAAGTCAACTCTTGATAAGAAAAAAATAGGGTGGACTAGGTATGGCTCAACCTAATAGCACCTGATTATTTAGCTGCTTAAAATTTTAAAACCCAACTTAACCTTTTTTTTTTCTACACAAAATATATGCCAAACACAGCTGAGATAATTTTAAGATCAGATATGAAATTATATTACTTGACTTTTTAAAGAAATTTCCCCCTTATTAAAAAAGTAATTCATTTTTTCATTGTAAACAAATGAGAAATTATAGAAAAGCATAAAAAAGACCATCAGTATCCCTTGTGATCCTATTACCAATTGAGAAGTACTTCTAATATTTCTGGGTATTTCTTTTGAAAATATTTTATGATACTTTGGGATAATATGAAATTTTGGGTTAGTTCATTTTAGGAGCTGCTTCCTGACTCCTTTATTGCATGGAAAGGAGTTTACTCCTTTTAACATCCAAAATATATAAAGAGCTCACACACCTCAACACCCAAAAAGCGAATAACCCAATTAAAAAACGGGTGGAGGATCTGAACAGACACTTCTCCAA
The DNA here is from genome assembly GCA_032199065.1 of Smutsia gigantea. Lineage (NCBI taxonomy): Eukaryota > Metazoa > Chordata > Mammalia > Pholidota > Manidae > Smutsia > Smutsia gigantea. The sequence continues at coordinate 317,098 of JAVSCE010006822.1, read as the reverse complement.
AGAAGAAATTCAGATGGCCACCAGGCGTACGAAAAGATGTTCACATCGCTAATTATAATGGAAATGTAAATTAAAACCACAGTGAGATAACACCTCACGCCCCTTAGGATGGCCAGCATCAAAACACAAGGAACAACAAATACTGGTGAGGATGTGGAGAAAGGGGAACCCTCCTACACTGTTGGTTGGAATGTAAGTTAGTTGAACCATTGTGCAAAGCAATATGGAAGTTCCTCAAAGAACTAAAAATAGAAATACCATTTGACCCAGTAATTCTCCTAGGAATTTACCTGAAGAAAACAATATCCTGGATTTTGAAAGACATATGCACCACTATGTTTATCGCAGCACTACTTACAATAGCCAAGATATGGAAGCAACCTAAGTGTCCATCTATAGATGAATGGATAAAGAAGATGTAGCACATATACACATGGAATACTATTCAGCCATAAGAAGAAAACAAATCCCACCATTTGCAACAACATGGATGGAGGTAGAGGGTATTATGCTCAGTGAAATAAGTCAGGTGGAGAAAGACAAGTACCAATGATTGCACTCATTTGTGGAGTAGAACAACAAAGCAAAATGAAGGAAAAAAACAGCAGCAGACTCACAGACTCCAAGAAGGAACTAGAGGTTACCAAAGGGAAAGGGGTGGGGAGGGAGGGAGAGAGGGAGAAGGGGATTAAGGGGCATTATGAGTAGCACACATAATGAAGGTAGCTCCCTGGGAAGGCAGTATAGCATGGAGAGGACAAGTAGTGACTCTATAGCATCTTACTATGGTGATGGACAGTGACTGCAATGGGGTGTGTGTGGGGAACTTGATAATATGGGTGAATGTTGTAATCACAATGTTGCTCATGTGAGCAACCTTCATAAGATTGTATATCAATGATACCTTAATAAAAATAAATAAATAATGCATTAAAAAATAAAAAGAAAGGAGTTTATCCCTGTGCGAGAAGAGGTGACTGGACATGAGCCTGTCTCCATGTCCCCATGCCACCAAATGCAGCCTTCTTGGTAGACTAGGAAAAGTGTCCGGTCTTTCTCAGAAAATGAACAGTTGTTTTCAAGGATCTTGAGTTGATCTCAACAATCGCCCCTTATGTACTCTAGCAACAATTGATTGGTGATTATTGTATCAGTATTTTTATTTTACTGGAATTGGCATAAGTGCATAGCACAACTTTGTGGCAAATGCTTCAAGATGCCTGGAAAAAGAAAGGGTAGAATCACAATTATAATCTCATCTCTTCTAGTTAGTTATTTTCTGATTTTCTCTGTGTTGTATTAACCCATGTGATCTATTTCAATATTTGAGTTTTAATATTTTATATTAGATTTAGTGGAATCATCAGAATTTCCTAATTCAAATTTTCTAAAGTCAAACAGTGTAGAGAAGCTGGAACAAGATGAGATGTATTAGTTTTGGTTGCCATAACAAAGTACCATGGACAGGGTGGCTTAAAGAACAAATACTCATTTCTCACAGCCTGGAGGTTGGGAGTTTGAGGTCGTGGTGCCAGCAGTGTTGGGTTCCAGGAGAAGGCCCTTCTCATGATTCACATATGGCTGTCTTCTTGTTGTATCCTCACATGGCAAAGAGAAAAATCATTCCTGTTCTGTCTCTCTTCTTTTTATTTTTAGCGATATTAAAATTATGTTTATTTCTTTCTAAAATTGTAACAAGTGGAAATCCCACTTTTGTTACATACATGCCATATTTTCTTATATGCATCTATTTCTGTTAGCCATATATATTGAAGCAACCTACAGAAAAATAATATTGCTCATGTAAATTACCAAATAATACATTATTCCTTCTCTTGAAATAGCAATTGTATTCCTAGCATATGCTTCTTAAGCCAGATTATTTTGTCTTTGCCAGAGCAAACAGGTATTTAATAACGCTGTTTTCTTTCCCCTTCTTCCATGATTGCATCCAGCTGCTTTTCATGTTCCTCTTGACTCTTGATGACACTTTTCAGGGGAACATGGCTGTACTGCTGTTACCCTTTTGTCCTTAGAATTTCACTACCTCCATCTGCCTTATATCTTCACTTCCTCAGTGGCCACCTTAAATACTATATCCATTATTATAATTACTCTCTTACCTTTCTTGGGCTTTCTTATATTTTGCCTCCTTGACCCTGGTCAAATCCAGCCCTTACAGTATAACCATATCTGAGCTTTTCTTTTTTTTTATATTTTTTATTAAGGTATTATTGATATACACTCTTATGAAGGTTTCACATGAAAAAACAATGTGGTGACTAATTTTACCCATATTATCAAGTCTACCCCCATACCCCAATGCAGTCACTGTCCATCAGTGTAGTAAGATGCCACAGATTCACTATTTCCCTTCTCTGTGCTACACTGTTTTCCCCGTGATCCACCACACCATGTGTACTAAACATAATACCCCTCAATCCCCTTCTCCCACCCTCCCCACCCGCCCTCCCACACCCCTCCCCTTTGGAGTGGGTTCCTTCTTGGAGTCTCTGAGTCTGCTGCTATTTTGTTCCTTCAGTTTTGCTGTATTGTTAATACTCCACAAATGAGGGAAATCCTTTGGCACTTGTCTTTCTCCACCTCCCTTATTTCACTGAGCATAATATCCTCCAGCTCCATCCATGTTGTTGCAGGTGGTAGGATTTGTTTCTTTCTTATGGCTGAATAGTATTCCATTGTGTATATGTACCACCTCTTCTTTATCCATTCATCTACTGATGGAGACTTAGGTTGCTTCCATATCTTGGCTATTGTAAGTAGTGCTGCGATAAACATAGGGGTGCATATGTTTTTTTGAATCTGAGAAGTTATATTCTTTGGGTAAATTCAAAGGAGTGGGATTCCTGGGTCAAATGGTATTTGTATTTTTAGTTTTTTGAGGAACCTCCATATTGCTTTCCATAGTGGTTGAACTAGCTTACATTCCTACCAGAAGTGTAGGAGGGTTCCCCTTTCTCCGCATCCTTGCCAGCATTTGTTGTTCTTAGTCTTTTCAATGCTGGCCATCCTTACTGGTGTGAGGTGATATCTCATTGTGGTTTTAATTTGCATTTCCCTGATGATCAGTGATATGGAGCATCTTTTCATGTGTCTTTTGGCCATCTGAATTTCTTCTTTGGAGAATTGTCTCTTCATGTCCTCTGCCCATTTTTTAATTGGGTTATTTGCTTTTTGGGTGTTGAGGTGTGTCAGTTCTTTATATATTTTGGATGTAAACCCCTTCTTGGATATGTCATTTACAAATATATTCTCCCATACTGTAGGATGCCTTTTTGTTCTGTTGATGGTGTCCTTTGCCATACAGAAGCTTTTTAGTTTGATGTAATCCAAGGTGTTCATTTTTGCTTCTGTATCCCTTGCTCAAGAAGATGCATTCAGGAAGAAGTTGCTCATGCTTATATTCAGGAGGTTTTTGCCTATGTTGTCTTCTTAGAGTTTTACGGTTTCATGACTTACATTCAGGTCTTTGATCCATTTTGAGTTTACTTTTTTGTATGGGATTAAACAATAATCCAGTTTCATTCTCTTGTATGTAGCTGTCCAGTTTTGCCAACGCCAGTTGTTGAAGAGGCTGTAATTTCCCCACTGTATGTCCATGGCTCCTTTATTGTATATTAATTGACCATATATGGTTGAGTTTATATCAGGGCTCTCTAGTCTGTTCCATTGGTCTATGGGTCTGTTCTTGTGCCAGTACCAAATTGTCTTGATTACTGTGGCTTTGTAGTAGAGCTTGAAGTTGGGGGGTGTAATGCCCCCAAGCTTTATTCCTCCTTCTCAGGATTGCTTTGGCTATTTGGGGTCTTTTGTGGTTCCATATGAATTTTAGAACTATTTTTTCTAGTTCATTGAAGAATGCTGTTTGTATTTTGATAGGAATTGCATTAAATCTGTAGATTATATTAGGCAGGATGGCCATTTTGACAATATTAATTCTTCCTATCCATGAGCATAGGATGTGTTTCCATTTATTGGTATCTTCTTTAATGTCTCTCATGAGTGTCTTGTAGTTTTCAGAGTATAGGTCTTCCACTTCCTTGGTTAGGTTTATTCCTACATATTTTATTCTTTTTGATGCAATTGTGAATGGAATTTTTTTCCTGATTTCTCTTTCTGCTAGTTCATTGTTAGTATATAGGAATGCCACAGATTTCTGCATATTAATTTTGTATCCTGCAACTTTGCTGAATTCAGATATTAGATCTAGTAGTTTTCGAGTGGATACTTTAGGGTTTTTTATGTACAATATCATGTCATCTGCAAACAGGGACAGTTTGACTTCTTCCTTACCAATCTGGGTGTCTTTTATTTCTTGTGTTGTCTGATTGCCGTAGCTAGGACCTCCAGTACTATGTTGAATAGAAGTGGGGAGAGTGGGCATCCTTGTCTTGTTCCCAATCTTAAAGGAAAAGCTTTTAACTTCTCACTGTTAAGTATAATGTTGGCTGTGGGTTTGTCATACATGGCCTTTATTATGTTGCGGTACTTGCCCTCTATATCCATTTTCTTGAGAGTTTTTATCATGAATGGGTGTTGAATTTTGTCAAATGCTTTTCAGCATCTATGGAGCTGATCATGTGGTTTTTGTCCTTCTTTTTGTTGATGTGGTTGATGATGTTCATGGATTTTTGAATGTTGTACCATCATTGCATCCCTGGAATAAATCCTACTTGATCATGATGGATGATCTTTTTGATGTATTTTTGAATTCAGTTTGCTAATATTTTGTTGAGTATATTTGTATCTATGTTCATCATGGATATTGGTCTGTAATTTTCTTTTTTTGTGGTGTCTTTGCCTGGTTTTGGTATTAGAGTGATGCTGGCCTCATAAAATCAGCAGTTTGATAAAATCAGCGGTAAAGCCATCTGGTCCAGGCATTTTGTTCTTAGGTAGTTTTTGATTACCAGTTCAATTTTGTTGCTGGTAATTGGTCTGTTCAGATTTTCTGTTTCTTTCTGGGTCAGCCTTGGAAGGTTGTATTTTTCTAGAAAGTTGTTCATTTCTTCTAGGTTATCCAGTTTGTTAGCATATACTTTTTCATAGTATTCTCTGATAATTCTTTGTATTTCTGTGGTGTCTGTAGTGATTTTTCCTTTCTCATTTCTGATTCTGTTTATGTGTGTAGACTCTCTTTTTTTCTTGATAAGTCTGTCTAGGGGTTTATCTATTTTGTGTATTTTCTCGAAGAACCAGCTCCTGCTTTCATTGATTCTTTCTGTTGTTTTATTTTTCTCGATTTAATTTATTTCTGCTCTAATCTTTATTATGTCCTTCCTTCTACTGACTTTGGGCCTCATTTGTTCTTCATTTTCTAGTTTCATTAATTGTGAGTTTAGACTGTTCATATGGGATTGTTCTTCTTTCCTGAGGTAGGCCTGTATTGCAATATACTTACCTCTTAGCACGGCCTTCGCTGTGTCCCACAGATTTTATGGTGTTGAATTATTGTTGTCATTTGTTCCCACATATTGCTTGATCTCTGTTTTTATTTTGTCATTGATCCATTGGTTATTTAGGAACATGTTGTGAAGCCTCCATGTATTTGTGAGATTTTTCATTTTCTTTGCGTAATTTATTTCTAGTTTCATACCTTTGTGGTCTGAGAAACTTGTTGGTACAATTTCAGTCTTTTTGAATTTACTGTGGCTCTTTTTGTGGCCTGGGATATGATCTATTCTTGAAAATGTTCCATGTACACTTGATAAGAATGTGTATTCTGCTTCTTTTGGGTGTAGAGTTCTGTAGATGTCTGCTAGATCTATCTGTTCTAATGTGTTGTTCAGTGCTTCTGTCTCCTTATTTTCAGTCTGGTTGACCTGTCCTTCAGAGTGAGTGGAGTGTTGGAGTCTCCTAGAATGAATGCACTGCCTTCTATTTCCCCTTTTAATTCTGTTAGTATTTGTTTCACATATGTAGGTGCTCCTGTGTTGGGTGCATAGATATTTATAATGGTTATATCTTCTTGTTTGATTGACCCCTTTATCATTATGTAATGTCCTTCTTTGTTCTTGTGACTTTCTTTGTTTTGAAGTCTATTTTGTCTGATACAAGTACTGCAACTCCTGCTTTTTTCTCCCTATTAGGTGTATGAAATATCTTTTTCCATCCCTTCACTTTCAGTCTCTGTATATCTTTGGGTTTAAAGTGAGTCTCTTATAGGCAGCATATAGATGGGTCTTGTTTTTTTATCCATTCAGTGACTCTATGTCTTTTGATTGGTGCATTCAGACCATTTACATTTAGGGTGGTTATCGATAGGTATGTACTTATTGCCATTGAAGGCTTTAGATTCATGGTTACCAAAGGTTCATGGTTAACTTCCTTACTATCTAATAGTCTAACTTAACTCACTTAATATGCTATTACAACACAGTCTAAAGGTTCTTTTTTTCTCTTCCTTTTTCTTCCTCCTCCATTCTTTATATATTAGGTATCATATTCTGTACTCTTTGTCTATCCCTTGATTGACTTTGGGGATAGTTTATTTAATTTTGCATTTGTTTAGTAATTAACTGTTCTCCTCTCTTTACTATGGTTTTCTTACCTCTGGTGACAGCTATTAAATCTTAGGAACACTTCCATCTATAGCAGTCCCTCCAAAATACACTGTAGAGATGGTTTGTGAGAAGTAAATTCTCTTAGCTTTTGCTTATCTGGAAATTGTTTAATATCTCCTTCAAATTTAAATAATAACCCTGCTGGATAAAGTATTCTTGGTTCAAGGCCCTTCTGCTTCACTGCATTGAATACATCATGCCACTCCCTTCTGGCCTGTAAGGTTTCAGTTGAGAAGTCTGATGATATAGCTTGATGGGCTTTCCTTTGTATGTGATCTTATTTCTCTCTCTGGCTGCTTCTAATAGTCTCTCCTTATCCTTGATCTTTGCCATTTTAATTACTGTATGTCTTGGTGTTCTCTTTCTTGGGTCCCTGTGTTAGGAGATCCGTGCACATCCATGGCCTGAGAGACTATCTCCTCCCCCAGATTGGGGAAGTTTTCAGCAATTTCCTCCTCAGAGTCACTTTCTATCCCTTTTTCTCTCTCTTCTTCTTCTGGTACCCCTATAATGCAAATATTGTTCTGTTTGGATTGGTCACACAGTTCTCTCAATATTCTTTCATTCTTAGAGATCTTTTCTCTCTCTGTGCCTCAGCTTCTTTGTATTCCTCTTCTCTAATTTCTATATCATTTATCGTCTCCTCCACCATATCTAATCTGCTTTTCAAATTTCCATTGTATGTTTCTTTTCTGATACTGTGTTCTGTAATGATTGGATCTCCGACTGGAATTCATCCCTGAGTTCTTGAATATTTTTCTGTTCCTCCAGAGCATGTTAATGATTTTTATTTTGAACTCCCTTTCAGGCAGATTCATGAGGTTGATTTCATTTGAATCTTTCTCAGTGGTTGTATTCATATTCATAATTTTACTTTGAACCACGTTCCTTTGGCATTTCATATTTGTATATGGCGCCCTCTAGTGCCCCGAAGCTCTACCCTCTGGAGCTCCTCAGCCCCTGAAGCAATGTCGGGGGCCACAGGGGAGGCGTATTGGTAACTGGGGTGAGGTAAGAGCTGTTTCCTGCTTCCTGGCTGCTATGCCTGTCTCCACTGCCAGAGCCAGTGGGCCGAGCACACAGGTATAAGTCTCTGTGCTTTGCGTTTGTGGTTGCTGTAGATGGGGCTTCCCTCTGGCTGGCCTAATGCCAGGGAAAGGTTTTCCATTTTATGAGCTAGGTGGGGCTGGCCGGGAGAAAGGCTTAGTAGGCTGCATATCATGGAGGGGGTCCTTGGAGCTCTGTAGCCAGCCAGGGAGCTGGAGCTTCTGAAGATTGTGAAAGTTCCAATCTGCTGAGCAGAGTGCACCTGGACAATTTTGTCTACTTGTCCTTTCTTCTGAGTAGTAAGCTCTGTGCAGTCCTTGCCCCTTTAGCAGCCCTCTTGCTGTTAGGAAGTCTCTCAGACTGCCCACCTTTCTTTTGTCCCAGAGCAGCCAGATATGGATCCCTGCTTTCCACAAATGGCTGGAATCTCAGTCTCTCCAGGTACTCTGCCTGTCTTAGCTTTCCAACCCCCTAATCATGAGAGTACCATGAAAACACCATGAAATGTAGGTTTGTGCTCCCAGAGCAGATCTCCGGAGTTAGATATTCACCAGTGCCAGGCCTCCACTCCCTCCCTGCTCTGTTTCTCTTCCTCCCGCTGGTGAGCTGGGGTCGGGAAGGGCTTGGATCCCGCCCGGCCATGGCTTTGGTATGTTACCCTCCTCTGTGAGGTTTATTCTTTTCTCCAGGTGTATGCAGTTTGGCACCATCCTCCTTCCTGTTGCTCTTTCAGGATTAGTTGCATAAATTATTTTTTCATATTATATACGGTTTTAGGAGGAAGCCTCTGTCTCAGCTCTCATGCCACCATCTTAATTCCTCTACTGTCTCTCTTCTTTTAAGGGTGCACTAATCCCATGATGGGGGTCCACCCCCATGACCTCATCACCTATGAAAGGCCCACCTCAATTGCATCACATTTGGGGTTAAGATTTCAACATATGTATGGTGGGAGGGACACAAACATTCAGTCCACAACATGAAGATTCCATAATATTGGAGAAAGGACTACACAGTCCAGTCGTTCTTCTTAGGGCTTATTCAGCTCCAAGTAATGTCCTTAGCTATCCTCTGCAATTACTAACTCTGAAAGAGGATGTGGTTGAAAAGTCAGCAAGTATCTTACTGCTAGATGTTATGTTAGCATACACTGTTGCGAAGAAAAGAAGAGAATTTAATTCATTTACTCAATTTTATTCATATGTTATTTCATCCACATTCAGTAATTATCTAAGTGTCTACTATGACGTATCTTGCTAAAAACTAGAAAATGAGACTAAAGTTTTCAGTTTTCCTTTAAAAAGTGGTGGGGAGACAATATAATGTACTTGAAAACAATACTCAGACCTCAGTTCTGATAATGATTTTGCAATTAAAATCTCGGGTGTCTTTGGTTAAATCATTTGCATTTAAAAATTTTAACTGAATGGTCATAATGCCTGCTCTGCTAGCAATTCATTTTGAGAAACAAATAAGATAATGAATGTAAAATCATTTGCAGAATATATATTATAGCACAAATGCTTATTAATTATCAGGACTAATTTGAAAATTCACATAGGATTGATGAGCTGCTTTTATATTTCATCTTGGAGACATTATTTTTGAGTTGTTCAGATTTATGAAACAAATGAAGGGAACACTTTATAGACTTTCCTCAGTAGAAGCTTTCCCTCTAGTGGTTGCTGTGGAAATCACATGAAGAATTTCTAAAAGCTAGGTGTTCAAATGGAAAATAAAGCAATCAAACTAGAAAGAATTGAAAAAAAAATACTCCAAATTATTGAGAAGATGGTCATTAATTTTTTTAAAGACTCTGCAGTTGGATTTTTAAAATTATATGACACATAGTTTTTGAAATGAAGAAGAAAATTCTTTGCCCCTTTTATGGTATCTGGTTGATTTGAGTGGAGATTATGATTAAGACATCCTCAGCTTGGAGCAGGCGGTAGAAACGATTGCCTGAGTGCTCCATGTCATCATGTACATGCAGCACTTTCAGATGTAGCCTTCGATGTGGTTTTGCCTGCTTCCCAGATCTGCTTCCAGTACAGCAGTAAGATCTAATGTTGGCTTTCTCAAGGAAGTTGAGACGTTCTGGGTGAGCATGTATTTTGGTCTTTGTTACAGACACCTTTTAAGAAATCATTCCGAAGAAAACATTGCATATTGGGAAGACCGATACATTAAAAAAAATCCAACCCCAGAACCGAGTCCCCTGTTGTCTGTCCGCTGCCCTTTGCCCCCAGTGCTCTGGCAGAGCTGCCATCTGTGTGTCCCTCAGACACACCCATTTGATCTTGTCCGCATTCTTGGCAAGCCTGCCTCACATGGCTGACCCCTGTGGGCTTCCACCCCACCTACCTCAAAACAGTCTTCCCTGACCAACCTTCCAAAGTAGGCTTTTGCCAGTTACTCTTTGTGACATCACCCAGGATTTACTCCAGAGCTTTTGTTACTACTTAAATTACTGTGTAATCTATTTATTTGCTAATTCATTGTTTGTACCCCTTACATAAATGGAAGCTATGTGAGGCAGGAGAGTTGTGCTTCTTCCTCACAACTTATCCCAGAACCTAGGACAGGGGCTTCACACATGGCAGGTGCCACAGACACAATGAATAAATGAATGGAAAAGGATATTAACTCGTTGGTGTCAATTGTTTGAAAGTTTTACTGAAACTTTAAATAGGCTTTGGTGCCCTGTACTGCTTAAGACTCATTTTTCCATCTTTGAAATAATCTAAATTCCTAATTTATTTCACATTGAAATAAGGTTTATGAAATATTTGTAATTCTTTGTAGACAAGCTCTGTTATAGAACCATGAAATTTAAGCATTTGGGGAGAATTTTAGTGAGTTCTTATGCTAAACAAAAACATAATGTTTTTATGTCTTTTTTATTAAACCCAGTTTGATTCTACAGCTTATTTGTTGACATACTCAATTTCTAATATCTATACAATAAGTTATTTCAAAAACTGAAGTTGTTTCTCTGAAATTTAGGTTGTTCCATCTTGTTCTGTCTTCGTCTGTTTCATAAATCTGAAGATCTCAATAAATAATTGTTGTTCACACTCAACGTATTTGATAGTCTTTTCTAATCTCAATAAATGGTTTTGTAAAAACCACGCCTCTTCTCAAATGGCTTACTTTTTATTCGTTTCATCAGTTTTGATTGATGTTCTCCTCTGAAACTGCTTAAATAGTCTCATGTACCTTCATGTACCTTTTGGCTTTTGAGGCCAAAAAACGTACACTGGAGCCCAAGGATCCCAGGTCTCGGAGACTGAGGCATCTGCATGTACATCTCTTGTCAGGCTGGGGTGGGTGAAGCCTCTACAGCATGTTAGGAGATGTGTTTGCTGGTGATGGTGTTTCTTTCTTTTCATGTGAACTTGTTGCCCTATGCTATGAAGAAAACAGGTGACTTTGCTATAAATTTGTGGCAAAAAGACTAAGACTCCAAAACCTGAATTTCTTACTTCAATTTTCTGCTCTATCATTGTCTCCATGCAGCCCTAGGAGAACAAGGGAGATGTGCATAGATTATAATTGTGTTCCCCTGACGTATGTTTAAAGAATTGTATATTCTCTAAATGTGATAATAATCTGAGTTTGTTCTGATACTGTGTGTGTATAAGTAATAATATGTTTTACTCTATTGTCAATGAATGATAGGAATTAGAATGAAATTAATATGCATTTATAGATAGTTATGCTTATTACAAAGACTTAAAAGTAAACAGATGAAAAACAGCTTATCGTTGGTTTATTCAGGCTCTCTCCTTTTGCATTAAGGCTTTCCTGCTCTTGTTACCATAGTTACTGGTTTAATCATGATGCACAGAATCATTTCTAATTACAGTATATGCCAGCACAAAAATTAATTCTTTGCATATTTTAGGCCATAAGCAGCTCGTAGCTTGGTTTTTGGCACTTTATTATCCTGTATTCTTAAAAAGACATTTGTACATAATCTTAAATGTATTATATTCTGCTGTTTGTTATTAAAATGAAAATAAATCCCTAAAGTGGATTGGTGTTAAAATAAGCAATACAAAAAGTGTCCAAGAGATGAAGGTTTATTATAAGGGAGACATCATTAGTATTATCCCTAACATATTAATAGAAATTTATATGCATGTAACACTATTTTTCTTTCAGAAATGATTACTAAAAGCAGATTCATTATTTAGAAACCAAAATTATTAGATAACAAAGTAGTTGATCCAGAAACCACTATTTGAGCATTCATATTTTCTAAAAAATGGGCGATTTGCATCAAAATTCTCATTATTAAAATTTTGAAGAGTCTTGGAGATTACCTAGTAGAAACCATTATTTCTTAATATGTGTCAAACTCTTGTATTCCAGGGACACTAGGTAATTTCTCTCAATATCGTGCGTTGACATGACTTAAGTTTGGCATCTTAGCCCCTATTCTGCTATTCCCAATTACATAAATAGAGTAGATAGCAAAAAAAAGTTATAGAAATTCCTATTCATTGTCATTATTATTTTGCAGCTGAGTAGCTGTTTTCAAACATGAGTGAATTATTATCAACAGTAGAGATTTTTAGAATATAGTTATTTTGATGTACATTTTTATTATTAATGTGAAAATGCTATTATTTTTATTCCTAATTAAAATGTATTACTCTCATTTCTGCCTTAGTAAAAATGTTTGATAAACCAAAAGGGCGTTATTTTTTCTCACAAAATTGCAATATATCTTTTCCCCAAACCTATCAGTAAACATTTGCTGTCAGATTGTTCAAAGCAATTTTTATTACAGGCTGTTGTGATAATGCTCCCACTTGTATTTGAACACAAGTATTTACACTGGTTGGCATATATATTTTCAAAAACAGTCGTTGTATGGTGCTTTCATGACACTAGTTCTAAAACATCTTGTGTCTTTCATAAATGCAAGTCCGCTAGGCATTTTCAGTTTCATTGATAAAACTTGTCACAATCATACACAATATATTTCTATTCAAAATAATAAATGGACTAGTGCATTATGATGGATCTGACTTGTTTGGTAATCTTGTGCTGCTGTGTTCCTCCCTTAGCTGGCATGGGATCTCTATGGCATGTGTACATTTTCCAAGAAACAGTGTATGTACCTTGGGAAAAGGTCCTGGTTTCGTTTGTGCTTATGGGAAAACGTCTGATGCCGAACTATAAATATTTTTCTCCCTATAAGACTGAAGCTGATAAATGTAAAATAAAAATGTGAAACATTTCCTGCTACAAAGACTAGGCCCCATTTCCTGTTGCTTCTGTTTAACATCCTCATGCTCAAGTTCTAGGTCAAGATATGTATCCACTCATTTACGGTTTATTACAAAATAAGTTTTAACTTCCAGTTGATTTTTATTCTGACTTTTTCCATCTAGTAGACATATTACAGGAGTATATTATGTTGTTAACTGAAATAACTTTAAACTTAGTGAACTATTTAATTGCCATTTAGGTTGCTGAAAAGTGGCCAGTCTTTAATTCGGGTTGACATACTTATTGGCTTTTTTTTGGTATTTTTAACTTGCCTGGCAGCAAATGTAAATCAACTGGCAAGTGTAATTCTATTAAATGTAGCTCTACTGATTTAAGAGAGACAAAACTCTCTTAATTTGGATAACAAGTTTTCCACCAGGAATAATATAGATTAAATCATTCACAATTCTAAATACTCTAGAAATGAAATTGTAGACAAGAAGATTACTACATGAGTTTGACTATTTTTTTTTTCGGGATTCTTTGTCATTCCTTTGGTACTGCAACAGCCGCGTGCCATTAGTTGTGTTTGCGGGAACAGTGGTGGCTCCTTCTTGGAATTCATTCAGAATCCTACCTCTAAGCCACAGGTGTGACACACATAACTTAGACTTGCATGCAGATACTGTTAACTGGTAGTCATGAACAAGGGTTGGCATTTTTAATTACAAGCATTTTTCAAAATTTTGCTCATTAAAAATTACTTAACTTTTAAAAATAAAATGAGGGTAAGCCAGGATCTGTGTTATCCATTCACTTGAGGTTATATCTATATAAAGCATCGATTAACAAATTTCAAATTAAATTGGTTAATTGAAAGTCACTGTAGTGTCCAAACCAGTTACATTATTTGATTTTAGCTTTTGATCTGAGGGGTACATGTAAATGTAGATGCAGTTTTTCATTGTAAAAATTGGCCTTTTTATTTTACTTGGCTTTACTCTGGACTTAAGTGCTTTTAAGTGAACAATGATCTAATAGATTACTTTCTTCTGATTTTAATTTGAATTAATTTAAATGCGACACTTCAAAAACAACTTGTTTAAAATATTCAAGTGAACATAAAATGTGGTAGTGCCCTTCATAGTCCCATGTGTTTCTTCCCCATTTTGCTCTCCAGTCCATAGGCAATCACTATTACCAACTGCTGGATACTTTCAGGTTTCTTTCTATTCATTCAATCACTTGTTCATGTTAATCAAATATTGTAAGTACTGTATGTCATGCAGAGTGTCATGTCCATTTGTATGCGTTTTTTGAGAAATCTCCATGCTGTTTTCTGTAGTGGCTGCACGAATTTATATTCCCACCAACAAGTGCACAAGGGTCCCCTTTTCTCCACATTCCCACCAACACTTGTTATTTTTTGTCATTTTGATAATAGCCATCCCGACACATGTGAGATAACATCTCATTGTTTTGAATTGCATTTCCCCAATAATTAGTGATTCTGAGCATCTTTTCATGTATATTGGCCATCTGCATGTCCTCTTTGGGAAAATGTCTATTCAGGTCCTCTGCCAATTTTTTAAATCAGATGATTTGCTTTTTAGATATTAACTGTTATGGGTTTTTTACATATTTTCAACATTAACCCACTACTGGTTATAGGATTTACTGATATTTTCTCCCATTCAGTAGGTTGTCTTTTCATTTTGTTGATGGTTTCCTTTGCTGTGCAGAAGCTTTGTAGTTTGATATAGTCCCACTTTTTAATTTGCTTTTGGAGTCAGATCCAAAAATTGACCTCTAAGACTGATGTCAAGTAGCTTTTCCTTTGTAGTTTTTAAATTTTGTGCATTTATAAACTTTCTCTGGCAGTGGTTTTAGAAATCCACGTCTTTTAATGATTCTAGGGTGGCAGTAGGAAAACCACAGGATGTGCAACTGGGTCTCTGTTCAGTGAGGGTCTGTTCCTTTGAGTGGGTCATTCCCAAGAGCTATATAAACAACCAGATTGAATGGAGGGAAGCTGTCTTCCACCAGGAACTCAGGCGGAGAGATGGGAAGGTGACTGCCGGCTCTTGTGTAGCAGTGGACTGGGTAAACCGTGGGGACTTAGCACCGCTCTGCCCAGACATCCAACTCGATTGTTGAATCCCAGAATAAGGCACATTTCTGGACTGCAGTCTCAGTGCTCAGCACAATGCCTGGCACAGAGAGCATGTTAGTAATCATACCATCATCATTAAAGTAATAAAGAAATACACATGGAATTAAATGGGACTGAGAGATTATCATTCCTTTTTAAATAGCAGTTCTTAATATCCGCTTTGGAATTTTATGCTTGGTTGTGACCTCTGAGCATGAGATGGGGATTTGAGCAGTAGTTTTATAATGATTATTTTTGAGGGTTAGCTAGTTTAGGTGACAGTCTGAAAAATGGGACTAGGCTTAATGGCTAACATAGTATGAAGTAATTGGTTATACAATTTGTAAATATGCCAGGAGGCATAAATGATAGCTACAAAATTATAAATAGAAGGAAAATAAATGTGATGGTTCTATTGCCTTGCTTTGTGAGTGTTCAAAAGCATTTATAGAAAGTTAATTTCCTTTTATGTATTTATTTGTATTGAGCTAGTTAATTTCAAAGAAAACCCCATAAATTTTAGAACTGAGAACAACACACTGATAGATGCCCTCAAACAATATACATTTTAGTATTTAAACAGTTTCTTTTGAGAGTTATGACATCGACCTTTACTGAGATGAATGTAGTCTGTAATTTCTCCTACATCTTCAGATCTGGGTGATATTTTAGAGCATTCTGGTCATACAACTTCAAATTAACAACTTTAGCAAACAATTTAGTTTTTAGAAATCATAAATTTCTGTAGCCAAAACTTGGTGTATCTATGGTTTCCTACATTCATGGATATAACCCTTTTTCTCTCTGGTGTTAATTGATGAATGTTTGGGAATTACAGGCTTGCAAAAGAGAGTAAATGCTGTAAAATTAACATTGAAAAATTTAACTTCATGGAGAAAAAATTTACTTATAAAATGCACCCATTTTAAATGCAGAGTTCAATGACTTCTGACAAATGTGAACCCAGTGTAATCACCGGTCCTCAGAAATGTCACCTGTGGCTTTTGCTAGTCATCACCTCCTCCCTGCCCTCAGGAATGACTGATCTGCTTTTGCCCCCATGGATTAATGTTTCCTGCTGTAGAATCTGATATAAATAAATGCCACTTTTTGCCTCTGTCTTCTCTTACTCAGCATAAAGCCTGTGACAGTCATACGTTCAGTGTATATTAATAGTCCCATTTCTTTTACCTGCTCAGTAGTATTCCACTGCATGGATTTATAGCTTGTTTATCCACTCACATGTTGATAGACATTTGGCTAGTTTACAGTTTAGGGCTATTATTTTTTAAAAATGAAACAACTAACAACATTATGTGTGAGTCTTCGTATGGACACAAGTTTTCATTTTTCTTCACTAACTTCCTAGGATGGCACTTGCTGGGGTGTATGGCAAGTGTATGTTTAACTTGTAAGAAACTGTCCAAGTGTTTCCCAGAGTTGTTCTATTTTATATTCCCCCCAGCCCTGCATCAGATGTAGTGGTATTCCACATACTCATGGATGCTATTGTTAACTTTCTGATTTTTTATTTTAATCATTTAGAAGGTACATAGTGATATCTCATGATAGTTTTAATTTGCATTTCTCTGAAGATTGGAGATCCTTTCCCTAGCATATTGATCATTTGCATATAATGTTTTTGAAGTGTCCTATCCTTTGCTCATTTTTAACCACATTGTTGGTTTTCTTGTGATTAGTATTTGGTTGGTATATATTTTCTAATCTTTTACTTTTAACTCTATTTCTTTATACTTAAGTGTATATCTTATATGTAATTGAGAGCAGATAATTGAGCATTGCTTTTTTATAGTCTGACAGCCCACATTTGTCATGGTTACACCATGAATATTATTGTAATTGACAGTAATGAGTGGGTTTGTCTTCTTATTTTCTATATGTTCTACCTATTCTTTGTATGTTATTTAATTTTTCCTGACTTTTGGGTTAATTGAGTGTTTTTAGATTCTTCCACTTTAGTTATCAACTCTATTTCATTTTTAGTTTCTTAGTACTTGCTGTAGTGTTCACAATATGTACTTTAAATCTTAAAGTTTACCTTCATGTAATATACATCTTTATGTATAAAGCAATAACCTTAAAAGAGTAGACTATTTCCACCTTCTTTTCCTTGTGTCATTATTGTCATACATTTTACTCCTACATGTGTTATAAATCCAGAATACCTAGCTATTATTTTTGTTGTAAACAGTTATCACTATCCATTGTCTTTTGGTGTACAGCATCTGATGAGAAGTCTGAAAACTTTGTTTTCCTCTCCATGGAATGCATCATTCCTCTCTCAGTGGCTTTTAAGGCTTTTGTCTTTCCAAAGGAGCTCTATGTCATCTCCTATATAAGGGCACTAATCCCATTCATGTAGGCTCCTCCCTCATGATCTAATCACCTCCCAAAGGTCCTGATTCCTAATGCCAGCACCTGGAGGCTTATAATTTCAGCATATGAATTTTGGGGCCACACAACCATTCAGAACACAGCACTTGCCACTCTTCAGTTTCTTCACCTGTAAACCTGGGATACATATGGTGCCTGTGCTACAGGGTTGTGGGGATTAAATGCATTGAAACAATTAAACCCTTAGAATATGTATGGCACATTGTAAGTGCTCAGTTAAAATTTGGAAACTGTTATCAGAACTTTTAAATTTCAGATAAACAAAAAATAATTGTTCAGTATATCTCAAGCAATCCATGGGACATTATAATTGAGAATCATTTGTTATTTATCTAAAATTTAAATCTAACTAAGCATCCTGTCTTTTGTTTGGCATTCCTAACTGTTGCCCATGAGCAGAGGAAGGATAGAAACAATCATTCCTCACACCAGTCTAAGCTCAGGCTTCAATAGCAATTAATTAGGCAATATTTTTCTGTGCCTCAATTTCCTTGCCTGTAAAATGGACACAACAATAGTGATTACCTCATAGGATGACTGTGGAGATTTGAGATAGGAGAAACCAGTGCTCAGAACTGTGCCTGTAATTCATTCAGGTGCACAGGAAATATTCACTATGTGTTGATGACTTTAATAATGATTATCATTCTAAGGCACTGTGATTGCTACTATTACTGTTTGTTTCTGTTATTGTTTTTGACGTTTTTAAAATTGGACATGATTTCCTGTCTCAAGAATCTGATTAGCAATGTAGCTAGGAAGAGCTAAATGCCATTACAATAATGGATAATTAATTTATATAATTTGTGCCTGTATTATCTAAATATCATACATTGTACCACATAGTTATTTATCAGTATCCATTATTAAATAATATTCTGTACCAAAATTATGTAACATTAACTGAGAAGGAACAATCCACGTTTAGGAAACGGTTGTATTGCCTTCTCTGTTTGGTATGTGGGAGGAATGGAATGCCCATTTTATCTGCAGGAAAAGTGCCAGGATTCTTGACAGAAGTTTTCAAATTATTTGAATAGCTTTTATTCTTAAAAACTCAAAGGAATTAAAATGAGGTTCAGCATTTGAGACTCCAAAGAACTTTACCAAGCAAAAAAGGATGCTTTTAAAATTTAATTCAGAATTGAGTATAATTGTCTAAATTTAGCTTGTGAAGTACATAAAATAAGCTGGATAATACCAAAAATTCTCCCTAGAAAGATGAGTTCATGCTGAAACTTATTTCAAAAATTAACAGAACAGTTTTTAAAGATTGTTTTAAACAATTAGGCTTATGTTATGTTTTCTTTGTTGTTAATGTTGTGACTCGTCTAAAAACCTCTTTAAAAAGAATATTTACATGGAAGTTATCTTCGCTGTGAACTAAACTGCTCTGGTATTTCTGTTTTGAAGCTGTTGATGCTGTTTTCAAGCAGCAGCGATAAAAGCACAATTATTACAAGATGTTTTTTATTAATAGAAGATCACCTCAATTGAGAATGACTTAATGTGGTCTCTGGGTTTCATGACTGACATTATTCAGCTCTGGAGCTCGCATAACATGCCAAATAAAATAAAACAAATATTGATGGTTGGTTGTGTTGAAAAAAGAAAGATCCAGAGAAAAGGAAGGTGAGATTCCATGATTTTCAGGTTTGCCTTTATCCATAGGGAAGGTGTAGGTTCCTTGGGGACACTGGTGAGACAAGACTAACTTTTCATTACAAAACAGTGTTTGGCTCCAATGTCCCCAAGACAGGTCCCAGGCCATACTACATGCAGGGGAGCACATTCCTTCACCACCATTTGATGTCTTCATTACTTCTCGCTCTGTGTTTCTGCCTCTCAAGACACATACCACATTCTGCTTTACAAGTTACTGGTTTATACACTTCTCTCCCTTACTAAACTAGAAACACAGATGTTAGTGGTTGAGTTCTGTTGATATTTACATCTATTGCCTTAACTAATATGGTAGTTTTCCCATGCCCAAGGCTCTGTACACATTTTTTTTTGAGAATTAATGGATAGCTGAAAGGAAGAAATTTACTGTGCTTACCATGAATACTTCTGCACTCCACACATGTGGCTTCTCCCCAGCACCAGGCAGTTCTGACACCAACTGCCTGGAGTTAGCATAAGATCCACAGGTTATGGGTTCTGCCCCCGAAGATTGCTAACCCCCAACTTCAGGCACCAGTCACAGGTTATATACATGTCTCATCCAATTCACATGTTCTGGGACAGTTTAATTAAAGTGTAGAACACTATTTTTTGTTTGTATTTTAGTGACTGAAATCATCTTTGTTTAACCCGGAGTCTTACCAATGGGGATATGTCTTTCAGAAAATAGCTACAGCGCAGAAAGCTGTTCAGAACAGCCTCTCTCTTCCCAATTAAGGCCTGAAGTTGTGTTTCATGTCATACAGATGTGATCTTGGTTTTCATTGTTGTTTCTGAGAAGGCTGTTGCTTTTTAAATTTTGTTTATTTC
This sequence comes from Smutsia gigantea, assembly GCA_032199065.1. NCBI lineage: Eukaryota > Metazoa > Chordata > Mammalia > Pholidota > Manidae > Smutsia > Smutsia gigantea. The sequence goes on along the minus strand of JAVSCE010006822.1, from coordinate 297,184 downwards.
TTTTACTTAATCACACTCTGAAACTACTGAGAGTTGACGATGTCTTATTGCACATAAGACTTAGGCTTCCAGTGTGGTGTAGTCTCATTCATGACTTCTTGTGTATTAGCTATCTACTTCAGTAGATGCTCCCAGGAAATGCATATTGTAGAAATGTGCCATAAGATGTATTTTCAGGCACTCCACCCATGCAAATTAATAAGGATAGTGATTAATAATAGTGTTTCCCTTAGAGCTTCCTCATTTTAATTTTGAGAGTTAGATATTAAATAGAAATTCCTATTATCAATTGGAGTTCTTTGATCAAACTGTACTATAAAAACGCATATAAATAAAAATGTGATGAATCAGAGTTACATATGCTTATTTATATTCTAGCTCTCTTGCACATGATCATTCAAACAGGAAAAAAAAAAGCTGACATTTTCACGGCTGCCTTTCCTGGTACATTTTCAGTTCTCTGTGCCGCCCACCTCTCTGTATGCCCAAAGCAGCTCCCATCGGCTGGCCAGTAAACTCCTTCCTTCTGAAATGACTCCTAGATACACTCCTCTTTTGTCTCAAGCTCTTCTGGAGGAATTTTAAATTTCTGGATGAATTTGGGTGGTGGAAGTCTTTGTGGCAGTGGGGAATAGTGTCTTGTCTTTTAAACTTGTAGCACTTGTTATGAAATCAGATATCCAGGCACTACCTGCAGACAAACTAAAGAAAGCTGGAGGATCATTTTCCCAGGTTAGGGTTTATGTCACAAAGGCAAGACTTCTCCAATACATGTATTATTTAGAATAACACTTTCAAAACTAGAATTTCCTTCCAATTTATTCCAACTTTCTTGTCCCAGCTCATCATCGTATTCATGAGGAATGTGGACTTTTATATCATTAAAAGACAGATTGTAAGCTTCTTTGCAATGTATGAATCTAACCAAGCCTTCAGGATTCAGAAAGGAAAAATTTGCTCACTTATGGACACTCGCTTTATAAAGCAAAGTGTCAGTTTATGAAAACATGAAAAAGTAGAATTCTGCTTTCTGTATCTGTCTTCTCTCTAGCAATGACTGCTGGTTCATGTCCTTAAAAAGGGAGGCAACAATGTCTTATACAAGAAGGACCGCCTCCACCCCAAACTAGCCAGCCATAGGCAAATACGTAGGTGCAGATAAAGAAGATTCTTTTTCATGAGATGAGTTAATCCCTTTACTCGTATCAGTCCTCCAGCTGTGACTGAAGCATGAAGGACAGTTAACAAAAGGGCTGAGAATCAGAGTCAGGAAACCTGGACCCAGGACAGCAGCGGGCCATCACCTTGCACTAATCCTTGGGCCTCACTCTCTTCCTTCAGGGATTCGTGCATCCTTCCTGCTAAATGCCATACACTAGAGCACATCCCGGGTCTGTGTTTCACCTGTGCTCAGAGAACAGTACAGGGCCTTCGGGCTGACTGGACATTCTCCATGAAGAGAATCATACCCCCAAACCACATTCCTTGGTCCCAGTAGGAGCTCCAGATGACAAGTGATATATTTCTTGTATTACTCTCCAAATTTTATCTTTTGCTGGCTCTTTTGGGAAATCTGGTATATTCCAATAAGTAAATTCAAAATGCCACTCAAAAACCAAAACTAAACCAAAAGGGAAGAAACCTAGTGTGTAGCAAACAAGATGGTAGATCATGATCAGTATGTGAATACTTTCTGTCACATAAAATCCATCCAATTCTCTTCTTCCATAAAAACCTGAGTTTCTGAAAGGTTGAACTCACTGCGTGCACTGAATTAGGGCCATGTTCTACTTAGGACTTCCTGGATGCATTAGTTATTTCATGTTACTTAACAAGTTATGGAATATTTAATCTTTCTATCCCATTTTGCCAATGGGAGCATTGGTCCTTGACTTTTTGGTGAGACAGGGCATGGACTTCCTTGGAGAATCTGATTACAATATTGAAATTCTTCCATCCACTCACGAGCAATATTTTGTTTCCAACCCAGGGCAGTTCGTAGCTTTTGGAGGGCATCCTTGAACCCGTGGAACTCAGACTAAAGTCCCTATTCCACTGCCTGAGTAACCAAAGGGTTTATAATTTATTTGGGCATTCCTTTTCTCTTTTTTTTTTTAAGAAAAGAAATTAGTTATGACTGAGTATTATAAATATTCTTTTTAAAGGATGGTTTTAACTTAGATATGTTTATTGATAGAAAGTTAGCATAGTCTGAATGAAATTTGTGCATATCTTGATTTGCAGTTTGTGTTTAATCTTAAGATTTTTCCCAATACGTAGTTGTGCTACCTCCTTTCATTTGCAGAGCAATTTCTTTATCTTTTACAACTCTTGCTGTAGCAATATTGCAGAATCATTTTCACATAAGCCCACTAGTGAGTCTCTGCTAGGAAAGAGACACTCACCTCAGAATTACCAGTAATTGTCAATTTATCCCTGCCGTATATGACCATATTCTCCCGATACTGATGGCGGCCGTTGAGAAGAACCTTCATTGAAAAACCTATGGATAGGGATGATTTTGATACAGTGTCTATGAAATGTTTTTAGACAATTTGTGACAAGCTATCAAATCTATTTTATTATGTAAGTGTAAAAAATAATACAGTAATGTGCTACTTAATATCATATTTTAATTGAACTATGTAAGGGAAGGCTATTTTACAAGAAAAGCCAGTTGTTCAAGCATGCAAGGGACTTACTCAATGCAGTCATCCTGCATCTTTTTATTCAGACAACGTGTTTTCTGAAGCTCATCATTACAATAGCTGCATCCAAGACCCTCATCCCCAAGAGCAGAAATCTTGGAAGAAACTCCTTATCTCGACTTTTCATACATTGATTCTTTGCCTTTGGAAATAATGCCTTTTGTAAAATGTTTCTGCTGTGCACTTTAGCAATAACTGATGACAAAAATCCTGTCCTGATGACCCCTCCAGACAATCATTGCTATTTCTACTGGGATAGTAATTTAAAGTATTTATTTTGGTTAATTAAGGAAAAATCTAACTACCCTTATCTAATACAGGATTGCCTTTTTTGAGTGCCCCAGTGAACTAAAAAGAAATGCATACTAAGTTTACAAAAAGCGAAGCAAAATGTTGATATCTAAACTGAAGTCAATTTAGAGTTGAATGATTAGATGTGGGATACGACTTTTTGAGATTAGATGATTGGAGATTGTATATGAATCTTTTCTTAATAGATTACAATTGAATTTGATAAATTAAAATATTGATTACGAATCCTCTGTTACTGAAAGCTGTTAGTAATAATTGCATAAGGACCAGAAAGATTTCACCTTCTGTGTCAATTCCAGGGAAAGCCAAATATCACATTAAAAATATAAATAGATTAGTTAATTTTCTTCGTTTTAGAAATTACTTTGTTATTTAATAAAGTAGTAATATTGCAATTGTGTTTCCTCATCTACTGTGTTAAGTATATGCCTGGACAGCATTCTGATGCAAGAAAATATTTGTAACTAAGTACCTATATCAATATTATAACTTAATACAGTGTTATAGTTCAGAGACCTTTGGAGTATATTCCTATAGTACAGTATATATTATATAAGCATGTTATCTTATATAAGCATAATTCTGCATAGTTTGAATTCAACAACTAAATTACCAAATGATATCATTATCTAGATTGACAACACCAATTGTATTAATAACTAACATTTATTGAGTGCCTGCTGTGTCCATGGGACTTCCTAAGTTCTTTATTTTTCTATGTCATTGTACAGAACTACTTTTTTCAAGTGTATATAATTGATAGAAGTCATATCTACATATTCATAAACTTTTTATTCCTTCTCTTCATGTCTCCTGCTATCTTGTTTTTATCTTATGCAGCCTTATTGAGGTATAATGGACAAAACCGTAAACTATTTAAAGTGCACATCATGGTCGTTTATTATATACATTGTGAAAGGATCCCCTGTGTGTTTAACACATCCATCACCCACCAGATTTACTCATAGACACACACTGTGTGTACAGGCTAGGTTCTGTCACCTGTAAAGCCTGCTTTACTTTTACCAAGACTTGAACTCATGACCAAAAATGGCCCATGTGAGGAGACAAAAAGAAGCATCTGTGAGAGTCAGACTGGCTTTCTCACTGCAGAGAAAGAGCTGGGCCAGGACGGTGGTCTTCTCCAGAGATGACACTCCCCTTCATCCAAGCACATGAGAACATTTTGGGAGCTATATTCCTATCCATTTACTGGTAGTTCTGCGGGACCAGCCAGGTTTCAGAGTGAACAGGATCCCTGCTCAGAGCTACCTCCTAGCCCCTCAGCCATGACCTGGGCAGTAACTGTTCCCAGTGGCTCTGCAGGGGGGAACATTGGCTTTAGATAGTGTGCCCAGTTCCAGTGGCAGTTTTCTCTCTTTGTTTACTGAAGTATACTTGATATACAATCTTATATTCATTTCAAGTATACAACACAGTGTTGTTTAACAGTTACCTACTTTATTAAATTCTCACCCCCTCTAGTGCAGTTACTATCTGTCAACATAGAAAGATGTTCAGAATCATTGGCTATATTCTCCATGCTGTACTTCCATCCCTATGACCAACTTATATTATGATTGAGAATTTTTGTGCCCCTTTGTCCTCTCACCCTCCTCACCCACCCCAAGTCCTCCCCTGTGGTAACCACTAGTCAGTTCTCAGTGTCTATGAGTCTACACTATTTTGTTCCTTCTGTTTTGCTTTGTTTTTATATTCCACAAATAAGTGAAATCATATGGTATTTATCTTTCTCTGCCTTGCTTATTTCACTGAGCATAATACTCTCCAGGTCCATCCATGTTGTTGCAAGTGCCAGGATTTATTTATTTTTTAACAGCTGAATAATATTCCACAGTGTATATATACAACATCTTCTTTATCCATTCATCTATTGATGGAAACTTAGGTTGCTTCCATAACTTGGCTATTGGAAATACTGCAGCAATAAACAGGGGTGCACATATCTTACAAATCAGGGATTTTGTTTTCTTCAAGTCAATTCCTAGAAGTGGAATTACTGGGTCAAATGGTATTTCTATTTTTAGTTTTTTGAGGAAACCTCCATACTGCTTTCCACAGTGCCTGCACCAATCTGCATTCTCACCAACAGTGTAGTAGTGTTCCCTTTTTCTCCACATCTTCGCTGGCACTTTTATTTCCTGTCTTTTGGACAGTGACCATTCTAGTGGTGTGAGGTGATATCTCATTGTGGTTTTGATTTGCATTTCCCTATGATTAGTGGTGTTGAGCATCTTTTCATGCGCCTGTTGGCCATCTGTATTTCTTCTTTGGAGAAATACCTGTTCAGGTCCTCTGCCCATTTTTCAGTTGGGTTATTTGCTTTTTGGGTGTTGAGGCATATGAGTTCTTTATATATTTTGGATGTTAACCCTTATTGGATAAATTATTTATGAATATATTCTCCCATACTGTAGGATGCATTTTTGTTCTGCTGATGGTGTCCTTTGCTGAATAGAAGCTTTTTGGTTTGATGTAGTCCCACTTGTTCATTTTTCATTTTGTTTCCCTTGCCCAAGGAGATGTGTCCAGAAAAAAATTGTTCATGCTTATGTTCAAGAGATTTTTGCCTTTGTTTTCTTCTAAGAGTTTTATGGTTTCATGTCTTACATGTAGGTCTTTGGTCCATTTTGAGTTTACTTTTGTGAATGGAGTTAGACAATAATCTAGTTTCATTCTCTTATATGTAGCTTGTAAGAGAGTTATGTGTAGCTTTCAACACCAGTTACTGAAGAGGCTGTCTTTTCCCTATTGTATATTTGTGGCTCCTTTATCACATATTAATTGACCATATATGCATGGGTTTATATCTGGACTTTCTATTCTGTTCCATTGATTATGTGGGAGTTCTTTTAATTTGAGAGGGCAGGAGCAAATGTATGTTTGGTAGGCAATTAGCAATCATGGACTCATCTAATCACTATATGCTTTTATAAAGATGAAAACTTTGGCCTAATTCTTCTTTATTCACCTTGCATACTGTTAACTAGACATCTGCTGGAAAGTCTTAGGCAAGCTTCTTGATGCTTCTCGTGAAGGGAGAGTTTTGTTGATGATTGAAAAATAAAAAGACCTGGTGTTTTTAAGTTAGAAATGCTTTAAGGATATTTTAATGCTTTAAATGTTTTAAGGTGGAAGTCAGTTGTGATTTCAGCTTATTCTGACCCATCCATCTTTTTTTTTGTATGTAGATCTTTCTCTACTAAAAAGGTGAGATCCTGGATTTAAGGAGGTTATAGTGGATATCACTTAGATATCATGAGTAATTTTTGTGATATACATAATTTTTAGAAGTTCCTCAACAGAAAGTCACTACATTCAATTAGACTGCCAAAGACTTCATTCTTTTTTTTTTACTATAATTTATTTTATTATCATTAATTTACAATTACATGTGCAATATTATGATTATTAAACTACCCCTTCATCAGGTCCCCCCCACCAACCCCATTAAGTCACTGTCCATCAGCGTAGTGAGATGCTACAGAATCACTACTTGTCTTCTCTGAGTTGTACTGCCCTCCCCGTGCCCCCCCAACATTACATTTGCTAATCGTAATGCCCCTTTTTCCCTCTTATCCCTCCCTTCCCGCCCATTTTCCCCAGTCCCTTTCCCTTTGGTAACTATTAGTCCGTTCTTGGGTTCTGTGAGTCTGCTGCTGTTTTGTTCCTTCAGTTTTTTTCTTTGTTCTTATACTCCACATATGAGTGAAATCATTTGATACTTGTCTTTTTCGGCTTGGCTTATTTCACTGAGCATAATACCCTCTAGCTCCATCCATGTTGTTGCAAATGGTAGGATTTGTTTTCTTCTTATGGCTGAATAATATTCCATTGTGTATATGTACCACATCTTCTTTATCCATTCATCTACTGATGGACACTTAGGTTGCTTCCATTTCTTGGCTATTGTAAATAGTGCTGCAATAAACATAGGGGTGCATCTGTCCTTTTCAAATTGGGCTGCTGCATTCTTAGGGTAAATTCCTAGGAGTGGAATTCCTGGGTCAAATGGTATTTCTATTTTGAGTTTTTTGAGGAACCTCCATACTGCTTTCCACAATGGTTGAACTAATTTGCAGTCCCACCAGCAGTGTAGGAGGGTTCCCTTTTCTCCACATCCTCGCCAACATTTGTTGTTGTTTGTGTTTTGGATGTTGGCCATCCTCACTGGTGTGAGGTGATATCTCATTGTGATTTTAATCTGCATTTCTCTGATGATTAGCGATGTGGAGCATCTTTTCATGTGCCTGTTGGCCATCTGAATTTCTTCTTTGGAGAAGTGTCTATTCATGTCCTCTGCCCATTTCTTAATTGGATTATTTGCTTTCTGTTTGTTAAGGTGCATGAGTTCTTTATATATTTTGGATGTCAACCCCTTTATCAGATACGTTTTTTATGAATATATTCTCCCATACTGTAGGATGTCTTTTTGTTCTACTGATGGTGTCCTTTGCTGTACAGAAGCTTTTCAGCTTGATATGGTCCCACTTGTTCATTTTTGCTTTTGTTTGCCTTGCCCGGGGAGATATGTTCATGAAGAAGTTGCTCATGTTTATGTCCAAGAGATTTTTGCCTATGTTTTTTTCTAAGAGTTTTATGGTTTCATGACTTACATTCAAGTCTTTGATCCACCTTGAGTTTACCTTTGTGTATGGGGCTAGACAGTAGTCCAGTTTCATTCTCTTACATGTAGCTGTCCAGTTTTTCCAACACCAGCTGCTGAAGAGGCTGTCATCTCCCCATTGTATATCCAAGGCACTTTATCAAATATTAATTGACTGTATATGTTTGGGTTAATGTTTGGATTTTCTATTCTGTTCCACTGGTCTGTGGGTCTGTTTTTGTGCCAATACCAAATTGTCTTGATTACTGTGGCTTTGTAGTAGAGCTTGAAGTCAGGGAGTGTAATTCCCCCTGTTTTATTCCTCCTTCTCAGGATTGCTTTGGCTATTCGGGGTCTTTTGTGGTTCCATATGAATTTTAGAATTATTTGTTTCAGTTCATTGAAGAAAGCTGTTGGTAGTTTGATAGGGATTGCATTGAATCTGTAGATTGCTTTAGGTAGTATAGCCATTTTGACAATATTTATTCTTCCTAGCCAAGAGCATGGGATGCATTTCCATTTGTTAGTGTCCTCTTTAATTTCTCTTAGGAGTGTCTTGTAGTTTTCAGAGTACAGGTCTTTCACTTCCTTCGTTAGGTTTATTCCTAGGTATTTTATTCTTTTTGATGCAATTGTGAATGGAATTGTTTTTCTGATTTCTCTTTCTGTTAGTTCATCATTAGTGTATAGGAAAGCAACAGATTTCTGTGTGTTAATTTTGTATCCTGCAACTTTGCTGAATTCAGATATTAGTTCTAGTAGTTTTGGAATGGAATCTTTAGGGTTTTTTATGTACAGTATCATGTCATCTGCAAATAGTGACAATTTGACTTCTTCTTTACCAATCTGGATGCCTTGTATGTCTTTGTTTTGTCTGATTGCCGTGGCTAGGACCTCCAGTACTATGTTGAATAACAGTGGAGAGAGTGGGCATCCCTGTCTTGTTCCCGATCTTAGATGAAAAGCTTTCAGCGTCTCGCCGTTAAGTATGATGTTAGCTGTGGGTTTGTCATATATAGCCTTTATGATGTTGAGGTACTTGCCGTCTATACCCATTTTGAGAGTTTTAATCAGGAATGGATGCTGAATTTTGTCAAATGCTTTTTCAGCATCTATGGAGATGATCATGTGGTTTTTGTTCTTCTTTTTGTTGATGTGGTGGATGATGTTGATGGATTTTCGAATGTTGTACCATCCTTGCATCCCTGGGATGAATCCCACTTGATCATGGTGTATGATCCTCTTGATGTATTTTTGAATTCGGTTTGCTAATATTTTGTTGAGTATTTTTGCATCTACGTTCATCAGGGATATTGGTCTGTAATTTTCTTTTTTGGTGAGGTCTTTGCCCGGTTTTGGTATTAGAGTGATGCTGGCTTCATAGAATGAGTTTGGAAGTATTCCCTCCTCTTCTATTTTTTGGAAAACTTTAAGGAGAATCGGTGTTATTTCTTCTCTATATGTCTGGTAGAATTCAGAGGTGAATCCATCAGGCCCAGGGGTTTTGTTCTTGGGTAGTTTTTTGATTACCAATTCGATTTCGTCACTGGTGATTGGTCTGTTTAGTTTTTCTGTTTCTTGCTTGGTCAGTCTTGGAAGGTTGTATTTTTCTAAGAAGTTGTCCATTTCTTCTATGTTTTCCAGCTTGTTAGCATATAGATTCTCATAATATTCTCTTATGATTCTTTGTATTTCTGTGGGGTCCGTCGTGATTTTTCCTTTCTCATTTCTGATTGTGTTTATGTGTGTAGATTCTCTTTTTCTCTTAATGAGTCTGGCTAGGGGTTTATCTATTTTGTTTATTTTTTCAAAGAACCAGCTCTTGGTTTTATTGATTTTTTCTATTGTTTTATTCTTCTCAATTTTATTTATTTCTTCTCTAATCTTTATTATGTCCCTCCTTCTGGTGACTTTGGGCCTCATTTGTTCTTCTTTTTCCAATTTCAGTAATTGTGTCTTTAGACTATTCATTTGGGAATGTTCTTCCTTCTTTAAATAGGCCTGGATTGCAATATACTTTCCTCTTAGAACTGCCTTTGCTGCGTCCCACAGAAGTTGTGGCTTTGTGTTGTTGTTGTCATTAGTCTCCATATATTCTTTGATTTCTGTTTTGATTTGGTCGTTAACCCATTGATTAATTAGGAGAGTGTTGTTAAGTCTCCATGTATTTGTGAGCCTTTTTGATTTCTTTCTAAAATTTATTTCTAGTTTTATACCTTGGTGATCTGAGAAGTTGGTTGGTAGGATTTCAATATTTTTGAAATTACTGAGGTTCTTTTTGTGGCCTAGTATGTGGTCTATTCTGGAAAATGTTCCATGTGCACTTGAGAAGAATGTGTATCCTGTTGCTTTTGGGTGTAGAGTTCTGTAGATGTCTGTTAGGTCCATCTGTTCTAGTGTGTTGTTCAGTGCCTCTGTGTCTTTACTTATTTTCTGTCTGGTTGATCTGTCCTCTGGAGTGAGTGGTGTGTTGAAGTCTCCTAAGATGAATGCATTGCTGTCTATTTCCTCCTTTAATTCTGTTAGTATTTGTCTCACATATGCTGGCGCTCCTGTGTTGGGTGCATATATATTTATAATGGTTATATCTTCTTGTTGGACTGACCCCTTTATCATTATGTAATGTCCTTCTTTATCTTCAAAGACTTCATTCTTAAAAGCAGATAGCTAGAAAGGTTGAATGTTTTTGCAAGTGGTGAGCAACAGTCCTAAGCAGATATTTTAATTAACTATATAGTTATTTTAGAGTTTACCCCATCTGGTCCTAACTATAAAAGATCATCTTTCCACCTTTCCCAGTTTTAAGATTAGTTTATCAGTGTGCTCAATTTTACTTCAAAATATGAGGCTATACAATCAACAAATATGAAAAAGGTCTTTATTCAAAAATATTTTATAAAGTAGTAAAATATACTAACAGCTCAAGTAAAAGCAAAAAAAGGGTTTAAAGAGACAACTCAGAAAAGAATGATGCATAAACATGAAAGTAATTCTTTCTCATTAATATTCAAAGACATACAAGATAAAAAAGTGATTTGCTATAGCTCAAAAAATTGCTAATAATTTAAAAAATACACATTGCTCTATATTTCAGATATTGCACTGTAAACATGTTTTTCAGAAAACGTTAAGAGACTTGGTACACAGCTTTCCCACCAAACTCCAGGAAACCAAGTTAAGAATCTTTCAATCAAAAATCTTAGGTCAGGAAATTCTATCTTTAGTTACAAGCATTCTGTTAACTCTTGCTAAGCTTTCTTCCTTATTGGAATGGTAAACAATAATTTAAGACATTTTCCAGAATTAATTTTTCTAACATCAGCTTTTTTTGTTAAAGGCAGGAACCATGTCTGTACGTTTGCAGCATATACTAATATTTCTTCAGAAACTATTGCAATATTGAGGCATTCTTTACTGAATATTGAATATCTCCTTCTTTTCCCTATTTAAAGATTTTTCTTCTTGATTCTGTTTTTCTCTAAAGCTTCTTTCACATATAGCTCAACAGCTGCTGATCCTGGTATCAGTTCCATTATGTAACCTAAATTTTGCATTTCTTAAAAACTGATAAATTCCCAGCTTTTTGTCCACCAATTTTCTAATTTGTCCAATGTTTCTAAAGAAAATTCATAGTTTGCTCATATGGTTATCAAGTTTGTCTGAAAGTTTTTCTTTTCCTATCATTCTACTGTCATGTTCAATGCTGAGGTTTAAAATTCTGTATTCAATATATGTACCCATAAAAACTATTTTAAGAATACAATATGTTAGAAAAAGAATTAGGATAATTTAGTTTTTTATCTAATGGGATTTATTACTGAAGCAGTTTTTTTTTCAGTTAATGTTTAAAATTAGATAACTGTTTCAAGTTTCATTGAATGGATAACCAGAAAAAAAGGGTTCAATTTTAAAAAATTATAATAATTCCTTATAAATTATCCATTTATAAAAGGCAGTTCAACTTTGTTGTCTCTCAGTACTGTGTTCTGTAGAATGTTTCATTTCCTTGGGTTGAGATTTCTTGAACCATTTGGTATTATTTTTCCATTGCTTTTGGTGTGTTTTTTGTGCTAACTCATTCGTCCCACACAAAAGACTCACAGTTTTTAACTTGCTCATCCTGAATCATTTTCTACTCCTTCTCCCCTGTCCCTGTTTTATTAATTTTGTATTAAGAGGATGGTGGAACAGGAGTCATCTGTTGGGCAGACTTTTAACAGCTGCCCACACTACAGGGGGCAGTGTGCAGGGACAATAAGATCCAGTCAGCCTTTTCGACTGCTTTGTTCCTGTTAGAATCACATGCTGTCTTTCTTTGGTAGGAATTCTTTTGCTGCTTCAAGCCTTCACATTTCATAGCTTTGCCGATTTATTGCTAGTATTTCATTTCTCACAAAATTCGGTCAACAGCAGGCTCTAGCAGGTAAGGGGCAGTGCTAAGGGGAGAAGGTGGCTCTTTGAACAGAGGTTAAAATGAGGAGGACATCTTAAATTTTAGGACCCCTAGAGGTCAGTGTGATTGTGTGTCCGGCAGGCTGTAAGGAGTGGTCCATTCACTTGCTTTACGGGGGAGACGCCTCCCTCTGCCCTGCCCCCTCTGGAGGAAGTCAGGCATTTTGGGGATCTAGTCTGATTTTCCGTTAAGTGGACTCCTAAGGATGGATATTTTCCAAGAGAAATAGACTTAACCTCTTCAGCAGGAATGCTTTTAGCAGGATGTCTTTGGCTGGGTGACTGCTTATACTAAGTAAACTCAGGGTCTGTGGATTTATGACGCTGGAGAATGTCCATCAACCACAAAACACTTTGTGGGTATATTCCAGGCCACAGAAACCACATCCAATGTGGGAAGGAGGCACCTGGGAGACACATAGGATGTTCCAGGTTTCTTTATCTGAGCCTGGCCCTTGGTTGCTCTTATTCTGAGGTTGAAATTTTTAACCAATAATTAAAATCATTAGTAAACCTTGATACTGTATAAGAACTCTGATTTACAGCATCTGATTTGAGTGCTGGAAAGTGTGGTCAGCTCAGCTGATTGATGGCATTTTCCCCATAATGCACACCTTTTAGGCTGGCATGCTGGGTTTTCCTCTGTTAGGCCTGCCCTTGATGTGATACAGAAAGGAAATAAAACACAAAATCAGCACTAAGGGTACAGGAATTTATGCTCAAGGACCTTTATAGCTTTTACAGGCATTCATAACTTCCCTCTGAAATAACAGGCTCAGAAAAACAGCAACATTCTAAACAATTTAAAAGAACTTAAAATTTTGCCAAAACATGGAATGGTTTTAATTTACCTGCAAAGCCGGTGGAATTAGGTAGCCTGTATATGCTATGTTCTTAGAGCCACCCTTGCACCATCCCTTGCATGGCTAAGAGAGTCAGGGATGCACTGAACAGAAAACTAGGCTTCCGTATCTCTACAGTAAAGATGCAGGTTTTTAGGCCTTACTCCCCACTGTGTAATGTAACTCAGAAAACGAGTGGGGGGAGGTGGTACGTGGGGAAGGTTGGGGGTGTTGTGAGTTCCTCCCCATTGCATGTTACCATACCAGGGGTGGGCTTTGTGGCAACATTGTTTCCCAGCCTCTCCTCTTGTGGTTTTCCTCCTGTGTGCCCATGTGCAGTCATCACTGGACCGACCGTTAGCTTTTTAAGAGGAAGTTATTCCATATGTAGCTGTAGACTCAGTGTGTCCATGGCAGGAGGTGGATTCAGGATCTTCCTGCATCACCCCATCTTTGGCACTCTATTTTTGTCTTTCTGAGAAAAAAGCAAGAATTTAAAAAAACTTTTGGGTGACCAACTTGTCATTATCTTTCAACATTTAAAATAAACATTAATTAAAATGTATTCAAAAGTATTTATTGAGCATGTCTATTGTGCCATTTTCCTAGGCTCTCAGGGTGTGCCTCATGGAGATGTAAAAGGGAAGAGGAAAAATAAAAATATAAAGGCTTTTAATGCCATATTACAAGGCAGCAAGTACTGTGGTGAAAGAAAGGAGAGCAGGACCAGTTGGATCAGGAGTCCTGTGCAGCTGGGAGAGGCTTACAGCTATAAATAGGGAGGTCATTGAGAATGGGGCATTTAAGCAAAGTCATGGGGGAGATGAGGGAATGGACCTTGGTGGAGCACATCCAAGAAACATGAAAGTCAGTGCAAGGGTCCTGAGGAGGCCTGTTCTGGGAGTAGCTGGGAAGCTGGTGTGGTTGGAGTGGACTGAGCAAGGGGGTGGGCTGGTGAATTAAGGGCACCAGTCTCCTAAAGCTCCAAAGGCTATTGTAAGGATGACTCTGTGTGAAATGGGAACCTTTGCAGGACTGAGCTGAGGAGAGACTGATTTGGTGTTTTAAAAGGACTACTGGCTGCCATTTTGGGTAGGACTCTAGGGGGACAGGGAGCAAGGCAGTGAACAAGTATAATGTGATCTCTTGTGTATCATAAGTGCCTGTGCACAGATGCATTTTTCATCTATATTTAAGTATTAAAATACATGACTGTAGATGCATAGAAAAATTCTTGAAGGACACAAGTGGCTGATTCTTTTTGTTAGGAATCATCTCTTTCTTAGATGTGAATTTTCCTGGTTTGTCTTGGAAGTTGATATGATTATTGTGAAATGTCAGGTCAGTCTGAAGTACCACTGGAAAACAGCATGAAAAGAAATTCAGCAATGTATATTTTTCCACTTATTGGCAACAATGCCTTTGTATAATCTTATTCATGCGCAGGAGTCAGTACATTTTCTAGAGAGAATTTGGGCAGTTTGTTTCTATTGGAGCCATTTTGCCAAATATGTGAAGACAACTAACTTTTGCAGGGAAAAGACACATCAGCAAACAATACTGTTCTCCAGGCAGGAGAGGCACAAGGTGTAGTAGGTGGCATCTGGCGCTTAACTGAGTGTGCACGAGGTAGTAGGCGTCACACCTCAGTTCTGCAGCCACTGGGGGACGTAGTACTGTTATCACCAACGTCCTCAAAATGAGATAGGGCTCAGGGGGATGATGTGAATTGCCCCGCATTTGAAAGCAAACTGGTACTAAGACCATGGCTTTGTGCTCTGAAGTTGTTTGTAAATCCAGTGTTACTATTAAGTAAAACAATATTTCTCATCTTTAATTTTATATTAAACACAGACTTGTGAATAGTATTACATGCTATTTAAAAAATTTACTTTAAAGTTTTTTTTGGTCACTGTCAAATTAGAGAATTGAGTTCATTCTGTGAATTCCCAAGTGGAGTTAATAAACAACTCAATTCATTTGCTGTTTTCTACTTATTTCCTGCTGCCCTTGACTGGGAGCATTTCCAAAAGCGCTCTGCTCCCCGCCCCTCCCCTCTTCCTCAGTATTCTTTTGCTGTGTGAACTAATCCTGTCTCTGCTTAATGTCTTCCATTTGTTTAGCTTTCAGAAACTCTGCACACCCAGCCCCGTATCAGCGTGCACGCCTCTCTCGTCTCCGGGGCGGCTCGGTGCGGTGAGGCCGCATCACCTCCTTGTGCGCCTGCCCTGAACGGCATCAGTCACCTGGCCACTCCACGCCCTCCCCTTCTTGGCTCGTTTATTTCTCGCGGTCATCTTTCAGACATCTACATCTGAAGAAAAATGTTTGCTCACTCTTCTTTCAATTGCTTCAATCACCCATCTTCAGATTTTTTTATCCCTTTCACAAACACACTCTTTTGGTACCATTTTCACGCATATAGTCCTAGTTTGCATTATCACATTATCTGCATGAAGCCTCTCGTTGATTTCTCTGGTCTCAGAACAGCCCCTAACTTTCCATCCATCCCACTAATTACTGAATATATCTTTATGAAACAGTAGTTTCTTCATGTCAGTTATCCATTCTCAACCCTTAAGTACTTCGCTGCTCACAACATGTCACTTCATTTGGGATAACAGCCTAATAGCATCTCTTTCAACACCCCTTGAAAGCTCAGTCCACCGGGATGCGGAACTGGAAGGGGTGATGGTTAGCACACTAAGGGCAGTGGGAGGTCTTGGGCGGTGTTTCCACATTATGGGAGGAAAACCCTCTTGCCAACACTTAGGACATAGGAAGTATTAGAATTTTCAGATTGAGAGAGATTTTTTTTTAAAGAGTGGTGAGATCAGACAGTTTAATAAAAGGTAAGCAGAAGCAAAGAATAAAGGGGATTTAGTTTGGACTGAATTGGAAAAGAGCAAAAATGAAATTAGAGGGCTCTTGTGGAACATGCAACCCTCTCGGGTGTATGTGCCTGTGTGTGTCTGTTTAGAGGTAGAGAGTGGCTATGTTAGTCTGTCCAGACTGCTACAACAAAATACTAATGACTTGGGTGGCTTATAAACCACAGAAATGTGTTCTCCCCAGTTCTGGAGGCTGGCCGCTGGAGATCACGGTGCTGGGAGAATGGGTGTCTGATGGGGCCTGCCTTCTCGTTGACAGCCGTCTCCTCTCTGTGTCCTCGCATGGCGGCAGGGCAAGCCAGTTCTCTGAGGGCTCTTTCCATAGAATATTAATCCCAATCATGAGGACTTCACCCTCATGGCACAATTACCCACCAAAGGACCCACCTCTTAATACCACCATGTTGGGGGTTAGGATTTAAATATCTGAATTTTGGGGTAAACAAACAGACTGTTGTTGGGCAGCTGCTCTGGGGGGTCTCTGCCTGTGCACCAGGGGAAACCAGCCTGGATGGGGGAGGGTTCTTGGCTCTGATCAACAAAGAATTCTCGAATAGGTCGGACGAGTGTAGCTGAGGAAGGAATTCATTAACGTGGGAGTAGCAGTGGATGGCAGCAGCCGTGCAGGCAGCAGAGAGCAGGGAAGAGCAGACAGAGGGAAGGGAAGCCCACTGGACTCCTGCTCGGCACAGGGCAGATCTCTTGCCAATCTCTGAAGCCTGGGTCACCTGGCATCCAGTGTCTGCTTAAATTTGAATCAAGCCCCCACCCACTTCAGGATTTGGGGGAGCCCCAGAGCACTGGATGCAGTGAGATGATGTTCTGAGAACTTCCTGAAGCAAAGAAAGGAGGTTTTAGGCAGGCTACTAAAGAGCACGATCGTGCAGTTGCAGTCCTGTCTGGGTCACCCAGGGGATGGGAACTTGTAAGTCCAAATCAGAAAACTCAGTAGCCCTTCCCTACTTGTCTGAAATAGAACAGAGAGAACACCTTTGCTTATGTCTAGAAAACTGAAAGAAACAGTGGAGTAACAAATATGCTTACCACCTGAAGAGGGAAGAGACAAGACGCAGTAAGCAGAGCAATGAGAAGTTTTTATTTAAGGCCAAGTACACACTTAGAAAGGAGAGTGTGGGTAACTTCAGACAGAAGGTACACATACAAAATGAGGATTCATGTGTTTTAAGGATTTTCAAGAATGGGATAAAGGGCCAGAGAGGCAGAGGCTTGTCATGCTGTCTCATGACGTCTCTCTCTGTTCAGAGACACTATGTCACCATCCATAGTTAGTCCTCCAGATAATTCTGTAAGATAAACTCAGCACAAGGAATTTGTTGATCCTGTTTCTCTCCAAGATAGTGGTGACCCTCAAGCAGTGGGAACATACCATTTAGGACTTCTTGACGTGCCTTAAGATAGGGTTAATTATTGGCTGATTACCATAAAATATGTTAGGAATCTTATATCCTAACTCCCTGTTTTTTTTAATTTTTTTATTTTGGTATCGTTAATCTATAATTACATGTGCAACATTATGGTTACTAGACTCCCCATATCATCAAGTCCCCCATATATACGCCATTACAGTCACTGTCCATCAGCGTAGTGAGATGCTATAGAATCACTACTTGTCTTCTCTGAGCTGTACAGCCCTCCCCATGCCCCCACCCTACATTATGTCTGCTAATCATAATGCCCCTTTTTCCCCCTTGTCCCTCCCTTCCCACCCATCCTCCCCAGTCCCTTTCCCTTTGGTATCTGTTAGCTCCATTCTGTTGTATTTTTTTAATATAATTTATTTTGGTATCATTAATCTACAATTACATGTGCAATATTATGGTTATTAAACCAGCCCTTCATCAGGTCCCACCCACCCACCCCATTACAGTCCCTGTCCATCACGTAGTGAGATGCTATAGAATCACTACTTGTCTTCTCTGAGTTGTACAGCCCTCCCCGTGCCCCCCCAACATTACGTCTGCTAATCGTAATGCCCCTTTTTCCCTCTTATCCCTCCCTTCCCACCCATCTTCCCCAGCGCCTTTCCCTTTGGTAACTGTTAGTCTGTTCTTGGGTTCTGTGAGTCTGCTGCTGTTTTGTTCCTTCAGTTTTTTTTCTTTGTTCTTATACTCCACATATGAGTGAAAACATTTGATACTTGTCTTTTTCGGCTTGGCTTATTTCACTGAGCATAATACCCTCTAGCTCCATCCATGTTGTTGCAAATGGTAGGATTTGTTTTCTTCTTATGGCTGAATAATATTCCACTGTGTATATGTACCACTTCTTCTTTATCCATTCATCTACTGATGGACACTTAGGTTGCTTCCATTTCTTGGCTATTGTAAATAGTGCTGCGATGAACATAGGGGTGCATATGTCTTTTTCAAACTGTGCTGCTGCATTCTTAGGGTAAATTCCTAGGAGTGGAATTCCTGGGTCAAACGGTATTTCTATTTTGAGTTTTTTGAGGAACCTCCATACTGCTTTCCACAATGGTTGTACTAATTTGCATTGCCACCAGCAGTGTAGGAGGGTTCCCCTTTCTCCACATCCTTGCCAACATTTGTTGTTGTTTGTGTTTTGGATGTTGGTAATCCGTACTGGTGAGAGGTGATATCTCATTGTGGTTTTAATTTTCATATCTCTGATGATTAGCGATGTGAAGCATCTTTTCATGTGCCTGTTGGCCATCTGAATTTCTTCTTTGGAGAAGTGTCTATTCAGATCCTCTGCCCATTTTTTAATTGGATTATTTGCTTTTTGTTTGTTGAGGTGTGTGAGTTGTTTATATATTTTGGATGTCAACCCCATATCGGTTATGTCATTTATGAATATATTCTCCCATACTGTAGGATGTCTTTTTGTTCTACTGATGGTGTCCTTTGCTGTACAGAAGCTTTTCAGCTTGATATGGTCCCACTTGTTCATTTTTGCTTTTGTTTCCCTTGCCTGGAGAGATATGTTCATGAAGAAGTTGCTCATGTTTATGTACAAGAGATGTTTTCCTATGTTTTTTTCTAAGAGTTTTATGGTTTCATGATGTACATTCAGGTCTTTGATCCATTTTGAGTTTACTTTTGTGTATGGGGTTAGACAGTAATCCAGTTTCATTCTCTTACATGTAGCTGTCCAGTTTTGCCAACACCAGCTGTTGAAGAGGCTGTCATTTCCCCATTGTATATCCATGGTTCCTTTATTGTATATTAACTGACCATATATTTTTGGGTTAATGTCTGGACTCTCTATTCTGTTCCACTGGTCTATGGGTCTGTTCTTGTGCCAGTACCAAATTGTCTTGATTATTGTGGCTTTGTAGTAGAGCTTGAAGTCTGGGAGCGTAATTCCCCCTGTTTTATTCTTCCTTCTCAGGATTGCTTTGGCTATTCAGGGTCTTTTGTGGTTCCATATGAATTTTAGAATTATTTGTTCCAGTTCATTGAAGAATGCTGTTGGTATTTTGATAGGGATTACATTGAACCTGTAGATTGCTTTAGGTAGTATAGCCATTTTGACAATATTTATTCTTCCTAGCCAAGAGCATGGGATGAATTTCCATTTGTTAGTGTCCTCTTTAATTTCTTTTAGGAGTGTCTTGTAGTTTTCAGGGTATAGGTCTTTCACTTCCTTCATTAGGTTTATTCCTAGGTATTTTATTCTTTTTGATGCAATTGTGCATGGAATTGTTTTCCTGATTTCTCTTTCTGTTAGTTCATCATTAGTGTATAGGAAAGCAACAGATTTCTGTGTGTTAATTTTGTATCCTGCGACTTTGCTGAATTCAGATATTCTAGTAGTTTTGGAGTGGAGTCTTTAGGGTTTGTTATGTACAATATCATGTCATCTGCAGATAGTGACTATTTGACTTCTTCTTTACCAATCTGGATGCCTTGTATTTCTTTGTTTTGTCTGATTGCTGTGGCTAGGACCTCCAGTACTATGTTGAATTACAGTGGGGAGAGTGGGCATCCCTGTCTTGTTCCCAATCTTAGATGAAAAGCTTTCAGCTTCTCACTGTTAAGTATGATGTTGGCTGTGGGTTTGTCATATATGGACTTTATTATGTTGAGGTACTTGCCCTTTATACCCATTTTGTTGAGAGTTTTTATCATGAATGGATGTTGAATTTTGTCAAATGCTTTTTCAGCATCTATGGAGATGATCATGTTGTTTTTGTTCTTTTTGTTGACGTGGTGGATGATGTTGATGGATTTTTGAATGTTGTACCATGCTTGCATCCCTGAGATGAATCCTACTTGATCATGGTGTATGATCCTCTTGATGTATTTTTGAATTTGGTTTGCTAATATTTTTTTGAATATTTTGTGTCTATGTTCATCAGGGATATTGGTCTGTAATTTTTTTTTTTGGTGGGGTCTTTGCCTAGTTTTGGTATTAGAGTGGTGCTGGCTTCATAGAATGAGTTTGGAAGTATTCCCTCCTCTTCTATTTTTTGGAAAACTTTAAGGAGAATGGGTATTATTTCTTCTCTATATATCTGATAATATTCAGCGGTGAATCCATCTGGCCCGGGAATCTTGTTCTTGGGTAGTTTTCTGATTACCAATTCCGTTTCGTTGCTGGTGATTGGTCTGTTTAGGTTTTCTGTTTCTTCCTTGGTCAGTTTTGGAAGGTGGTATTTTTCTAAGAAGTTGTCCATTTCTTCTAGGTTTTCCAGCTTGTTAGCATATAGATTTTCATAGTATTCTCTAATAATTCTTTGCATTTCTGTGGGGTCTGTCGTGATTTTTCATTTCTTATTTCTGATTCTGTTTATGTGTGTAGATTCTCTTTTTCTCTTAACTCTGGCTAGGGGTTTATCTATTTTGTTTATTTTCTCAAAGAACCAGCTCTTGGTTTCATTGCTTTTTTTCTATTGTTTTATTCTCAATTTTATTTATTTCTTCTCTAATCTTTATTATGTCCCTCCTTCTGGTGACTTTGGGCCTCATTTGTTCTTCTTTTTCCATTTTCAGTAATTGTGTCTTTAGACTGTTCATTTGGGATTGTTCTTCCTTCTTTAAGTAGGCCTGGATTGCAATATACTTTCCTCTTAGAAATGCCTTTGCTGCATCCCACAGAAGTTGGGGCTTTGTGCTGTTGTTGTCATTTGTCTCCATATATTCTTTGATCTCTTTTAATTTATTTGTTGATCCATTGATTATTTAGGAGCATGTTGTTGAGCCTCCATGTATTTGTGAACCTTTTCGTTTTCTTTGTACAATTTATTTCTAGTTTTATACCTTTGTGATTTGAGAAGTTGGGTGGTACAATTTCAATATTTTTGAATTTACTGAGGTTCTTTTTGTGGCCTAGTATGAGATCTATTCTGGAAAATGTTCCATGTGCACTTGAGAAGAATGTGTATCCTGTTGCTTTTGGGTGTAGAGTTCTGTAGATGTCTGTTAGGTCCATCTGTTCTAGCGTGTTGTCCAGTGCCTCTGTGTCTTTACTTATTTTCTGTCTGGCTGATCTGTGCTTTGGAGTGAGTGGTGTGTTGAAGTCTCCTAAAATGAATGCATTGCTGTCTATTTCCTCCTTTAATTCTGTTAGTATTTGTTTCACATATGTTAGAGCTCCTGTATTGGGTGCATAGATATTTATAATGGTTATATCCTCTTGTTGGACTGACCCCTTTATCATTATGTAATGTCCTTCTTTATCTCTTGCTACTTTCTTCGTTTTGAAGTCTATTTTGTCTGATACAAGTACTGCAACACCTGCTTTTTTCTCCCTGTTGTTTGCATGAAATATCTTTTTCCATCCCTTCACTTTTAGTCTGTGTATATCTTTGGGTTTGAGGTGAGTCTCTTGTAAGCAGCATATAGATGGGTCTTGCTTTTTTATCTATTCTGTTACTCTGTGTCTTTTGATTGGTGCATTCAGTCCATTTACATTTAGGGTGATTATCGATAGATTTGTACTTATTGCCATTGCTGGCTTTTGGATTTGTTGTTACCAAAGGCTCAAGGGTAGCTTCTTTGCTATCTAACAGTCTAACTTATCTCTCTTGTTAAGCTATTATATACACAGTCTGATGATTCTTTATTTCTCTCCCTTCTTATTCTTCCTCCTCCATTCTTTATATACGAGGTATTTTACTCTTTTGCATTCCTTTGACTGTTTTTGTGGATAGTTGACTTTATTTTTTGCCTTTAGTTAGTATTTGGATGGTCTGCTTTCTTTGCTATGAATTTATTTTCCCTGGTGACATCTTTTTAGCCTTAGGAGTACTTCTATCTAGAGCATTCCCTTTAAGTTATCCTGTAGAGGTGGCTTGTGGGAGGTAAATTCCCTCAACTTTCACTTGTCTGGGAATTGTTTAATCCCTCCCTCAAATTTAAATGATAATCGTGCTGGATACAGTATTCTTGGTTCAAGGCCCTTCTGTTTCATTGCGTTAAACCAGGCCCTCTCTCTGGGGTTGTCTGGGTGAGTCTTGACTGGACCATATTCTTCTGTCTTTTCATGCCATTCTCTTCTGGCGTGTAAGGTTTCTGTTGAGATGTCTGATGTTAGCCTGATGGGTTTTCCTTTGTAGGTGATCTTTTTTCTCTCTCTGGCTGCCTTTAATTCTCTGTCCTTGTTTTTGATCTTTGCCATTTTAATTATTATATGTCTTGGTGTTGTCCTCCTTGGGTCCATTGTGTTGGGAGATCTGAGGGCTTCCATGGTCTGTGAAACTATTTCCTTTCCCAGCTTGGGGAAGTTCTCCTCAATTATTTCTTCAAAGACACTTTATAATCCCTTTTTCTCTCTCTTCTTTTTCTGGTCCTCCTATAATGTGAATATTGTTCCGTTTGGATTGGTCACACAGTTCTCTTAATATTCTTTCATTCCTAGAGATCCTTTTATCTCTCTCTGCCTCAGCTGCTCTGTACTCCTGTTCTCTGATTTCTATTCCATTCACAGTCTCTTGCACCTCGTCCAGTCTGCTCTTCGCCTGTCAATCAATTGATTCATTTCTGTAATATCTCTCCTGACTTCCTCTCTTAGCTCTTGCATATTTCTCTGTTGGTCCATCAGAATGGTTATGACTTTTATTCTGAATTCTTTTTCAGGAAGATTGTTTAAATCTATCCCACCAGGCCCTCTCTCTGGGGTTGTCTGGGTGAATCTTGACTGGACCATATTCTGTCTTTTCATGGCGATTGAAGTGGTCGCAGGCACGTGCCACATGTGTCAGCTGGGAGAACAAGGTCCCTTCCTGCTTGTTGTTCTCCTTGCCCTTCTCCGCAGCCTGTGCTGGTTACCCGCACACTGGGAGGCAGTCTCTGGGATAATCCCCTAAACTGCTGTGGACGGGGCCGCCCTCAGACTAGTCTAGAGCACTGCAGGGTTTGCAGCCACGCTGGGTGCATTCTGCATCCGTTGGTGCCTTTCAGCCTTACTCTGGCTTCTGCAGCCCTTCCCTTGTTAGCTGTGTGCCTGCTGGGAGGAGATTCTGTGCGGCCCTTCCCAGTTAGCTGCATGCCCGCTGGGCTAACTCCCTGGTTTTTAAAATGAAACATCTTAGCCTTAAGGTGGAGTCTCTCCTGTTCTTTCTGTGTTATTTATATCTTGGCAGTTTTCATCGTTAGCAGGAAAAAAAAAATCTTATTCTTGTCCCATATCCCTGCTCTATATCAAGACCACAGCAGGTGGTACACAGGTGAGGAAAATCAGAGATCAGAGGCAGTAGGTGCTCTGTAAAACAGACCAGGAAACTCCTGGCTGGGCCTGTCAGCTGTAAGAGCTGAGAAGCAAGTTGTGCCCATGAGGTTTAAGGAGAAATGTGACCTGTTTAACTGAAGTGGTCACAGGTTATTTGTCCTTTAGGTGCATGGTGGTTCTGCCAAAGAGGACGGCAAAGGTGATTTCACAGATGGACAGAGCCTGGAAGACAACATTTGCTTTCAGTGATGCCATAAATGCCCTTCACTTTGATCTATTTCAATGGCTGAAAATGTTCCTCACAGGGGTAGCTAAGGACTTCTCAGCTTAATTTGGTTCTCATCAGAGTAGATTTCTATGCCAGTCAGTTTCAGCATCTGTGCCCACAGCTCTGAGAAGGAAAAGGTGGATTTGATGGTCCTCCCAAATCAGGGCAGCAATTGAAATCATTAGAATTAGAAGCGTGTGGAATAAAGAAAGATACACAGGGGCTTGGAAGCAGTGTGAGTCTGACTGCTGTCACAGAGGAGGTGGTGTGCAGACATGCAGGCTCAGGAGCCAGGCGAGGGTCCGAGCTGTGTTTCTGAACTGCACCACAGTTACATTTATAAAAGCAATGAGAAGAGGAGAGAAAAATAAGAGCACCAGAGTTTGATGACTCTTTTTCCCTTACATTGTTTTTTGTCTAACTTGTCTGATAAATTGAAAAGATCCTGGGGCTTGCATTATCTTGACTAAATCAGACACCAAAAGCAAATGATAAATTTCTCCTTAACTGCTTATGGCTAAGTAGTCACGAGCGTTTGTGCTCTCCCTCCTGTTGACAGCACGAATCTTCTGCCCCCCGGATCGCTGTCAAACCTCAAGCCGTCCTGAGTCTGACGGCTGCTCTGCAGTCACAGTGAGCGACAGCTCTCTCTCTCTCATGCTCCGCCTCTCAGGCTTGCTCTCACTGATGCCGCCAAGAGTTGCTTCAATTTCAGTGCTTCTCGCATCCAGCTGTGGTGGTTGATTCACTCATTGAATCCGATGGTGTTAAGCACAATAAGAAAGATGACTTAATGGGAGTGTTACTGAAACCATTCTGCAATTTTCATTACCAAAAGAAGTCCCTGTTGGAATGGTAACCTCTACTTTCCAAATGCTTCTTGAAAGCAGAGATACGGGAATGCAGTCCACACCAGCTGTGTCAGCCTAATTTAGAGAGAAATTAAGTGCTCATATTCAGTCAGACGAAATGTTCTACACCCTAAAATGCTCCTCTTTTCTTAATCATGAAAGGCCCGAGGAGCATTGCATTTCAGTTTCACGTAAACATGACAGTTGGCATTTTTCCGACATTAGCATTCTTGTATAATATGTATAATATGAAGACCAGCTCTTTTAGAAGATGACTTCTTCATATTAGAGGATATATATTAAAGGAGATCAGAGTGTATGATTCCCAAATGGGCTGTTCCGGCCTAAGGATTACTTTGAGCTGAAGGCCATAGAGAAACAGCAGACACGGAAGTTCTCTGCCCTCACTCACCCTCTTTGCCTAAAAGCAGGGCACAAATTTCCCTTTGTGAAGATGTACCAGGCAGGGCAGCAGGGTATCAGCCCAGAGACTGAGGAGGGGAATCTGCTTAACTAGCCGGACCAAACAGCCCCTCTCTTTCCCTCAGTTTCCCCCAGGCATTTACCTTTCCACAATTCACCACCCCTTCAAGCCTTTCTCTTGAACTCTTTCTCCTTTGTCTTGTCAACAATTTAGTCCTCTCTATTCAAATGGCATATTAGCCCCTAACTGCTTCTTTGGGTCTTCACTTTTATTCTGTGAAGGCCTCCATCTGTATATGAAATAAATATAGAAAACCAAAACCACTCCAAGAATTTACACAGGAGAAGCTAATACAGGGAATAGGCTCTTTAAGTGATGGACTCGCTGAGAAGCCAGGAACAGGGAGATGGCGTAGGGATTAGTAATTAGGAAGCTGAGGGACCTTAGACAAGACAGCCAATGTCTGAAATGCAGACTCTTCATATGAGAAAAGGGGATCACATAACCCCCCATATTATTTATGTATGGATCCAACCCCTAAATGAAACTGTTGTTTTGGAGCTTTTTAAAAATTTTGTGTTGGTTGTCTGTACACGTTGTTATATGCCTGGTCAACTTTTTTTTTTTCTTTGTTGCAGCGTATCCTTAGGAAGAATTGAGCTAAAATAACTTAACCACTTCCCTCTTGATGGAGTTCTGGGTGGCTGCTGGTGTTTTACTCTTAAAAATACTGCTCACCGAAAATTCTTGTATCTGGTTGTTGGTGCAGCGCTAACAAGATGGAAGGGCTTCCAAGAGCGAATGAAGCCCATTACCAACAGGAAAGAATATCCTCCTTTTTGACTGCGGGAAATCTCTCCCTGTTTTTGAAAGGTGCTGTGGGCAGAATGGAGAAGCTACTTTCTCAAAGAGGTCTCATTCCGTCAGACAAGGTCCTCTTTCCTACTTTGTGTATCTGTCTTTTGAGCTAAGGCAGGGCAATTGCTCTTGTAGAGGTACTTCTGTTTGCAATATGCAAAAGTATCTTTGTCTAGATTAGATACAGATGATTTGCTATTCTTGGGTTTATGTAACCACTTTTCCTTTTTTCTGAGTGAAAAATCCTCAAAAGACTCAAAGTCTTGTAATTCAGAGATAGGAACTCTCTGCCAGCCTCTCTTCTGTTTTCCAACTAGATCTACCGTGTCAGTTTGCAGATCATCCACAAAAAAGGTGAATAAGACACTTACGATATTGTTGTCCACATCGAGACCAGGGTGTTCTTGGATGGCAGGAGTCAAATGGTCCATAACCTTAGAGATTAATTCACCATTTGCCTACTTTAGGACTGGCTTTATGACTAGTCAGTTTTAACAAGTAAGACCTCAGAAATATAGTGTGAAGTTGGGAGTACTCTGAGGTTAAATTTTGATGATTATCTTTGGTATCATTTTGTTAATAAATTAATTCATACTACTTTTTTTTTTACCAAGTTTTAGCATGTCCAGATGCCATGAGGAGATGAGTTAATTGATAGGTTTTGGGCATCCTAGACATTAAATTCCTAGGATAAACTTACATCCTTCACTGAAATTCTGTGTTTTCTTAGGAGTGGTAGGGCATTTCTTGACTAAATTATGTAAATCAGGCCTAAACGAAGATTAGAGCCTATAAACCAATGAGGTTAGTCATCATGTCTGCCTGTAAGGAATGTCATGCATTCAGAGGGGTGTGTTTGAGAAGGTAAGAGGATACCATGGATCTGCTGGAGGAATGGGAGAAAGGGGGCAGATCAGAGTTGGGTCAGGAGAGACAGAGAGGTATCAAAGTTTGGATATTAGGTATGGCATGTTTTTATTACCTTTTCTAGGCCTCTTGATAAGAATTAAAAATGGAGCTCATTGAGTATTTGGAATTTTTAACCCCTTCTTCCTAAGGCAGCTCACAAAATGATTATTTTATTCATACTCCAGGTTCCCCATAACATGGTCAACAAAGCTCAAAATTGTCTATGGTAATATCTTGCCAGAATTTAAGAAACTGGAAAACCACCCACAGGCTCATTGAAATGACAAGACAATTACTTGAAAATAAGAGAATGTGAGAATTAGACTCTTTGAATCTTGTGTTTACCATCACTGCCCCCAACCCCTGTCTTGCCCATTTGTCTCACTAAGTAGGGAACAAAGAAATGAAGGCTGACACCCAGGATGGTAATGGAGAGAGAATAGCAGCTTAGGCAGGGATTCCAAGCAAATGAAACCACATGCTTGCTGGCCAGGAGCAGGATAGCCCAGCTGTAGTCACCCAGCCTCCTAGGACACCCACAGGATGGGTGACATGTTGCAGGGGCCTAGGCCATCACCAGAATACCCACTTTTGATCTAAGTTTCTGCATCAAAACTATGGAGGGAAATGAACCAGAACATCAGTGAAACCTTTATTAAAATAAACTGCCAGACAGGGAAGACTCAGAAAGAAGATGGCATTTTTAATGAGGCTTGGCAAAAGGGCCCAGTTGATACTCACCCAATAGCAGGAATCGTTGGTCAAAAATGGCTTCTGAGCATTCACTGCCGTTGTCTGGGACATTCAGATTGTGTCCGGAGGGTGGGAAGGGATGGGTAGGCAGAAGACAGGGTGTCAGAGAGGATGGGAGGGGGCTCAGCTGGGGGATTGAGGACAAGCCAGAGCCTCAGCGGGAAATTCGTAGCTGTTCAGTGTCTCTTACAGAATGAGTAAAATTATTTATTGAATAAATGAATGAAACAATGCACAAATAGACAGGAGAAGTAGAAAGGGCAATAGGCTTTCTCAGGAGTGACCCATAACTTCTAGTAGGGTTGTTCAAGAGTGTTTTATGAAATGTTACCGCATGAATTACAAATGGAAGGAGAGATAGAATGTGGAAGATGTGGAAGAGGGAAGGTCATTCAGCAGATAGAAGAGAGCAAGAAAAGTGATTGAGAACTGAGAAAAAATGGAGAGGGGAGGGAGCCAATACCCATTTTTTGGGTAGGTATAAATATTTTAAGGTTAATGAGAAACTGGCATGAGATAACAGAATACCTTGAATTCCCTGAATAAGCATTTTAATTATTCAAATGTTTGGCTGCCTATGACGTCAGCTATCTTTGGGAGGATGCATATTAACAAGATGCCATTTTGTTAATTTTGTTCTTAACAGTGAAAGTTGTAGTTTGCTTCAGTTACCAAAAGGTGGCAAAGTTAGGTGCTTGGTAACTGTAAGCCTGTAGAAGGCTTCCCCAAGGAGCCCCTGCTGGTGTTGGGTGTCAGTGGTGAGTATCACATGCGGAGTAACAGTGGGCCAAAGCCAGGCAGAAGCTTTCAGTCTTCTGCCCTGATTCCTGTTCTTGGCAATACTGCAGCCTCCCAGCTTGCAATGTTATGAATCACAGCCCTGCCTTTTCATTTTATTCTTTATTTAGTACTGTAATTATCTGAATGAGCTTTTGAAATTATGAGTTGAAGCTTCAGATGAGTGACTCCACTACTCCCAGTCTAAATTTGGTTCAGTACTTTATATGTCTTAAAAAGAGAGAAAAGACCCAAAGTAATTTTTAAGACATAGTTGAAGATCTCACAACTTGTCCCGTCTCTCTTACTTTTTCCCAAGAAATAACCACCGTCCTGAAAACAAGACTGATTGTGTTTGTATGTGTGTTTCTGTACTAATTACTTACAGTGATCGGTGCCTGCTAAAGATCATCAGGAACACTCCTGTATGTGAATAACGGTGGAGGAAGATGTCAGAGGGAAGTGTCAGGAATCTCAGAGGGTGTTTATAGGTTCAGACTTGTGTGAAGGGATTTTGGGTAGCATTTCAGGATGTGGGGTGTTGCTCTCAATTGTTTATTCTTAGGAAGCAGGGGTAATTCTGTTATTGAGTATCTTAATAACTCTCACCTAAAAGGATGGAAGAATGGGATAAGGCTAAAGCTGTACTTGGTAGAGAATCAGCGTTGCTCATATTAGGCAGGATAGGGGACATTTGGACAATATTTCTGGTTTACCTTGTTCAGCCTAAAATCATAGTGGTCTTGCTTTTTTCTTGATCCATAATGAGTGGTCTTGTCTGATAGGTGTTCTGTGAAATTATTTATGTTTGATAGAAGAACATAAAGGCCATGTTCTAGGAGACTCATAAAGGTATATTGCAGGCCAGCTGCTCATTGATAGAACCAGGTCTGCTCACAGGTGTCAGTAACTGCCATTCTTATATAACTGCACATCTATATATCTGTGTTCATAAATACATGCTATGTGTATGTATATGTAGATATAATTTATGATATATGTAATTTTGATATTTCTCTTTAAAATTCATACAAATGGTATCATGCTCTCTTCATGACACTTAATAATTTGCTTTTTCAAAGGCTCATTCTCAGTGCATCCATGCCTGGGGGTACGGTGTTCAGTTGTACAAATGAGGTACATTGAGTTCTCTGCAGGTGGACAGTCAGCTTACTTATGTGTGTTTGCTATTGTCACAGTTATTGAGGCAGTGTTGCCAAAAACAGCGGTTTCTCTAAGGTGTTTCTTCTAAAAGAAAGCTACCATTTCAAATTTACTGGGTATTTTCAAGTTGGTCTCCCAACATTACTTGTATATTTTTACTTTGCCCTCTACTGTGTAAAAATTACACTTTTCAACAGCACTTGTTATGAAACTTTAATTTGGCTAGTCATCTGGGTATGCAGTAGATTATCATTGCTCTTTTAATATGGTTTTCTGTAATTTTTAATCAGCCTACATATTTTTACATGTTTTTTGACCATTTGATTTTTCAGTTTTGTGCATGACTTGTTTATATTATTTGGTCATTTTCCTACTGAATTATAAGGCTTTTGCTTATTGATTTGTTTATTGATATATACAAAATATATTTATTTTTACATACTTTGGACACTAAGCATTTGTACAGCTTGTGACTTGCCTTTTCTCCTTTTATGGTATTTTCTCACCCAAGTTTTAAATTTTAATATGATCAAATAGTTTTTTTCCTTTATGGCTTGTATTTTTCTTCTCTTTTAAAAAATTCTACCTATCCTGATGATGTAAAGTTAGTCTCTTTAATTTTCTTCCAAATGTCTTAAAGTATTATTTCACACATTAGTCCACCTGGTGTGTGTGTGTTCATGTGTGGAGTTTGAAATACATACCTATTTTTATTTTTTTAACTGTATGGTTAGTCTATTGTCTAGCACATCTTTCCCTTGTGATTTATGATGCTACCTCGTTCCTGATCTAGTTTCTACATATCCTGTGTCTAAATCTTGGCTCTGTATTTTCTTACATTCTTCAGTTTGTCAATTGTAAACTCTGCTCTCTTTTTATTCTGCAAAATGATTTGTTTAAAATAGGAATTATCTTTCCTTAAAGTTTTAGTGGAGCTTTCATATAATACTTTCTGGCCCTTGCTGTTCATCAGTGGGTAAATTCTTAACTACTGAATCATTATTTAAATTGTTATAATGATTCCTTAGTTTGCTAGTTTCTTTTGAAACATTTAAAATATCTGTTTCATCCATATTTAAAAATATATTTAAATACATTTTAATGTTCTTTTACATTTTTTTCAAAAGTTTTATCATAGCTGTGCCCTATTATTTCGAAAACTGGCTTTGCCTTTTCTCTTTTGTTTCTGATAAAACCTGGCAGTTGCTTGTCAGTTATATCTGCGTCACCATGAGGTATGTACCTGTTTCTGTCTGGTTTTCATCACTTAACATCTCTTCTAGGAAGACTTCATTGATTTTGGTGCATACGGTGGGAGTTCACTAATTCTTATTGCTTTATAGTGTTCATTGTATCATACCATTATTTTTATAATAAATACCATGATTTTGTGGTATATTACTGCCACTAATTTATTTTTTCATTCCAACATTAATGGATACTTGGGGCTGTTTCCAGATTTTGGACACCATGAGAAGGGCTGCTTTGAACTCTTTCCATATCATCTTTAGCTGCACATACATATATGTATTTTGGAAAGGTATATTCCTGAAGAGTTAAATTACTGAGTCATACAGTTCAGCTATGGTCAGATTTAGTAGCTAGTGTCAAAGGGTTTTCCAGTTTAAACTGTTTCCAGCACTGAGGGTGTGTGAGAGTTCAAGTTGCTCAGTATTCTCACCAGCACTTGGTTTTACTCATCTCTTTAATTTTACCATCTTGTTTCAAAGGACTTGCCAATGTAAAAAGAAATTTGAACTCAATGGTAGATATTTTTAAATCTTTAACATATGTCAAAGACACATTTCATCTATATAGATAGGAAAATGTAATTTCTCTAATGATCAGTCATTTTTTGGGTATGTTAGGTCAAATACTGGATTTATTGGACTTTTTAAAAAAGAGGCTGACCTGTGTGCCTTACTGCTTTGTTCCAGTGTCTAATATGTTTTGAAAATATCTGTACCCAGTTTCTAAAAGCAGACTCTATGAAAGAATCATGGGTACTGTTGTTAAAAATGTTCAGAATATATATATAATGATATGAATCATCTCTAGTGTGTGGAGATGTTGACAGAAGACAATGAATTGAATGTGTGTTCTTTGCCAGTGTTTGTTGGCTGAGTCATGAAA
Source organism: Smutsia gigantea (assembly GCA_032199065.1). Classification (NCBI taxonomy): domain Eukaryota; kingdom Metazoa; phylum Chordata; class Mammalia; order Pholidota; family Manidae; genus Smutsia; species Smutsia gigantea. The sequence continues at coordinate 265,562 of JAVSCE010006822.1, read as the reverse complement.
GAGTTTTACAAAGATTTGCAGTTCTGCTAACTCCATTCAGTATTTCTTCAAACAAAACTTGCCAAATAGTCAATAATCAGGGGTGAACATCACAATGTAATTTACATTTTGTCATCAGTATCACACTGCATATGAATAAGCTAAATCTGAAGCTCCAAGGAAGGGAAAAGCTTAATTTTGATTTAGCTGGACAGCTCTGAGAATACACTTTGAAACTGAAACTTTTCATAATACAAGTCAGTAATGATTTTATGTATTTTTCTCAAATGAATCAACAGGTAGAACATTTTAATTGTAGTTAACAGTGTTATGTAAATTGGCTGTACAAGCAACAAGAAAAATTTGAACACTGTTTTTTGCTACTGATAAGTTGAGAGTTGCTTCTTAATTAATGCAATATCTCTGTGAATTTAATGTTAATACTGAGTAGACACAAAAGTTAGTTAAATTACTTATCTTGGACACATGTACTTATGAAACTGATAGGTTTTTGCTTTAAAACCAAATCTATTGTTCTAAAAAAAAAAGGAACCAGTTTTGTCAATATTATTGCAGAAGTCAAAAAATGGTTTTCGATACCCAATTCAGTGATTAGGGAACTTTTAAGTTGGGAATATGAATCTACTTTCCCTACTGTAAATTCTATGAAATGTAAATACAGATCAAGTAGTTATGATGAAAATTTAGCATCCAATTTGAGAGGTGCTGTAAGTATAAAATACATAGTGGATTTTGAGGACTTAGTAAAAAAATGTGAAATATCTGCTTAATAATATTGATTAGATGTTGCAATTATAATATTTGGATCTTTTGGATACCTGGTTAAATAAAATATATTATTACAATTAATTTCCTGTTATTTTTATTTTTTTAATGCAGCTTCTAATAAATGTAAAATTACATATGTGACTCACATTATGTTTCACAATTATACAGTTAAAATCTAGAGCAGTAACTTGAATGTGCATATTTTCAGAACAAGAAACCCTAAACTGATATGCTGAAAAATTGATTAGATTAATTAGCTTGTGTTTTAATCCCATGGTTTTCCATTGGCTTCAGGAAACAATGTAAATTCCTTAAGATGGTACAGATGCCATGGTTAGACTCTGACTCCTGTTCCAGCAATGTAACCCATCTTCTCCTTGCATTTAGTATGCATTAAAAAATGGGTCTTTTTTATATTTATGATCATGTCACTCAATTTCACAAGCTTTAAAAATTTACATAAATTGTTCCTGCTGCTTAGAATCCCTTTACACCTTGACTACCTGGTGAATTTCTACTAATTTTTCCAAGATATTGGTCTTGTTTTTCCCTGTTTGATAAATTCTTTGACTTTTCCCAGTAGAAGATTATTCTTCATCTGTGTAACCATTGTGTCTTTTTCACAACTTTATTTCTCCTTATCATAATATTCTGTTTTACAAATGTTTCCCTGCCAGACTGCAAATTCTTTTTAGTGTTGTTCCTTACATTTACTTACATTTCGCTTACAGAGTGTTTGGCATATCAATTGGCTTATAGTATGTATATTAGTATTTTTTAAATGTATGAAGGAGGAAAACTTAGTAAAGTAAAACAAAATTTCAAAGAGAGGATGAAATGGATAAATGGAAAATTAAAACTTTAAGTTTATAAAAAATGATAGGTTAGGTCTCTATGGTAATCTTCTTTGCAGAAGAATAATTTTAAATATTTGTCAAAGATCTAAGGGTCGAAACTGTGAAAAAAGATGATCTTTCCAGTCTTTATTTAATATGAAATATGGCATTATATAAATTAAATATGTTAATATTGAATCCTTATCATTCTTTACTGACATATTTATTAACCATCAGTAGCATAAAATAATTTCAGTGCTTACTCAGGTGTTTATATTACTATGTGTGTCAGCTGTCTTAAAATATTTTGATAAGTACATAGTAGACCTCATGGAAAATATTAAAGAAAAGTCATGTCAACTAAAAAATAATAGGTATTATTAAAGAAGCATACTACCCAGGCAAAATGGGAAATGTATCTATCTTGCCTGATATTAACTGGAAATGGTTGAAAAAAGGCATAATGTTTCTAATTTAATTGATTAAAATGATAATAACTATGGATAAATAAATGTATAACAAGCTATTCATCTAAAAACTAGATGTAAATTTTTTAAAGTATTTTTTAAAAATCCTTTTGACTACAAATTAAATGTTGACTGTTGCTTGACATAGTAGGTATTTACAAAGGCTTATTCAATATTAATTATTATCATTATCATTTTGATTATTTTCTCAAATATTCAATACTAAGTAGTTTTATTTTTTATTTATTTTGTTATTTTGACAATTACATGAGCAACATTATGGTTACTAGACTCCCCCTATTATCAAGTCCCCACCACATACCCCCATTGCAGTCAACTAAGTAGTTTTTTATAACTAAAAAATATTTATCAAAAAATCATTTCTCCTACCTAATATTTAGAAGAGGAAAGAAATTTCCCTCACTGTTTTGATTTTTCTATAAAGTTGCTCAACTGTCTTTTTTTATTATTTTAGAACACTGGCTAAATTGCTGTCCTGCACATCTAGAATCACTGTTTTGACTAGAGCAAAGTGACTGATTTACTTTCCCCTCTCTTCTGGAGCTGAAGCAGGAAAAAAACTTCTCCCCCAGAAGGGAGCACAGTGGCCTGTGTCTCACACATGGCCACAGGTGAGTCTTCTGGCTGCAGTCATCTTGGGGCAGATGATACTTCTTGCTGGATTTGCTGTTGAACACCCACTGACTGTCATTTCCCTGAGGGCAGGGAACCTTGGAGGTGTGTTCCCTCTGATCACTTCTGGAGCCTCCTTGGACCTTGAGGCTCCCTCTGCTTGTGCAGAATCCCATCGGGGTGATATCACGATCTCTGTTACCTTTCTTGCCCCTTAGCTGGAATCTCGTCATTTCTGGTTCCTGTCTTTTCTAACCATGGGCTTCAACCCCAGAGAACCAGGTGACAGGTAAACACCAGACTGACTTAATGGAGAACAAACAGAAAGGAAAAACAGAACAGAAAAGAACTCCTGGATCATCCAGAGCAGCAGCAAAAGTTGCTCTGGTTGAATCCCATTCCTCTTCCCCATTTTTGGCATTTCATTTTGACTAACACTGAGCAATATTCCCACTTTCATGTTAAAGCATACCCTTTCTGGTGTGTTTAGTGTGATTTTAGGTGGCATTTGCAAAATGTCTTAAATTGCGCATCCAATAGGACAGGCTTAACTGGAAGGCTGTGGTTACCATGGCACTCAAGACAGCTTTCAGGGACAAATGTATCTCCTCCACAAACACAGGTTGGAACTGAAAATAGAGCAGCATATTATTCTCTTCTGAAATTGAGGACATAAAGTACAGTATATGTTAGTAAAATGCAAAGTGTTTTAGTTTTTAAAACTTCCTTATTACTTTAAATCTAATCTAATGAGGTCTATTATGATTTGGATTCCTATAGCTCATTCCGGTAAGAAAGTCAGTATTCTAGAAATCTCATAGGAGCTGCTTCATGAAACTGCTCATCTGAAGCTCACAGCACTGTCACGACACTCCTGGGTTTCTTCCCACATGCATTCTATTTTTAGGTCCGTGTGCCATATGGGAATCAAACGACACAGAGAAATCACAGCACAGATTCTGAAAGGTTTGAGCTGGGTGAAAATTTTGTCTCATCTTCTCAATGTGCAGATGTAGAAAAGACAGAAAAGGGATATGACTTCTCTGCCTAGGCAAGCAAGTGATTAGAGATGAAACCAGCACTCGCTGTTAGATCTCATGCTCCTGATTTGCACTTGCTGGTAGGTTTCCCACTTTGCTTTGTCATGAAGAGACATTCCCGCTCACCCCCCAGCGGGAAGCCATGGCTCTCATGGTGACAACGCTCTACATAGTCTGCCCTTGAGAACCAAAGTGAAACTTCTGCTTCCAGGGCACTCATTCTTAAAAGGGTTTAAGGGACATTGGATGGTGGATGGTATTGAATGATCGTCTACAGCTTTTTAAAAGGTTGCTGAGTCTGGAAAAAATTTGATGTGCTGTGAATCATTTTGCTATGTCTGGATTTTTCTGCAATTATTTTTTGGCCAGGGAAGTGGTATCTTTAGGGAGGCACCATACAGTGTCTTTCCCAGCGACCAGCGTCTTGACTATCTAACTTTCAGAATATATCACATGGTTTGTTTTTAAAAATGTAAGGTGAGGAAAATAGTTATCATACAGGTCATTACAGTTGGCCATTGCAAAACTGTTAAATTTATATTCTTTAATTTTAACTGGGTTTTCAATATTCCTGGTGATTCTCCTTCACCTCAGTTAACTTAATTATCCTATGATCACAGTTACACATACTTTCTCTCTTCCTTCAGTCTTCAACTCCCGTGCCAGTTATTTGTGTGTGTGTGTTGGAGGAGGGACTGTTGTTGTGAGAAATAAAACCACTATGGATAAGTTAAGCCAAATGAAATTCACTGGTTTGGTAACAAAAGCTCAAAGAAGTGCCAGAAAGGCTGGGGAAACAGCCTGGAAGAGAAGAGGCCTGGGGCAGTTCAGGGAGCCGGAAACAGGAGCTAGAGGCATGCTGATTGGGCACGGCTGCTGGGGAGGATCTATAGAATCTATAGTCCTGTGTAATAAGTCTACATGGAAGTCTTTCTCTAGTCTTTCATCAAGGTTCAAGACCCCAGTAGTGAATCTCCTGGCTGAGCTTAGGACATGCCTGCCTCTTGGCTCTACAAGGTGGTGAGAAGAAAGCTTTTGTAATTAGAGACAGGCACCTGAATTTCATTTTGCAGCAGATCCGCAAACATGAGTACACAGGTAATTTCACAAAATGAAATCAAAATGCTCTTAAGAAGTAGGAAAGGATACTGTGTGGAAAACAATTGTTTGGTAATCCTCCATCCTTTCCTTACAATTCTTTGCAGAATGGCCTTGTTCCTGGATTAGTTCAAAAGATTAATGCCAACTGAAGCAAGCTGTGTACATCTTTCTCTTTTCCCATTTCCTATTTATTTCAAAACAAGGATCCCTTACTTTCAATCCCATCTACCTTTTCTGGACATTTCAATTGTCACACATACCTTCTCTCTCATAATCAACCTCATTATTACTGTCTCTTTCTCTTGACATTTAAGATACTCCCCTTCTCATTTGCACATTATTTTTTAAAAAGCTTGCCATTAACATTTCTCTTGCATTAAGTAATATTGAATCTCCGATTTCTCAACAAAAGTTCGCAAAGTGTAGGTCCTACCCACCAGCTTAGTTCCATCAGTATCTACTCCGTTGCCCTCCATGCCAGTCTGAAACTCTCTTCTCACGTCACCAGAGGACTGTCCCAAGGCCAAAGGTCTTCTATGCATCCTCACCCTCATTAAGCTCTCGGAACACTATTGACCACATGTCTTTTCTTGAGAAATCTTTCCTTCTTTGGCTTCAAGCATTACCTACTATATTTAAAATGTCCCTGACCCGTTGTTTTCTGTCTTTCTCCTGGAATATTTTGTTCCTACAACAAATCACACGTGGGTGTTCATCAATGATACATCCTTAAACTTGTCATTTCTTTATTCCGCAATCTTTCCCAACCTGCAGTGGCTTGGAGACACACTGCTCAGATTCCCACCTCTGGGAATGGGGAGCTGCATTTTTCTGTTGGACCTCGTGATGCCACTTTTATGAAAGAGGCCATTTTCAGACCAACTGTGTATTTTGCTCTGCTTTTCTATAGGTTGTAATTTTCTGCACTTTGTGGGGCTCTTTCATTACTTTATGACATGACGAGTGCTCAATAAACAATTGTTAAATTAATGAAATAAGTTAATACAATGGAAAGTTGACATCTTAATAAAGTCTGTAGGAAAATGGAATGCAGTAGAAACAAGTATTAGATAATTAACTTAGGCACACTGAGGTTTTATGAATATAAGCACAGTTGTTTACTAGAGAATTTAGAGTTATAAATATTTGGATCTGTTTCCATCTTTGGAGTCTATCATAGACAGGAGACTAAGAGATAATGTCACATTTTTTATCTCTTAAAAATTAGGGATTCATTTTTGAACTATATAGGAAATAATGGGAGAATGTAAGATTTTTAACAAAAAGTAAATGCCTTCTTTTGGAGAAGTGAAATTATTTCATAGGCAATAACTAGTCATCTATGAGAAAAAAAGGTTGATTCTTCAGATCTTTGATTTATTACATTAATTCATAATTTGGTCATGTTTTTATTAGGATTTATTTTCTCATTGTAGAAATTATAACAACATAACTATAGCAGAAAAGGTAGTGATTCTGTATATTTTAAAGTGTAAACAGCTGCTTATTATAACAAAATGTGATTATGTTCTTAATTGTAATGTAAACAATATTTCATACAAAGTGTTTATGGTGATCATTTTCCTTTTGTCTTTATTAAGCAATTTTCTTTGCAGACATGGATGAATTTTCAGTACATATAAAATTACAAATGACAAAGTAATTAATTTAATAAAGGAATATCTTAACATGACATTTAATTATGAGTACTAGGGAGATGATTGTTTTTTAAAAAAGCTCTGGTGTTAGTTCATTAAGCTGAGAAAGGCATACCCATTTCCTTTCCTTACTCGCATGAGAATTAACATTAAAAAATGTGTATATATTCAATTAAAATTGCTGAAACATACACACATGTGCACAGACCAGAAAACAAAAAATTAAAAAATACATCACAAGGTTTTATCCTTCTTCTTCCCTCAAATATCTTAAATAAAATCAGTAAGTATCTGGTTGTCCAATAAGCAATGCCATTTCTTTATAGCCCTCCATGAGGGTTAATTAGCATTACTTCCAAACCCAGAGGGATATAATTTAATCAATCCTAATAAGACTTGTTAGAGAGAGCTCTGATGATCCCATTTTGATTTCACAGAAGTGTAAATTTTAGAATCTTATTTTTACAGGAAGGTTATACCATCTGTCCACATGTTAATTTATTGCTTCAAATGCATTAGTTTTTTGCACCTTTTGTCACATAAATTTTGGCATTGTTTACTTATTAACCCTTGTATTTCTGAACTAGAATTGAAGAACTTTTACTCTACTTACTCCAGATAATAAAGCAACTTTAAACCCAAGAATGTCCATGCATATTATATTCACTTATGATAGGAGAAATTTATAATGCCTCTTCTAATTATCAAAGAAAGCCAAGTAGAGAGCTCTATTATATGAATTTTAGAATTATTTAAGTCTCCCTCTTTGCCTCAGTTTTATATACTTTAATTTGCATAGCAACTCACCAAACCTACTTCACAGGAATCCTTGAATGCTTCTTAGGCAAAAACCAAGATGGTTGGTGCCTCAGAGAGAAAGACGTCAATCAGAGAAGCTCGTGAGGCACTTTCAGGAAAAGCCTGAAAACAGAGGAGAAGGGTGGACATCTGGAGTGGAGAAATGAGGTGGGAGGAGGGGAAGACAAGAGTGACCAGGGGAACCACAGTGCAGAACAGGGACCTGAGACGTTGCACAGGGGCACGAGGCCCAGGGCCGAGCATCGCACACCTCTAAGCTATGAAAATGAGAGATTTTGTAGGTTTACATTTAATGTTGATCATACTAGCTTGCCTAATTAAACAGGAGAAAAAGGAAGAGCCAGCAGAGGTAAAAAAAAAATGAGTACGTGAAATCTCAGAGTAAGAGAATAACAACAGAGATTAAAGGACGTCCCATTGGTAGTTTCATTGTAAGAAATTTAGCCAAAAAAAAAAATGCAGAGAGATTGTTTTCTAAACAATCATTGTAAATTCTCAGTAGAATGCATCAGACATGTCAGGGACAAAAAAAAATGTGTTAGTTGAACTTTAGTAATGAAATGATCTATGATGTCTTTGGAAAAAAGGAATAAAACTTTTCATCTGTTTCTGCAACAAAAATTGTGACTAGTCCACAGATAGTTGGATACAAGATGGTCACTAGAGACTCTGTTGGTCTAGGGTTAATGAGATATAATGCCATAAGTTTTACATGAAAACCTGAACAGGCTTTGAGGCTCAGAAGGACCACTGCACTTGTCCAGGATCCAAGCTGGTGGAAACTGATTCCCATCTGAGCTAACCATAGGGGCAGGAACTCTTAATCACTATAGAAAGGAGAGAGAATCTGCTGACAGAACAAATTTTCATCATAAGGGAAAGGTCTGGAACAAGGACAAGCTGGAAGAGAAATCATGTAGTGGGAACAAGACTCCTGTATATTTAGTAAAGGAAGTTTTCAGACTTCTAGAAAATATTATGTGTTATAACAGTCGGCAAGGAGATTTTAAATGTAAAGCAAAACCTTAAGAACATTTTAGTTGCATAAATGAAAGTCTCTTATACATTATGTTTACCTTTCTATCCTCCATATTTAGCAAAGTGCCTGTCACATAGTGGGTGCCTAGAATTTCTATTGAAAGAGTAAAGAAATAAAGGAAGATCTGATAGTTGAATGTTCAGTGTCAACAAGATAGCTTGGGAACCCAAAATAAAAGGATTAGGATCGCTTTTTTTTTCAAATGAACTATTTTTGATGCATTGCTGTTTGATATTTGAGGAAATGAATTAGTTTGCTGAAAAAAATTGTGAAAGTGTTAAGACTTGTTTCAAGAAGGAAATACAGGAGAAAAATCTCAGTGATCTTGAATTAACCAAAGATACCTAACTAGTACACACAAAAAACACAAACTATAAAACAAAATATGATAAATTGGATTTAATCAAAATCAAAAATGTTTTTTTCTTTGAAAGACACTTTAAATAGTGAAAATGCCAGTCATGGGGGAAAAAATATGCTTCTATCTGATTACAGATTTTATCCAGATTTTTATAAGAATACTTAAAACTCAGTAGTGAGAAGAAAAACAACCCTATTAAAAATTGGGAAAAATACAAAAAATAAACATCACCAAAGAAGATATACGCACGGAAAATGTCCCAAATGAAACAATGCTCAGCTTCACCGCAATAGAAAACTACAAATCCAAACTGTGATGACGTTTCATCACACCCACTGGAATAGCAACATTTAAAAAGCCCAGTCACACCAGGTGTTGGCAGTGCCATTGGGTAATGGAACTTTTATGCATTGCTGATGAGAATATAAAGTGGAACAATTTTGGAAAACAATTTGGCAGCTTCTTAGGAAATTGAACATATATTTACCATATGAACCAGGAGTCTCACTCCTGGACTCCTATCCATGAAAATATGAAAACCTATGTCCATGCAAAGACTTATTCACAAATGTTTGTAGCTGTTTTATTTGGAGTAGCTCCAAACTGAAAAAGCTCAAAGTCTATCAACAGATGAATGAATAAATAAATTGTGATATATCTATAGTATAGAATACTTGTCTCCAATAAAAGGAGCAAGCTATTGATATGTGCAGTGTCACAGATGAATTTCAGAATAATTGTGCTAATTTAAAATAGCTAGAAAAATGGGGGATATGTACTGTATAATTATATTTATAGAAAATTCAAACTAAACAATAGTGTCAGCAGATTTGTGGTTGGGGATGGGATGGAGGGACTGAGGAGGCATGAGGCAACTTTGGGGGGTGATGGAGACGTTCTTTACATGTAGTGTGGGGGCTGTTTAATACATGTATGCACATTTGAAAATTCATGAACTTGTACACTTTGAATTTGTGTAGTTAATTCAATGTCAAGTCAGCTCTGAATATAGTTGTTAAAAATGTCTAATGAGTACAATCACCAGAAGAGGTAGAAAGGGAAGAAGAAGAGAAAGGAGGGAGGTTGGGAGAATGAAGGCAGAGAGAGCAGGGGAAAAACAGGGAGAGAGAGAAAGAGAGAAACAAAGGAGACAGAGCAAGCCAACACAGAGAAATCATACTTGGAGAAGCTGAATGCTTATAGTCCTGTCCTCCAGCTAGGACATTGGTACAGCCACTTTGAATGTGCAAAGCTGACATGACCCTAATTAAAATGGTAACCAAAGCCTTAAAATGCTGAGTGAAACCTCGCTCCTGGAGGTCCTGCAAAGGAGGAATCCGTGTCAGAGTGCCAGCTGGTTGCTGCTTAAACAAGTTTGCTCTGCTTCTTGGACAATGAAATGACTGATAGGAAATGAAGAACCTCTGGATAGTACAGACCAAATTAAGTGGATTGTCCCTGAACATTTGTGGCTATGGATGGAGATTACAGAGGTCCTATACTATGCTCGGTCATTGAATGGTGAATATCCTTGTTCTCTGTTATCCAGTATTCCAGTTTTGAACTACATAGCAATTTTTCCCCCTTAAATATTTTTAAATAACAACTTTCCTTTTTAGGGACTGAATTGTGGGTATCCCAGTACATAGGAAGCATGCTTACCAGAATGGGTAGAGAAATCACAGCTTCTCAGTGCCTTATTTCTGGCATGGCTTGCATGCCCTCTTCCCTAAGGAGATTTCTCTAGCACAGCTGGCATGGGATCAGGTTTGCCATGCTGATTTTTTCTTTTTATCTATTAAATATGCTTATTGTGAGAATTAGAAGTAACAGTTGAGTCAAGTTTGGAAATGTCATAGACTCTCAAATAATGAAAATTGTGATGATATGATAATTTAGGAATGATTTTCTTTTTAAATTTAGAAGTATGTGCCTTGAAGAATGCTGTGGTCATAGGAGTCAGAACATTAGAATATACACTGCTACTTCTCCCTCCCAAACTCAGTAGTATTAAATCGCAGTCTTGCCATAGATTCTGTATGAGCTGGTGGACTAGTCAGAGAGTAACTGAGCTTCACACATATGTCTTCATAAATGGAAAAGTGCATATTTACAGTTTTAGGGAAAAGCATTTTCATGTCATAGAATCTGTTGTGTAACAGATATCTGGAGTAGGCTGTAGTTAATTATAAACAGAAAATATACTATTCACTTTATAAAAATCTGAAAAAATGTGAATAATTTAGGTAGAGCATGTATAGCAGGAACCATTCTGGTATGTGTTTAATTTCCTATAAATATTTAAAGCATATAAACTCCATAGAACAAGATAAATTATTTAGTAGAATATTATTGAAATAGGACTAAGAGCATGGAAATTGGGAAAGTGAAAATTTGGATAATATCTCAGGACTCTTGGATTAGACTGTGGAGTAACTTAATAGAATCCTACACGGTCACTGGTGTTTTATAACCAGCCTGGGAATAGCAGCCTTACAAAGCCATTTGGAAGAATATGAAGCCTAGTTTGCCCATGATCCCTTAGAATACTAAGACCAAAGGTATAGATTTCACCCAGAAAAAGCTAGTCTTTTTTTTTTAATGCTTGATGAAATTGCTTACACATATACAATTTCACATAATTAATTGGAAGTTGCTTAGACATAACTTAATTCATTAATTTCTGCTATAATTGTTATGATCTCCTTTCTTCTTGTTTTAAGCTAAACTGGGTGTTTTTACCTTTCACATCCTATGGCAGAAACTTAGATTATTTATTTCAGATCTTTCTTCTTTACTAATATATGGATTTAATGTTACAAATTTCCCTTTAAATTCTGCTTTCACTGCATCCTACAAATGTCCATAAGTTGTATTTTCATTTTAATTTACATCAAAATATTTTAAAATTCCTCTTGGAACATCTTTGACTCGTGTTATTTAGAAATATCCTGCTTAATTTACAAATATTTGGGGTTTTCCAGCTGTTTTTATGATGTCAACTTTTTCATTAGTGCTCTTAAGGTATTACTCGTAGCTGTTGTGAATTCATGGAGCCACAGCATGGTTAGTGTTGATTCTAGGCATTAAGTTCCTAGCAATTTGATGTTTTGTGATACAGGATATTCTCTAAGAAAAATCCCAGGGCATTCTGTCTGGATTATTGCACCTCAGTCTTTGTATCCAGAATCTAACCCGGAAGTATGAATCAAGTAAGAGAAGACTGGGCAGAAAATTGTATCTAAATACTCCTTCTCTGGGTTTCTTGAGATCTTACATTAAGACACCTGCCTTCCTCCGGTTCTGTTGCACACCTGGAGTTCCCTGAGGGTCCCTATATTGTTTCTAGTGGAAAGGAATACCTTATTTTTGAACACTGCAAGTTGCTCTAGGCTCATCTTGTATCTTTTCTGCGTCAGCCCTAGAATCAGCCATTTCTCCAAAGACTCCTGGTTTAATTTATGGTGAATGGTATTCAGAAACAATCATGGGCACTTGATGTGCTCATGGCTGCCAGAGTATTATTGCTTCTAGGTCCTCTAAGCTGACAGAAAAGAAATGCATGCATGTGTACTAACATAGGTATTAAACACACTTATACCCATTTCTATATGTAACACATGCATGTGTATTAAGTTGAACATGTGTTGTTACTGGTGCCTCCTAGTCTAATCCATGACCACATGGATCATTCTGCCTCCTCCCCCTTGCTGATCTATAAATTTCCACTCCCATAGTGAGAAATCTGATTTGCACCATCTGCCATCCATTTACTTAGTGATTTAATTCCTGTACACTGGTATGGTAGTATCAGAATTGTAATTCTGTACTCCAGTGGAAAGCAGCTTCATTGACTAGAATGCAGTACTAATGTTTGGTGCCTTTTGCCTTTTGTCTTCCGGACTTCATTCATTTCCAGAGGTATTTTGTCTAACACCTTATCCTGATGCCTTCAGGAAGGTTGTTTGTACATTTGTACTACAGTTACATTCTCCTGTTACAGCTGCCTTCTTTCCTGGGATCCTCTGGCCTGATAAGTCATTAAAAAAAAAAATTGCATACATTAAGTTTCATTTTTTGTGTTGTAAAGTGCTGCAAGTTTTGCAAATGCAAATTGAAGTCTTGAATATTTAGAATAGTTATGATAATTTTTTGCATACCCTTGCCTGTTAATTCTAATATTTGGTTCTGAGTATGTTTAGATTGACTAATTTTCTCCTCATTTGGGAGCATATTTTTCTTCTTTTTTGCATGCTTGGTAATTTTTTAAATTGAAATACAAACATGTAACATTGTGTAAGTATAAGATGTACAATGTGTTGGTTTGAAACAGTATATATTGTTCTTTTTTGTGTTGAGGACAGTTAACTTTGAAGTTTATAATCTAGAATCTAGTTTATAGGCTAGAGTCACTATATTGTGCACTAGATCTCCAGAACTTGGCCTGAGGCAATAGCCTACCCACTGAGAACTTTCTCCTAAATTCTAGGATTTTTACCTGTCTGAGTGCTCGTTGATATCTCATTGGTACCAAATAAAAGCACTCTTTATGAAACTCTGGCTCTGACTTGACTCATCTTTAAGTTCAAGAGGTTCCATGTGACTTCTGGTTGCACACCTCCACTGTGTCTTCACACCTTTCTCACCTCCTCCCTTTTCTATTTCCTTTTTTGGTTTGCCTTTTATTTTTTTCTAAGAAACTGATTATCTCTGTCTTTATCCTAGAGATACTTATCTACTGCTAACTTGTGCTGACACAAGCATATTTCCAAAATATGTGCTGGTTTTATAATCAAAATTGGGTCTTCAGAACTTTGTTGAGCAACATTTTCAGTTAACCTGGCCAAGTCAGAAACTGCTTTCCCCGGGCTTTGTCCTACTGCCACTTTTATGGCAGGACCTTTGTCTTCCAGTTTACTGGCATGAGTGAGTTCATTGGCAGCCTGCATCTAGTGCCAAGGTAAATTGGGTTTCTGCAGTTTAAATTAACATGGACCAGTTATAAAATATATTGTGTAAAGACTCTTTGATAATGAAATAGTTAAGAATGTTTAGGCTTACAATTGTTTGAACTTGCTAAGAAGGATTAAAGTTTTTATTTTTGGTAACTGAGTGAAATTAGTATAATATCTTCACATAAAAATACTGCTTAGGAACAAAATCTCAGAGTCATGTGAGCTCTCAGGTTGCCACAGCTCCTATTTGTTGGGTATTGTCCTTTCCCTTTATTTTTAAATTCCTTGGAACATAATCCCTTACATAAAAGCATAGAATGACTCTGCTGGTAATCTTATTAATTCTTTGTAAAGAGCAATGAAGATTTCCTGATTTTCTTACTTCTTGATTGCATTGTTCCTGTGGTTTTGCAAAGCTAAGAAAAACAACAGAAAAGAACCCATTTGATTTCCCAATTATTGTCTGATTTGTGCTGCTGTATTATTTAATTCTTCCTTAATGTTGTGGTAAGCTTCAACTCATTTTTTAGTTAAGTTCGGGAAAAAAAGTAAAGCTTCTTTTGTTAGTACTTTCTTGTAAACTCAGTTCCATGGTTTTTTTATTAAATAATCCTTTTTGATATTGTGCCAAAAAAGTCTCATTTCAGTAATATCTGGGAGTCGAGTTGGAGTAATCACTGGAAATATGTATTAGTTATTAAGGATAGAAGTGGTAAATTAGTCTTAAAGTACTTCAATCTACTTGAGCCAAAATGGTTTGAAAAATTTCCCTTAAATTACAAATAATGGGGAAAAATAAGGCAAGTTACCTGTAGCATTCTAGTTTTCCATAGCCAGATTTTTGTAGGGTTCATGCACCCTAAAGAAGAGGACGTTGGGGCTGAACAGAAATTTGAGGCTAGCACTCACTGGCTGACTCATTTGGGTACAATGTTAACAAAAGGAAATCAATGTCTGTTGAGTGTTGATCCAGGTGCTTTGTTAGATCTTACGTAATCTATCCATTGTTTTAAACTGGGCTGTGTATCTTTTCTGATATCCCCCTTGCTGGAAGAATGTGAAGTCTTTTATTTGATTAATATTTCCACATTTTCATTAAAGCTGCAAGAGTTTTTTCATGTTTTTTTTTCTGAGAGTAAAAAATGACTTTCCTTTTTATATTTGAAAGGCAGAAGAATATTCAATACATAGAAGAACTTAAATATCATATACTTAGTGCTTGAAATTATTTTCTACTCTTCATTCCTTAAGTTAAACAAAGTTTAAGTGCATTTTCAAATGAGGGCATAGAAACACTCATTATAAATGTGAACTCTAAGGGCTTTCAGACTGCAAGGGCTGGAACTGAAGCTATAATATGATGCAGTAAGGGGATGTTTCAGTTCTCTGTCATCTCTAATAAAGTGCAGATTAAAGCAAGAACGAAGATGAGTCTGTGTCCTGAAAGGACACTTAAATATTTAAAAACCAGTCTTCCTTTGGTCTCAGTGCATTTGCCCTCAGGGCCATAGTGCTTCTCTGTCTCCTTATCGCTCCCTTTTCTCATTACCACCTTTCAATCATATGGGTCTTCCAGAAGTTTCTTCTTTTCCATTATCTTTTCCCTTAATATTTCTCCTTCAGATTCCCACCCATTTCCACTTATTCATACATTCACTCCAAACTATCTGTTATATCCCAGGAATAATACCAAACAGTAGGAATATAGATTCTGCTTTCATCCTTTTATTTAACATTGAATGTGATGCCTAAGCTCCCATTCCAAGTCTTACAGGGAGTTCAGCACCCTCTCCTGAGAACTCTCTTGATTTTCCTCTTATTCTAAACTCCTGCTCTAACTGATCTCTTAATGTAAGTCATTTCTTGAAGCTGCCTTTTTTCCCTAGAGCTCTACCCACGTGTGGCCCCTGCCCAATTTGTTAAGGCACTGCTTACACATGTCTGTTGCATACATTTCCTGAAAGCTGACAGATAATGGAGGAAGACAGAATAGAAAATTATTTAAATTCATTGTTAAGCTGAAGACAAAACAAAACCTTGAATGTGAATGAAAGGTCCAGAGTGAAATATCCAGAGTGAAAGGGGCTTGCACGTCATAGTTTATAGCATTCTTTGCCCACTGTGGGTGCAGCGGACTGGCTCCCTGAAAGCATGGCCTCCTGTTTCTCCCTCCTCACTCCAAAGCTGCTGTACCCAGGACACCTGCTCTACACTAGATGGCCGCCAGGAGCCCCACCCCTCTTCAGGGTGATCTCACGACAGGTGTACTTGGTAGTCCATTAGAGACGCTAGCCCCCGGAATACAGGGGCAGGGAAAGGGAGAGATGGGCAGTGACCTGTGTATCCTAGGAGGAACATTTCTAGTAAGAAAAATTGTTGAAAAGTCTCACAGGGAAAGGAAGAGCACCTACATGGTGGGGATATTAGTTTTATATCTAGTATAAAATCTTTGTATTATATTGTAAAAATGGATATTGGGGTATCTTAGAAAAGCCACCTATAATCATTTGAGGTGGAATAAATCGGGTCGTTGTTGCTGGTATGCATGCATCTCCCAGGCTGTACCTCCTCCCTGGCCTCCAGACCCACCTCATCCGCCTCCTGAATGCTCCGTTAGTAATCCAAGCCAGGCTGTCCACCTCACGTCCATCATCCCAAGCTGGCTCTGTCCTCATGTGTCTTACTTTGTTTGTACTGATGACTGTTGTATTGCTTCCCTTCCCTCTGCCCAGACCTTTGTTTTCCTGAACTTTTTGACTCTGCATTCCTACACTGTTCCAGTTCATCATCTCTCCTGAATCCCAGTTGTTCGTCACTTGCTGTTTTAACTTAGTTTCTTGTCACGTCCCGTGCAAGGTAATGTAATGAACTTATTAATTGTCAGTCCGCATTCGTCCCTTTTATAGCATCAGAATCCTAAGGCAAAGGTAGAATCATGCTCCTCTCCTGATTAAAGTCCTTCAAGGTTGGTCTCCTTTCACACTGAATAGTTTCCATTAGTTTCCATCTCTCTCTTCAGATCTTTACATCAAGAACATTCTTTAATTTATCCCTTATTTTTTGTACAAGTCCATGAGGATGGATGGTGATTTTGTATTGATTTGTTTTTTTCATCCTTCACTCCTTCCAGACTCAGCCAGCCCCTCTTCTCTGCTCATGACTGTGCTTCTGCTGGACCAGAACCCCTTACTCAGTGCCTGTATTCTGTCCATCTTGTGCATCCCATTCTTCCAAACTTAAGCCGTATGGCGTCTCTTCCCAGAAATCTAATACAACTCCTATTTCTTTTCCCAGAAGTCATTTATCACTGTGCTTATGTATCACTGTGATTCTGTCTTACTATACATGTTTGTATGTTCTCTTTCTTACTAGACAGTGATTGACTTTGGGCAGGAAAAGTACTTCAATGTAAGTTCCAATACCTTCTTACTAAATGAAAGTAAAGTTACAATGTTAACAACCATTAATGATGAAGGGAATTATCAAGGAATGATATGCCAATGCCCTTCACCATTGTTTTCCTCTCTTGGTCAATGAAACCACTTCCGTAGTAATCAGAGCAGGCTGCAGTATGCTGCAGTAACAAATTCATGCAGTCTTAGTGGCTTCACCTATCAGTGGATATTTTTTGCAGGTGCCACAGGTCCAATGTGGCTCAACCAGGGAACTCAGTCCCCCTTAGTTATTCAGGCACTGGGCCAGTGGAGACCAACATCTGTAATTCTGCATTAACAAGAAAACTTGACGCACATTCGTGTTTCTCCTGTCTGTTTCCCAGGCTTTGCCTACAAGTGACACACATGGGTTCTCCTTATGGTCAGTTGGCCAGAATTAGTCACAAGTTTCCAGCTACCTTAAAAGAGGCAGATTAGTTAGTGCTTACTGCTCAACAGGGAAAATACCCGAACTTGTGCTTGTGAACAGGAAAATTCTTTACACTACAAAACTGTGAATTATCCAAAATTAATTACCAATTTTGAAATTAACATAATTTATATGTAGACATAATTATCAAGAAACAATATTTCATGCTGTTCAATGCTTACTATCTCCTTTTTAATGAATCAGTTGGACAACAAAAAAATCCAAAATTAAAATTGAGTGGCTTAGCACTTTTCCTAATAGGAATGTGAACTGTATGTATTTCTTTCCTCATTAGTTTCTTACTTGGATATTCTTTTTATTTACACATAGATAAATCAAGCTCCAAAATTATTGTAAAATCTCCTTCACTTAATAATGATAATAACAATAACAATATCTCTTAGGGTTAATGTTTATTAATCAATAAATAACAGTATTTATTATCATGGAAGTACTGGAAGCATATGCCAAGGGCACTATATACATTGTCCCCTGAAATTTTTAGAACATTTCTCTTCTCAAAGAAAGTAAATTAGAATATTCTAAAGGTAAATTATTAATATTCCCATTTTTATGTAAAGGCATTGAGCTTAAGAAAGGGTGAAAACGTTCCAAAAATAGCACAGTTAATGCAATGTGAAACTAGAATCTGATACTCATTATGTCTGCCTCTGTCTCTAAGTTATACTGTGTTCTCAGAGTACTAGAAGTCCTACTCATAACTTAGCTTGCGTCTTAACCTCCAGAATTTTACGTAACATATTTGATTTTAAAGACTATAAGACTCAGATAGTTTTAGAACTTAAATATCAAGTGAGAAGGGATTCTTAAGTTCTTCCAGTTAAGAACTGATTCATTCCATGAGTTCCAAAAGGCATCAAATAGTTAAAAAAAAGATTTTTTTTTGGTATCATTAATATACAATTACATGAGCAATATTGTGGTTACTAGATTCCCCCCATTGTCAAGTCCCCACCACATACCCCATTACAGTCACTGTCCATCAG
The DNA here is from genome assembly GCA_032199065.1 of Smutsia gigantea. Taxonomy (NCBI): domain Eukaryota; kingdom Metazoa; phylum Chordata; class Mammalia; order Pholidota; family Manidae; genus Smutsia; species Smutsia gigantea. The sequence goes on along the minus strand of JAVSCE010006822.1, from coordinate 247,014 downwards.
TGTAGTAAGATGCTATAGATTAAATAGTTTTAATTCATTGACTTTCATAGGTACAAGTGGAGATATATTCATGTGGGAAAAGTCTGTTCATCAGAGGCTGCTATCTTTGAAACTAGGAAGGCCAGACAACTACAAAACAGGCTTCCATTAAAAATTATACATTACTGCAAATGCTTAAGAAAATAGTTTCAGCACGAGACTGCTTAACATCACTAGATTATAGCCTTGGTGTTTTGACAACTATTTAAGGGAGAGAAATGAGCTTTCTTGCCAACTAACAGTGGAAAAAGAGTTAGGGATTGGAGGTAGGCAGAAGAGAAATGAAGATATGATCTTGAGAGAGAATTAAAGCAATTAATATTTCATTTGCAGAATACTGTTCTTAGTTAGAAAAATGCTGTGAACTTCTTAAGGAAAGGAGTTTGCCTTAATAGGCATATATATATATACCAGAAGAAACCTTCTTTCTAGATTGAAAGCAAAGAAGGTAGTTTCTAATGAGAATCTGTATTGCAGTGACACATTCTTGAGTTCATTTATTAGACTGTGTATTGGACAGAGTATTCTGTTTCTTTTTCACTGTCAGGCCAAACTGCCTCCCACTTTTACTCTGAGTTACTATTTTGGGTTAGTAACTATCTGCATTGCATCTTTTTCTATATGTTCTAGTATGCTTTAGGCTAGAAAGAGGAATTCATTAATTGCTGGCTCTTACTTATATAATTTATATTGGTGACAAAAATATTCCAAAAATACTGTTTTGTTTTTAAGATCACGATGAAGCCATGTAAAACACATACATTAAATCCACCTTCATTCCTTCATATTGAGACAGTCACATTGAAGCACATATTATAATTATGATATTGAAGAGGCATGCAGAAGCTGTGTGTTTTTATTAAAGTACTGTAATTACTATACATCTGAGATTATTTGAATTTACTATTGTATACCTCAATTTCTTGATGCTTTGTGTAATATCCTATTATATGCACTTTTGGATTGTCATGCAACATGGCACAATCAGTCAAATGGAGTAGGAGACCTTATGCTTCAATACATCCATTTCTTTGATCACTGAGAAAAAAAATCACATTTTCTGAACATTAACAGTTGTCAATATATTAACCAGTTATCTGCTCTGTAATACTTTTCTTTGGGTAAAAAAAAAAGAAAATGTAATTACTTACTTGGTATCTAATTAATCCAGAATGCTTGTTGGTTTAAGGCTTTACAACATGTGCAAAAGGCTAGTGCTTACAAATAAAGCAGTTCCTGCTTCTGGTAAATTTCTTGAGAGAAGAATCAATGTTTGAATTGTCTTTCCAAAACTGCAGTGTTTTTAAAACTGAAGTTTACAGGACTTTAATGCATGGCTCCAGACTGGGCTTCATGAAACACCAAAAATGTGCACAAAACCTGGTAGGTTTTCATATATTCATTTGTACAGGGATGACCTAGAAGGCTCAAAACTTTTATTAGATTACAAAAGGGCCCATGGTGCACAAGCATTTGGGAGTCATTGAAATAACAGCTTCATTCTTTTGTTGTTAAATACGAGGTAAACTGAAATAAGTGATGTAAAAACAAAACTGAGAATGGAGACACAGTGTTGTGGAACATTAGTGTTTGAAAGGGTGCTTAGTCTTTTCAGGCTGCTGTCACAGATTACTGTGGTCTGGGGGAGCTCAAACAACAGACAGGCATTTCTCACAGTTCTGGAGGCTGCGAAGACCCAGCTAAATGCCCTGGGGGATTCAGAGTCTGGTGAGAGCCCACCTTCCAGTTTATAGAGGCATTTTCTGACTGTGTTCTCAGATGGTGGAAAGAGAACAGGAAGACTCTCAGGGCCTTTTCTGTAAGGGCACTAATGCCATTCATGGGGGCTCCATTCTCACGACCTGATCATCCTCTAACAACCCCACCTCTAGACACCACCACACTGGGCGTTTGGTTTCAACAGATATGTGCATTTGAGGGGGGTGCAGACCCAAAAATCCTGTCCATTGCAATACTTCAATAAATATTTCACATAGGAAGGGTGGGCTAATATTTGGAAAAGTAAAATGTAAAGAAGGGCAGCCCAAGACAAGAGAAAACCTTGAGCAAGTATTTTGGGGATTGCAACTTATTTGATTTGTCCCTACTATTAAGAAAGGGCACAATGCAATATACATTTAAACAGATAGCTTGGGGCCAGATTCATGAATTCAATTATTTAAATAATGGAGAGAAACTGCAAGTGTTTTAGATTAGGAATAATGTGATAAAACCCCTGTTACAAGACTTATCCTTATGGTCTTAGAAAGAGGAGTTCTTGAATCATACAAATTAATTGGTATGTTACTGTAGTGATCCAGATTACTAAGAGTGGAAATGGGGGGAATAGAAAGTCTGAATTACTATAGAAATTTCAAGAAACAGAATTATTGACAGACTAGATGATGGAGAGGAAATGAGTAATCTGAGCTGGAACCTACATATTTGGTTCCATGTTGTTTGTTTTGCAGGGATTTAAATATAACACACTCAGGTGTGAATATAAGTTCATAAGCACAGAATGATGATTCTGTGCACATGGAGATGCTTACATTGTTAAGTGAATATTCAGTGTAAATGAGAAGTTACTAATCAATGTGTCACTATAATGTAATACTAGATTCCATGTCTGTTGGTGAAACATTGAAGTGAACTCCAGGAATGTCATGTTATCTTAAGTAAAATACTTATATTAGAAATGAATAATGTAGAGCACATTCTCTTCTACAATAGGAACTTGTGTGTGTTTATTGTACTTTACACACTTTTTGCTGAGAAGCCCTTGCAGATACAACCCTTTATCTCTATTGCTCAGACCCACCATGAGGAAAGAGCATTTTAAAGCTACACCCACATTTCCTTCAGTTAACTAAAAATGCTCTTAATTGACTCTTGTCACCAAAAATGTCTGTTTCTTTTTTGGTGGTGTTCCTGGATATAAAGGAATAATCCAGGGTACTGGCACTATGACAGGTGTTAGTCGGCTTTAGAAAAAGAAGAGGACTGAAGTAAGCTGCTGTAGAGCAAGAAATAATGCAAATATCGTGGAATATATAATAGGGCCCTTTAGCCATTATAACTAGAAAAGGCAAAAGTTTAAGATAGTTTTCATCCCATATCTATCTTCAGAAGAAAAAGCAATGTATAGAGAAAATTTTTAAAGATAAATTCAATAAAAGAGAAGTTAAAATAATAAAAAAAACCTCAATACTCTGAGCCTGAGACACTTATAAAATCTTGACAGTGATAGGAAAATTATTTGAAAGGAAATTAAGAGGAATTTAATGAATCCTTAGTTAATTTGAGATAACTTGGCTCTTGTGAAACCTACAAGACCTGTAACCACCATTTCATGATATGAACAATTGTGAATGATAATGGGCAATCATCGCAGAGAACTCCTCAGGTTCTAATAATATTGGATTCTGAATAATGGGTTTCAAAGAAGAACAAATGAAATAGGTTTATGTGTCAGAATGAACATGTACAGTCTGTGTAGAGAAAAAATTGTTCTGTTGTTGGAACCTAAAATGGAGAAACCAAGGCAAAACCAAAATAAGATTTAGAAATTGAAGGATATTTTACATTTTTTGTTTAATACAGCAAGAAGAGAAAATGTTGCCATTTGAATAAAAGTAATGTCGACAAAGGGTAAAGCTGGTTTGAGGTTGCTCAGCCTCGTGGTGGGAGGAATTTGAGACTGACTCCGTCTTCTCTGCCAAGCTTGGGACGCCCATGACCACTGTGTCTGAGGTGAGAGCTTTACCAGGGAGAGATCCAGGCTGATAAAATTTCATACTTGCCATGTCAAAGAAAAGTTATTCTTACACTATTGAAGACTATTGCAATAGAGAAGAGAGATTGGATTCCATGGAAATGTTGGAGCAGAGCAATTAGGAGCCATTGGCTCGGGATGGGCAGGTGTCCAGGGACTGTGTGACACAGTCAGCCACAGAGTAAGAGCAGAAGCCAGAGGTACAGACCACAGTGTAGAAAATTTTCATTATGCGTACAGTCTCAGACAATACCTAGAGGACAGCAGAAAATGAGAAGATTAATACAGGAAGGCCATCAAGAGAGAAACTGATCTCCAGTGTTTGCCAGTGTGTGCCCACCTGCATCAGACCATTGTGCCAGCCTTCCAATGGGGACTTGCTGTGCTTGCAAAGGAAGACCACCACATCTTGTTGAATTTCTAGTATCATATCTTTTTTTAAAAAAAGGCACAGCTTGAGAATGGAAACTGCCTTATGGGGAAGAACAGGAAAGCCAGTTGCACCTGTAGATTTATAATCGTAAGAGGCAGCTTTAATTGCCATATTTCTCCCTCTTTTTGGAAGTATAAGAGCCTTCGGGACAGTAGGACTTATTTCTGGAGTTGTGGAAGAGAACATATTTTGATCTAATCACCATATTTATTGAATGAGTGTATTCTGTGCAATTGTTGCTGATTGTCTTGAACTTTTTTAAAAAGTGACCTTCAAAATAAACTGTTACAACATCAAAAGTAAAAATAAGCTTCAGCTTATTCCCTTTTCTCCAGAATGCATCACACCCATCTGGAATTTGAACTATACTTTTACAGGATGTTCCCATTGGGATAAACTAGGTAAAGGATACATGAGAACTTCCTGTATTATTTCTTACAAGTGCATGTGAATCTACAGTAATCTAAAAATGAAAGTGAATTTTAAAAGAAAGTATTTTCAGCTGCAGCAGAGAATTATTAAACCAAGTGCTGGGCTCTTCTGGGCACTGCATGCTGTGTGACTGCACACATTGTCCATGAAACTGACTTGGGTCCCAACTTCCTGAGAAGAGAGTCTATGCCTTGCTAATCTTCCAAAGCCCTGAATAAGTTGTGTGTTGGAGCAGAGACTCAGCAGGTTTAAGTAACTTTGGGAGGGTAACTCAGCATTTCAGAGACAGAATTAGGATTACAAATGAGTTGGTCCCATCCAGTAGGCTTCCCAGCTTATCCTCCATGATCTGGAAAGGGGGCCTTTCCCCTAGTGTTCTTGGGTATAGAGAGATTGGCCTGTTTGTTTAATACTTAGAGAGTGAGGGTTCCTCCCTGAAGTTTTATATGTGTGTGTGTGTGTGTGTGTGTGTGTCTGTCTGTCTGCAGGTGGTATAAAAAATAGGCACATAGCTAATAATTTTGATAAACTTCCAAAGACAAATTTTGCATGAATTGTTCAGTAACTAGCATTCTTATTATAATCAAGTAAGCAAACATGGAGGATTAAGAATGTCCTTTTTTGCATAAAACTACTAATTCACCTTCTTAGTAAAGTGCAATTAAATTGAATTATGATGACAATTCTTAAATCTTTTTTAAAATTAACTGTAGGATATAGCATCATAGAGTAGAAAAAAGCTGGGCATAGATATATAAAGAACCATGTTTATTCTTTTTATGGCCACCTAGCATGTAATGTTAGTGAGCATCAAATACCTCAGTGATGAAAAATAAGTTAATAAAATATCTGACCTTTCCATTTTACGTTGGGTTTCTGGGAAGAGCAAACTCAATCACATAATGCCTTTGAAATCTAAAATGTAATATATGTAATTTTAAATAGCCTTTAAAATTTAAATTACCTTACATAAGTTAAGGCTAAATTTGCCTTTGGAGAATCTTTTAAATTTAGGAAGCCTTGGAAACATTATCCCAAAAAGGAATTCAGTACAAAATATTGTTATTATTACCTTAGAGAAACAAAGCTTTTTTTCCAGAATTTTCTCAAATGTTTTATATATGCAAAACCAAAGAGATTAAATTCCAATTTCTAGAAGGACTGATGGTGAATAACTATGTATGTCTTATATTGTAAAGTAGTATTTTTTTCCAAATAAAAAATTGTGTCTACATGTATATTTATGAGCAAGTACTCTGTTACCCTAAAGCAATATAGATAAACTGGGTGTTTTTTTTAAGTGATAAATTGACAAATATGGAAACTGCAAAATCCACATTTCATATGCAATGTGCATTTTCCAGAATCAGTAAAAAACCTGCTAATCTATATATGACTATTAAACACATCAGCTTTTTATCTTTTTTTAAAAAAATGCTATATGTTCATATGTAGTTATAATTTAGCATGTTTATGAAAGACTGTTTTCTTGAAAGTATTTTAGATGCTTAAATATGTTGGCAGTGATGCACTGCAGAGGTGTGCTGGCCCTTTAATGTTCTGTTTCTGTTGTCATGGAAATTAGATTTTCAAGTAGATTTTTCTGCTGTGTGTTGCTTTTTATAGATTCCCTATTATTTTAAGTTGGTTTTGGACAAGCATCCTTATTTTGTAAATAAAAACACCAGTCTTTACCATTTTTCAGTGTTTTTCTCAGTAGGATTTCTTAAATCCTTGGAGCTGGGGAATGTCAGATTTTCCATGAATTTACATTATATATAGATGCTTACTTAGCTCCTGGCTGTGAAAAACTAGGATTTTTTCCTAAAAAAAAGTTATAATAGAAGACAAAAAAAATCCAATTCCAATTTCAAGCTTTTAAAATGTATATCACTTGCACATTGTTATTAGTTGTGTAAATACAATGTATATATGAACAGGATCTTGTAACTATACTCATGTTGTTTATTCAAATTCCTAACCGGGCCCAACATGCTCCTTCATGATTCAGCAGCCACTTGCGTCTAGAATTCATTACTTGGGTAGATGTGTTGGGTTTGAGTATAGGTTTTGCTAGTACTTGGTTGGCAAATTATATCAGCTGTCTCTTTCTCAGTTTCTTTATCTGTAAAGTGGAAACAATAACAGTTATTATGACAATTAAATGTTTTAATATCTGTAGAGTACTTAGAATAGTAATCTGAGCCAGACAATGCTCCAGGTAATGTTGTTTCTGCCCTCATTGTCTTCCACCATTCTCTACTATTCTTCTCTTGCTTCTTCAAATACATCGAACCTTTTGCTGTCTTTTGACTTTGGGTTTATCCCTGAGTTGTCACTGACATCCTGTTTTCCCTCTCATGATATCTGATACTATACTTATGTACCTTCTGTACTTCTGTACTGATACTTAGGTACCTGATACTTGCCACTTACGGAACTTGGAAATTATATATTTATTTTATTACTAGTTTACTTTCTTTTCTTCCTCATGTAAAAGGGTTCAATACATATTTATTGAAGTATTAAGTAACAGAGAAAATTCATTTAAACTGGCCAGATGGTTCCCCATTTCCTAAATCACTGAGTAGATATTTTAAAGGTAGAAATGATTCCAAACTTTCCAAATCAGGCATTTCCTATGTTCTGAGAATTTATCATGGGCAGGGGTTTTTGTTAATTACTAGAAAATCTCTTCATACTCTGAGCTGTAGTGATAACTGTTTTCTAATATATTTCACCAAATCAAACAAAATTTTCTCCCTGTTGTACTGGGGATGAGTTTTACTTCTTCTTCATGAATTAGCTTAAAGAATATCATTATTTACATGTATAAGAAATTTCATTGAGATAGCTCTAATTTAAATGCCATTTACATTGTTCTCTTTAGGGATTTAAGGAATTCCAATTTTAAGTGACATTTAAAAAAGATATTGTGGTAGAGTATTATTAGTTAGAGTCCTCTCTGACTTCTTCATATAAAGTGTGTATCCTTTGATGGCAACAGAGACATGAAGAAACTCTTTGAACTATAATAAATGAACAAGCTAAATGGGAATCAGTTTTTCTTTAGAGTAGTAGAATTTTTTTCTTTTTTATTGCATCTGGAACATTAGTCATCATTAAAAATACTGTTCCCTTCCTGGAACACAAAGGAATCATCTATGTTTTCTTCTAACACTTGTTTTATTTTATTTATCTGTTTCTTTTGATTCATTTGGAGTTTTTTCTAGCATATGATGGTAGCTATGGGTTGAACTTTTTCAAAATGGCTATCTTGCATAAATATCATTTATTTAAAAGTCCAGATTTTTAAGAAGTCTGCTAACTTTTACTTTATTTTGAATGACCTTATGTAAAATATACTAGCAATATTAAGATAAAAGAATAGTGGAAAGTGGGGTCTCAAATAGCTGTTTCTTTTGATTTATTCTTGAAGACAGACCTACTATCATAAATTGATTCACAACTTCCCTCTTTAGAAACACCGTATCTTTTATTCATGTAAAGTCTTCCTCATGGCCAAGAGGGAATTATCAACTCACTGTGAATGGGGATGTAGTCAAGGTTTAATTATATCTGTTTATTTCATAGTGTCTGTTTATAATCAGGACTGCTTCCTGGGAGAAGGTGGCTGATTCTACTGCTGAGAACTATTGTTTAGTGAAGTAGACAGGAAACACGCCACAGCTTCCTCATTTAGGGCTTTAACATTTCGTGTGAGCAGTGTGATTTTCTCTCTATTTCTGTTTTTCCTGAAGATAAAGAACATTATGAGAAGAGCAAATTTCTTCTGGGGGGCTTTAGGTGGAGTGGGGGCAGAAACAGTTCAGTTTTGAAAAGCTTGAGTCTGAGATGCCTACAGACTGCTAGGTGGATCTCTGGTGGACAGCTGGACCCATGAGTTGACTTTAAGGAGGTTATTTCCCCAAGTGCTAGGGGAAACACGTTTCATGAGTCATGGTGGCCTTCAGGCTAGGTTATACATTAATGTTTCCCTGCAATTCATGGTCCAAACAGCCTTACTGTCTGAAGCTTGGATGATGCTGATTTTTCTATTTTACCTTGGGAGAAATGGAGTAATTTCAAATTGAATGGTACATTCTCATAAATAGGTTAAGAATTGCTTTACTTTTATTCCCTCTCAACCCCTTTTCTTGGAAAAAAACAAGCAGAACTGATGGTTTCATCATGATGTCTTCAATAGAAGAGTCCATGGTTTAATTAACACCAGTTGAATGGCTATTGCAAGGTGTGTGCTAGGTTCTTGGTGAAATCAAAGAATACAGGATCTGGCTTGTGATCCCAGATGCAGAGAACCCTCTAAATAAGAGCAGGTTTCATTTCCAGAAGATGTTCCATCGTGGTAGGTTGGTCACAGGTTGAGTAGTCACTATTTTACTCTTGCAGTGTTGAATCTAGCAAAGTTCTTAAGTTGAAAATGCTTAGTAGAGATTTATCATCTGGCCACAAAGACAGCCATGGACTCAAATGGCTGTATAATAAATGCTAAAGCAAATAACCAAGGCCCATTTGTGACAGAGCAGGGGGGAGTCTGATTCTGGCTTCCGCAGACAAGCTCCTCCTGCCCCATCTCAGTGCCCAGGTGGAAACGTGGGTGTCCCTCCTCCCATTCAAACTATTAGATTCTTACTTTGTGTGTCAGTATTACCTTCAAAATACTTGAACACGTTGACCGTTTCTCATGAACTGCACGGGTGCTGCAGGGGCTCCACCCATCGTCCTCTCTTCTGAGCCACCTCAGCCGCCGCTGGTGGTCCCCCAGCTGCCCTGGTGCCCTGCGGTCTGTTCTCTACACGGTGGCCTGCTCAGCTAGTTTCCTATTGCTCTAACAGATTGCCACACAGTTAGGACAACACACACTCATACTCTCACAGTTCTGGTAGTCAGAAGTCTGACATGGGTTTCCCAGAGCTAAAATCAAGGTATCAGCAGGATGGTCCCTTCTGCAGGTCTCAGGAGAGAACCTACTCCTTTGCCTTTCCCAGCTTAGAGGTTACCTGCGCTCCTTGGCTCACGGCCCCTTCCTTCGTCTTCAGAGCCGCCAGCATCTTCATTTTTCCCTGCTTCTCTCTGTCCGGTCTCTGTCTGTCTATCTCCATCTTTCTGTCTTTCTCTCTCTCACCTCTGCTTCTCTGTCTCTGAACTTCTTGCCTTCCTCTTACAGAGCCCTTGTTGGACCCCCCCAGAAACTCCAGGATAATCTCTCCACCCCAAGATCCTTAATTTAATCACATCCGCAACATATCTTATGTTATGTGGAGTAACATATTCCTCTTAACACATCTTGTGGTCCAGTTCAAAGTAAATAAAATCACATCCCTCCTCAGTTTAAAATCCTCTATCAGCTTGAAACCCATTCTCAATAAAAGTCAAAATTCCTATGTGATCTCAAAGCCCTCCATGACATGCCCCGCCTGTTGGCTTTGTGACATCGTAGCCTGCTCTCCCTTATTATCCATGCTGTCCAGCACATTCTTGCCTTAAGACGTCTTTTCTGTGCCTAGAATCCACCTGGTGGTGATATGACCAGTGCCTGCATTTCCTTCAAGTCGTCTCTTTATGCTCACGTTCTCAAATGCTGCTGTCCCTGGCCAGCCTACCTAAAACCTCAACACATTCCCCTGGAAAGGTCATCTATCTATGTTATTTTTCTTATTCATCTCCATAGGTCTCACTAATATATGCCCTACTGTGTGGTTTACTTACTGAATTTTCTCTTGACTATCTCTTGACCACTATACCAGGCAGATTGAGGTTCTGTCTTTTTTGTTTACAGTTCACTCCCCATTGCATAAAAGAATCCCTGCCTTGTAGTAGAACTCAAAAGATAGTAATTCAGTAAAAGAATGAACTAAAGAAACGGGCAGTGGGGAGCAGAAACAATGGGTTGGGCGAGAAGTTCAGTAGGCTCTGATTGTAGAGGCATGCACTGCACAATGAGGGGGACTGGGAGGAAGGCAGGTGGCATGGTATGCACAGGAATATCAGTCAAGCCAGCGTGGTTGGAGCACAGGGTGGCCGAGAAAATGATCTATTCATTAAATGTGTGTTTAATGAATTGTGGAGCGGTGCTGGGACCATGTTTCCCAGTCCCTTTAGGCAGGGTTCTCACCAGTGGATGTTAGGGGGATCAAAGAGCATCCCTTCCAGGCCAGACCCATAAAAGCGCCCCAGGTTCTGCACCTTTATGCTTTTTTCTCTTCTGGCTTTTTGGTTGGGAGATACTCCCAGGGAAGCAGTAGGAGCCACACATTAAAGATGGCAGAGCTAACGTCAGCCTGAACCTCTGAATGACCTCCTGCAGGGAGATGGCTCTGCCATGCATTTCACCTAGCCAATTCTGTAATATAAACAAGAAATAAGCTTCTACCATATTGCAGTCATTTTACATTTTTACATTTAGGGATCTGTTTGTTAGAACAATGAGCTTACCCTGAGAAATATACATATTGTGTAGAAATGATATTCTAGTGGTTAACGACTTTGGAAAGTAATTTTAACTAAATAATTTTGGCAAGTAAATAAATTAAAAATAATTTCTTATAACAAAATCAGTAAGTGTAGAAAATAGGGGCTATAAAATATTTACCAAGGGTCGTAAAAAAAGATTTACCACTTGGTAAATGTAAATGTTCTGCAGCCCTATTTGTTAAACCCACCCCAATTATAACTCCTTTGTTGTCTGTGCGTGTTCATAGGGTATGGAGGAGTTAACATGTACATATTAGGAGTAAACATTGCAAGCATAGCAGAGATGGGAAATGCAGAGGGACATAGAAAGCCATTAACTAAAAATATATTTTCGTACATTTGGTGGTTTCCAGAGCATTACTGAGATCTGTCCCCAGGTTTTCTGCTTCAGTAGGTAGATAGTAAGTTATGGTATCTGTATTTTCTTAAAGGCTTCTCAGTGGTTTAGACATAAAGGCAGGTTTGGAAGATGGGGTCTGCTCCCTGAGCTCGCGTACTCTGGCAGGGAGCACTCTGTTGCCAAGGAAGCTATATTGGAGTGAACAAAATGAGTATGTTTCCATCATGTGATGACATTATGTTTCCTGATCACTTAAACAGGTTCTCATGGATGATATTTTCATGTGCTACTTATGGGCTCATGGGTTCCTAAGGAGAAATGCTGTCACAGTGGTTTTCCAGGAGAAGCTGCCTGGGAGGTGTGGGCATTCCCGAGCTCCCAGGAATTGGCAACTTGTCACGAGCACCAAGGAAAATAAGGTACCATTGTGCAGCAGCATCTTCTCAGTGCTGACATGTGAACACAAGATGGGATCCTCCGGAAAGGGCAGGCAGACCCCAAAACACACACATATGGGAAGGGAAGACCCGACAGTATATAGTAAGTGTTGGAGCAAAGGAGACAGCAGGTGCCCTGAGACCCAGTCATAGGACTCCTGAGCCACACGGGAGTCTTCAGGGGCTAAAAGGATTACCTTGACACGGACTCGACCAAATGGCCTTTATGCTTCTTTATTCTTCCTTCTTTGGGGGAGATCATGGGAAAGATTCATGAGAGCTTCAATAAGATGAAGAAAGGATGTGCTCTTTTTTCCTAAGTGATAGAAATAATAATTCTATTATTTATTACAACGATGGCTTTTATAATTGAGGCCCTCTGAGCTCTTGTCAGTGTAAACTTCTAAACAGGGTTTTGTTTCCTTTTTCTTTAAAAAAAAGCCTTGTGAAGGGAAAAGCGGACAGGTGAGAAGTGCTGCTAGCTTAATCCATTCCACCGAGCATTAGCCGTGCAACGGGCACGGCACGCGTGCTCAGAGCGTGTGTGTTCACTCCGAGAGCAGCCGAGAAGGGAAGTGGTCTGGGTAGGTCAGAGACGCAGGCTTCGGCTATGCCTGTGCCTGCTGGCTGCGTCCTTGAGTAGGAAGATGAGAATTCTGCACCATTCCTCACTTCTTAAAGATTTTGAAACCACCCAAGCAAACAAACAAGCCAAGAATAAAACAAACTAAAAAAAGCAGTGGAACAATTCAAAGGGATGGCAGAGTCTTTTGTCCTTTTGCTGAAGCCTGTGCTCCCCGAGCTTGGCGGGGAGCCAGAACAGAGGCCTGGGGACATTCTAGAGCGGATTTTACTCCACCCTGTGCAAGCCAGGCCCTGATGTTCAGATTAAAGGCCTAACAAATAAATATGCGAGTAAATCTCAGCCCCTCTCTCGGTCGGGTAGTCACCATGGCTTCAGCAGCCCCAAGTGTCTGCTTTCTGTGCAGATGCTGTGGGCGGCAGCCTCCCGGTCACCTTCTATGATAGCTACACAGAGGCTGGTAGAACTGGCTCTTGCCAGCACACACCAGCTCAGATTTCGCACGGGCTCATTTTTCTGGAGGGGCCTAAGAGACGTCTAGCCCAGTTTTTCCATTTATAATTCAAGGAACGGTGGCCTGAATCTTACTGACCCAAGTAAGAGCTTGGTGAGGCTGATTTTCTCTGCGTTCTCTCCTGTTCAACCTGGGCCCTGTTCACTGGCTTTATATACACGGTGTTGCTGACTGGAGGGCCCACTAGGGACCAAAAATAATCTGAGGCTTGTAGTTAGGGAGAGAAATTCAGGTGGTCACAATGAATCACAGTTTCTGCTGTGACTCATTCCTCTCTGAGGGCATACGGCTTAAATTCTTTGTCCCTTAATTTCCTTATTTGTGAAATAGGAAAATAATATATCTTAGCTTGTCTCTTGGGAGCAATGTGTAGCTGAATTAGACTTGACTTGACTTAAAAAGGTCTGTTTGCATAATCATACCTTGCCTTATTCCAAAAAAGACATCTGTTGGGTAGGAAGATACAAGCATGAAAGATGGAAGATTGCTTTATCAGCTGGATTTTAAGGATGTGGTAAAGGGACTTAAAATAAAACAGAGCGAACAGACCAGCATTATACTGAGTCTCTGCATTCTCTTTCATACTGCACAGCTTGAGAAAGCAAAATGGAGCCAAAGCACCGGGATAGCAGAGATAAAGCCATTGGATGCAAGTAGAAGGAGGCAGAGTAATGTGCTGCCCCAGACGGTAACCGAGCACGTGTCTGATTCTGGTTTCATTCTGCATGATGGAATATTACACTAGGCTTGAGTGTACCCTGGCCTCGTTTACTTCTGCACCACATTTACTATGCACTTAGTTTTCTGTATGATGCCAAGAACATGTGTGACCCCGTGCACTGGTGGAAATTTGGATATCCACTGTAGATGTCCACTCTTCCTTGAGTTTATTCCAGATGAACTGATCTACTCTATTCTCTCCTCTGTCTTTGATGATTTCTTTTTGATACTAACGAGTGGTGTTCAATGACAATATGAGGTACTGAACCATATATGTTACATAGCGTACTGAGTTAGGTTTCTGAGGTTAGAATATGTTTCTTAGCAACTTTCTTTTCTAAGTCCTTTGTAGTCTATAGTGGGGGGTCTTGTCCTGGGTATTTTTTTAATAGTGATGGAAAGAATTTAACTTGTTACCTAATTTAATGGATTCTCCAATGGCCTGTAGGTCATCCTGTGCTTACAGGAGTCCTGCGATGGTCAGTAGTAGGAGCTGGGAGGAAGGGTCCTCCCTAGAACTGCCCAACACACTGTCACTTTCTATAATTTTTGCTACCAACACTGACTTTTTCACTACCTCCTATTCTTACTCATGTTGTCTTTTTTGTTTAATTTCCAAGCAGAAGTCTTTCTTCATTCTAATAGACTTAGCCAGAATTTCTCGCTGATGGCATTTTTGCCTTTCTGTTGAAAGCCCACCCAGAGCACACATTGATCATGGCCTGCCCACCTCCTCCTATCTTCTGGGAACAGAAGTTTTCATCTCTTGAGGGGAATTGTTCTTTCCATAAATCCTCCCACCAGTCGGAACACACCTTTCTTCTGGTGTTGTCTTGAGTAACAAACATTGAGGCTAGATGCCATTGTCAACCATGCTTGGGGGAAAGTCTAGAACAGAGACGGTGGTGTCACATGGCAGAAATAGTAGAGGCTGGAAACCCTCTTTATCTTTTTGGGTGCAGGCCAGCATCCTCCCTGTTATGCGGACCCACCACTCCCCTGTCATGGCCTGTCCACTTGGTAGATGGACACATGAAACTCCCCTTTGGCTTAAGCTTGTTGGAGTTGGTTTCTATTTTTTGTGCCAAAAGAGCCTTGAATAATATGCCAGATAAACACAGCATTGGTACTTTAATAAATAGAAGAGTATGTATGGTTTTTAGAGATTGGAAAATAGAGATCAAGATATAAGATCACCTAGTTTCTGTCACATATGTTAAAATTTTGTAGGAAAGTAATAGTACTCTGTTGATGTTTTCTTCCTACTGTTCCAGCTCTCGCTGGCTCCTTTTGTCATATCCCAAGCTGACTTCAGGTTCTTGGAAGGCAGACATGCTTTATTATTTCTGTGTTGTTAGCACCAAGCACGATTTCTGATTAAAAATAAGAATTAACCTAATACTTCTTAATTGAAATAATATATTAATATTATTAAGTATAGTATAATATAATATAATAATGTGCTGAAACAAAATCCTCAAAAAAGCCAGGATATTTTTAGATGTCCACTACATTATATTCTACATTATTTCGTTTTATGCTCATTGTATTTATAAAGAAAAAAAGCAAGCTTCCCCTTTTACTGTCAGATAGTTTACTTAAAAGGGAAAAATCATTATCTTCTTATTTAGTGGGGGCTAAGATTTAAATCTCAAATACTTGTGAGAGGTCAAGATTCAAAAATATTTTTAAAGTCAGTTGGACCCAAAATAATAGTTTTTTATTTAAGTCTGTTTGCATGTTACTGAATGAGTTGCCGAATTCTTTGAGAAAGAGATGAGAGCCAGAATTTTATGAAACACCCAAAAAAAGGAGACAGAATTGGTGATCAGAGTGAAGATCTGAGGGTGCTGGTCGAGACAAATCTATGTGGAGTATCAGTGAGGTGCTTGCAGTGTTGAGAAGTCATCTGGAATTGAGATGGTAAACTGGCCCTTACATTCAGAAACCAAAACCCACAACTTTGGAGAGCATTTTCAGGGAAGTCAAGTGAGTGGAAATCAAATCTCGAGAATGGAGGGTCGGGGAGCCTGTCGCTTAATCCCATTAAGGCGTGGGTTTGCTTTCCGAAACAGACAAGATGCTGTGTTCCTGACATAGAGTTCATCGATGGAGTATTTCCTATTTCATATTGAGGAATTCGTATATGATATCCTGGGGCATGGGTCTGTTCAAAATGAATTGCTATTTACAGTCAGTCAGAAAGTAATTTAGACTCTGGAAATGTAAGCCTAGTGCTTTGAGCTTTTGTTTAAAAACATGTGCTAAACGAGGTAGTATTACAATAAACAGAGCAGCCATTCAAAGGCACCTCCAGTTTTTTTTTGTTTCATTAATATACAATCACATGAGCAACATTGTGGTTTCTAGGTTCCCCCCATTATCCAGTCCCCCCCACATACCCCATTACACTCACTGTCCATCAGTGTAGTAAGATGCTATGGAGTCACTACTTGTCTTCTCTGAAGGCAACTCCAGTTTTGACTAATAATTTTTTCATGTTCTTTCTTGGTGTCTTCAGGTTTAAATATATAATCTGTTAGATTCAAATATCCTTTTGTTTCTGTCCAGTGAGTTTAATTTATCCAGAGTGTAGTAACTAATAAAGGGCATTTCTTTCAGCAACTCTGTATTTTGGTAAAATTCCAGCTTTAATTACTAGTTAACGATAAAAGGCCAAGCACAAATAGATAAAATAAAAAATTTTCAATAAATTTCAAAAAATTTCAATAAAAAGGAATTCTTGTATAACTTAAAAAAAAAACAGGTAAATAAGTGAGGTAAGTGAATGAGATGGGCTCAGCAGGCTGTTCCTTTTCCAGCTCAGGGGATAAGTAAAAATCATGAAACGAAATATAGAGTTGTTCAGCCCCCTTTTTTTCTTAGCCTACTTAACCTAGGGCATATAGGGGGCTACAGACAAAAATAAGTCAGGAAATGTAAGTCAGTGCATCAATGGAGAAATAAATCAGAGGTAATGGAGACTGCATAGGAAGCTGAACAAATAATACAGAAAATAAATAAGCACAGAATGATGGCATGCATGGGTTACAAATAAAACAAGAGCCCTCTGTTCGGTGTATACACTGTTTATTCAACATGGGTGAAGGGCGTGGACCGTGCAGACAGACCACCTGCTCGGAATCTCACCTCTGCCACTCATTAGCTGTGTGATCTTAGGAAGGTCACGGAAATCCTTTGTGCCTCAGTTTTGACAGCCACCGAGTGGGCATAACAATAGTACCTGTCTCATAGAGTTGTGACGATGGAATGGGATGATACTAGTGTTCTTAGCCCAGTGCCTGGCCCCTCAGAGGGGCCTGATGAGCACAGCATTCATGACTGTCCTTACTGCCCTCCTCGTCATTAACCTCCTCGTAGTGTGCACTCTGGGCTGTATAGCTATCATCTGTCAAGAAAGGCATGAATAGCATCTGTGTATTTGTGTGTATGTCACAAGTTATGATGTAACAAACATGCCTAACTCTCTGAAGTTCAACTAAGATGAGACTGTGGTGTTTAGCACAACTTCTCTAAATGTTTGTGGCTCAATAATAATGAAAGACAGAGGACTTTAATTGTTCCAAACTCATCGGTCCTCAGCTCACAGAGCTGCTCAACACCCACCAACTCTCATGCCTCTACCTCTCCATTGTCTTCTTCTCTCTCTCTCTCTCTCATCCTCTTCTGCCTTCTCCCTGCCTCACAGCAGTAGCAGTCTTATCTCTTTGCCTCCAAAGAATGGAAGTCCACTTCATGCAGGACCAAGTGCCATGCCCAGACCCTGAGCCTCGTCTGACCTCCCTTGCTTAGATCATGGCAATAACCAGACATTGATCAGATCCAAGGTTTAAATTAATAGGTTTTTAATAAAACAGTTTCAGCGACCATCCCAGGCCAGTCCAATCTAAATCTCCCCTGTTCATGGCATCTGCATTTACTCTTATAGTACCTCCCTTTATCCTGCAAGAATGATGGCTAGGTTCTTATTTTACATTAATTACTTAAAGGACCCATCCCGGTATCTTTCTGAAATAAAGTTATTGAAGTCTGCACATGCAAAAATGAAAAATGCTGAAACCCCTCAACTGGTAGCACTCCAGATCAAACTAATTTAGAACACTTTTTCACTTGGCATCCACCTATACCATCGACTTCACTGTTTCACTAATTTACTTTAACATCATCTGGTACAATTTCCTTAACAAATGATTGTTCATATGAAACTAGAGGTATATTTGCCACCATATATCCTTGTCTAAAAGGATGTTATTAAATGATCTTTCAACTTGAAACTTTTCTCCCTCTGGATATGGTTATGCTTATCACTGAAATACATCAACTCCATTTTTGACTTATTTTGGATATATAAAAAGTTTAACATGCTTCACAATTACTAAATTGTAAATAATGTTTGTATTGCTGGCACTAAATAAAAAATGATACTTTGCACTCTTTCTACATATACAAGCTGTATACTGCATCACTGAAAGATAAACTTAAGTACAATTGAAATTTACCCTGCAAATACTGACTGCACAAGAACAATTTAAAGTACCTTCTTAAAATTCCTAATATTGATAATTCATAAGGTCCATAGATTCTGCAGTTCCTCTTTTAATCACAGTATTTTTTTTTGTTACTAGCTTAGCATATTTCAAAGACTCAATATGGTATGTATATGTATATTTGCTTCAACATCATCCACAGAGTGGGAATTAGAAATATAACAGGATCATAAAATCACAAAGTTTGGTAGCAGATAAGCTAATTTTATTAACTCTAAAAATTCCACATGAAAGGTTTAAAGAACCTTTATAACATGAGAAATTTCCTCACTAAAGTAAGTGTTTTATCTTGTTTGTAAACAGCAGAGCCATCCTGCAAAGAATAACCATTGTTTTGAAACAACATAGTGAGACTGTCACCTGCCAAAGTTTTTCTGCTTTGGGAACTTTAAAAAATTGTTTTAAGATGAGTCATGGAAGCTTCCAAAGTTCAAACACATGACATGTCAAAATGACACCCTTTCCTAAGTCTTGGACATAGGTCACAATATGAAAATCTCACATACTCTCAGATATTTCTATGTGGTTTATTAAGTGACTGCCTGATGACAATGACAGACAATTCTACTTTGAGGTCAGGGTGGTTTAGGCAGCCCTGTGGCATGGGAAAGCAGAGATGACCCAAGAATTGCTAAAACAGAGCAGCCCACCAATCTGCCCAGTCAGATATTCTCACCCTTGAGAAAATTGATACTCACTGTTTTAGGTAGAAAAAACAATTCTTATTCATAGATACTCAGAATAACATTACCTTCACAAAGCAGATTACCTTACGGCTCAAGGCAGTACAGAGTTAACTTAAAACCTAACATTTCATGACCTCAGGCTTTCTCTTACCTTTTCCTAAGCAGTTTATGGGAGAGTAAACTATTTGAACTGATGTCACATTTGAGGTCAGAGAAAGAAGGAAGCTAGTATTTTCTGAGTGCCAGCCTTGTCTATGCCAAGATTCGTGCTGAATTCACTTGATCCTACAAATCTCTGATGAATAGGCTTTCTTTTTCTTAGTTCACAAATGAGAAACCGACTCGTAAACAGGTCATGGGGGATGTGCAGAGCTGCTGGGGCTACTCTTTGAAACTGACCCTAAACTCAGGCTCCTTCCAGGACATCAAGCTGGCTAACCGAGCCTATAGAACGGCCCAAAGGCTCAACGTGAGGAAAAATAACCCAGATATCTGTCCCCTAACCCTGTTGAATATATAGCTAGCTGTTTTGCATCACAGAAGTAGTGTAGTGTTGTGATTAAGAGCACAGGCCTAAGAACCTGACCGCCTGGTTCTGGTCCAGCTTTGTCATTTCCTGGCTGTTCCCTGGAATAAGTTTCCTGTTCTTTCTCTGTTTCCACATCTGTAAAATGGGGATGGTAATAATGTGTGCCTCATAGGCTTATTTTGAAGACTACTTAGTAGAAGTGTGGACAAAAATATAAGGACTGTGACTGGCCTATAATAAACCCTGACTAAAGATCCTAGTATGTTTTTCGGAATTGTACCAGGTGGACCAATGAGTGGCTACCAGCCAGCATTTTCTAGAGATACTTGAGTGGCTAGAATTTTTCATACAACATGATTACTTCCTCCCACTTAATTATAACACTGGTTATAATTACATCACTTTAAGCAATGTTATAATTGCATCATATTTGTATAATATTTTATATTTTTCAAAGAACTTTCTCATCTGCTTTCATCTGGAGCCTTATTTCACTCATCTGCCAAATAGCTTTTGTTAATGATGCCTATCTCATGAGGACATTGCAGGGAGAAAGTTAGATGGTGTATCTAAGACACTTAGCACAGTGTCTGGCACTTTATGCAGTCACCTTGGAAGTCAGCAGGGCAAGGACTAGTAAATGCATTTTGCATTTGAGAAAATGGAGAAAAAACATCCTTGCCTACACTCATATAATGGGTTAGCAGTGCATCTCACACATTGCCGAGTACCTGACAGAGTGCTTGATAATGAAGTAAATCCCCATTGGAACTAATTTTTCCCTAAAGGCTAGTGGCATCCCCATTGTATTGTACTGCTTATTTGACACACATGAGTTGGTGGTTATAATGTGAGGTCATTAATAAAAGACTCTGTTAGCTGTGTTTTTGAGACAAGAGAAATTTGTTTTTTCATTGACTTATAAAAGGTGTTTGTGCCTGAATCCTGATCCTAATGCAGGACACACACACACACACACACACACACACACACACACACACACACACACACACACACACACACCCAGAGAGGGATAGTGTAACTCTGGGGGGAAAATATATTCCTACCCTGGGGCAAATAACCTTTGAAGCCGAAATCAGTCAAAGGGAGAAATAAAGTGGGGAAAACCCATTTATTGCTTACAAGCTGTCATCTTCTTCTGCTTGTCCATGTCTTTCATGACCTGGCTGCAAAAGGACCCAAAAATACCTCATTGGTACTGGTGTCGGCTCACTCCCCACCCACCCTTGTAATCACCTATTGATATGGAGATGGACTACTTCTCTCCACCCCTTGGAAGCACCTGTTGATATGGAGATCCACTAAGGCTAGGTAAGAGATTCTGGAAATACTGCAGTTTTTCCCACAGATGAATTTATGTGTTAGGTATATTTTAGGATGTTCTGAGCCTCAGGATACAGACTGATGGCAAATGGTTTTTGAGATTGAATGCAACAAGCCACTTAAAAAAAGAAAAACTACAAGTTTGATTTCAACATGACTTGAAAATATTCCACTTTAAAATGTGTGTTGAATCGCATCAAAACAGTTGCAAAAGATCCAATATGGACAGAAAACATTACATTTAATACCACTGCTGATTTCTTAAGCCTCTCTTTTATGTCTAATAAATAAGAAAATAATACTGATGACCATTTCATACAGGAGATTTTTAGATATATGTTTTTTTTTAGATATATGTTTATTATTATGGCTGTGGATGATATTTGGGGGCCTCATATGTTAATGACACAAGCTGAAGGAGCCCCTCAAACCCTCTTTGGTGTATGATCCTGAGTGATTTTCATCACTGCATGTATCAGAACTTAATACTGTCTTTTTTATATATATTGGTGTATTTAGCCTCTTACCTTACGTCTTACCTAGAAGAGTCTAGTGTAAATACCATGAGAGCAGGGATGTGGCAGAAGTTTCCATTGAACTCCCCAGAAGTTAGATTTGTATCTGGAAGAAGCTAAGCACTAAATGTATAGTTGGTGAATTAATGAATGAAAGACAACTCCTGGGAAAGATTCCCTTGGACATCTTATATTTTAAGATAATATTTTTTTATTTAAATTTAAATTTACAGTGCAATTTATATTGAAGATTCTGTGTGGTTTACACAGGATATACAATAAGGGCTTCCTAGAAAAATACTTCGAAGTTTATCCTGGCATGCTACTCACCTAGCTACAGGTGTCACACCTGTTAAACAAGGGAAGCTTTAAAATACATTTTACATCCACTTATCTGCAGGAACTGATTAGTACATACTTGTGTCCTTTTTTGTTTATTGAGCCATTAAATGTAATGGAAACAATGAGATGTTGAGGGATTTTATATTCAGATTTTGCCTCTTCATAGCTGTGGAGCTTGTACAAATTATTTCCTCCTTTCAGTCTCAGTCTTACCACCTGTAGAAAGGGAATACTTATTCCTGGGATTATAAGTAATCAGAAAGATAAGAAATATGCCCAGCATATGGTGGGGTGCCACACAAATATATGTTAAATACTGTTGAATAAGAGAAGTTAAGCCTGGTCCCTGGAAAGCTGGGCTCTTCAAGATAGGGCTGTGCACAGTCTCACTTCATGTGGGAGAGAAACAAGGGCAGGGTAGAGTTCCTGCTCTCTACCACAGGCAGAGAATGCATATGGAATTCTCATCCATGTTGAAATAGTACAGATGAAAAAAATGTATAACGTATACGTGCCAAATATGGATTGTGGACAAGTGATATTGAAATTCAGGCAGTGGGATGAAGGGAGGGAAGTAAATCAGCTCTCCCTTAATATTTGCAATATCAAGTCCTAAAAACAGCTCTGCGTTTCATCCTGGACAACGGCAGGGGGTGTTTATTGGTGACATGAGCATACTCCAGAAAGCCCTGAGGAACAGCTGCAATTTGATGGATTGTGTGGTTGCCTCACAACCAGATTGGAGCCAAGTGGTGCTCCCCAGGGCTCATTTGAACCTGACTGTACACATGGAGCAGAGGAACTTTTAGGATGGAAATTATTTGTGTCGTTTGAAGTCTTGAGTGTGTCGATCTTCCTGGAGCCATGTCTGTCATCCAAATAGACCCTATGTCATTGTAAATGGAACTTTCTTGGGAGACTGTTTTCTGGCTCTTTCTACTGTAAGCAGACTTGGGCTTATTCATATTTTCCTTAATTAATGGAGAGTAGATCACAATTAAAGGCCTCTTGCTACTAGCAACACCCCAAGATATCCAGTTTACAAAAAAGGAACAATGCATAAAATCATACATCCCTCTTAGAAGTAGAAAAGGAAGTGCCTTTCATCTTGATTGCCCATTAAAAAAATCCTATTACTCCCTGCTTTTGAGTCGTTAGTTCAGATGTGTTGGCAGGGGGCATTTTGAAGGAGGAGGAAAGCTGTCAACCTGTGAGTAGTTTGCTTTTATGAAGAGCTTTCACATCACTTTAATATATTTTTTCATCTATAAAAGGGCTTGCAATTTAATGTGTAAGCAAAAAGTCCAAAATGCTTATTAGAAAGCTGAGAGACTTGAATCTTATTTTTCATCATTTCTCTATGCACCATGTTGTGTAATCATTTTTTTCAGAGGATTTTTCCTATCATCTGTGTCTGCAGGAATATTCAAAGCAAGATTTAAAATCAGTATTTCAAAACCCAGGACTTAAAATAAGCTGCAGCCTTGCAAACATTGTGTAGGCTTTTCCCCTTTCTCTCCCCCATCCCTGTCCCTGTCTCTTTCTCTCACTCTGTTTTTATTTATTTATTTTTACAGGCTTGTCATTTGCAGTATCCAATATGATATGTAAGGGTAGGCTTAACTGAGATTTCTAAATTGTTAAACTTCGTGTCAAAAAAAATTCATCCTTCAGCTAAGATATAACCTAGGTCTATTGTCCTTAATGTAACACTAAGACTACTCAAAAATGAAAAAATGCTAACATGAAGTGCCCCGTGATGTATTAAGTACCAAGTGACCTATCTTTTTGTGAGCAGTGAGTTTAGAATTAGAAAGACCCAAATTCATATCCCAGTTCTTCACTTCTGTGTCATCTTGAGAAAGTTCCCTAACCTTTGGAAGCCTCCATTTTCTCACATGAAGGAAACCTAGCTTGTAGAGTTGCTGTGGGCATGAGAAATAATTTCTGTAAATTGCTAGCCCAATACCTAGAACACAGTGACAGTTCATGGTAACCAACTTGGTTTTGTCAGGTGTGTAAAATTATACTGTTCTATTTTCTGATAATGACAACATTCTGTTGAACCACTTAAACAGTACCAAAAGGCATGGCAAAGAATAAAACAGTATTATCACAAATGCCATTATGTAGAAAGAAGTCTTCTTGACATTATCGAATATATTTGTCCAGAGTTAGTTCCATGCATATGTTTATGTATGGTTTAAAATATGAAGTCACCATTCACACCATTTTGTTATACACTTGTATCACTTTATTTTTCATAAGCAACTTTTCATATCGATGAGTGTGATTTGCATAATCTAACTGCAACATGATACTCCAATTTTCAGATGTAGCAAAATTTTTATGACTGATTCCCTCCTTACGTGGGCAGCTTTTATTTTAAAAATAAGTATTGTCAATAGAGAAAACCAGATTGAAAATGAGGTTTCTAATTAAAAGAAGAGCTTTCAGTACATTAAATGCAAAATTAAAGCAATTATATATCATAATCAATTTGAGTTTATAATGAAAATGCAAGCAGGGTTTAACACCAGAAAACCTACAAATGTATTTCTCTACTTTGTATTTTTTTTAGCCGGGAGCCACAGGCAATTACTTGAGGATAATGTGTATGACTGGGGCTGTCCCGGACAAGTGAGGACATAAGTCACTCTGGTTGTAACCACACTGTAATGTACAGAGGAAGCAACCAGATGGGCACAGGTAGCTGAAATAGTAATGGTGAGGGATGGTGACGGGTGCCCTGGGTGGCTGGCCAGGTAAGGAAATGGAGACAATGGTGCGATGACCGCCAGCTGGACCTCAGACACCAGATCAAACAGGACAGCCTCCCAGCCTGTGCCGATTCCTCTCACTGCTGCGTGTGTGTGTTGTGTGAGAGCCTCTCTTTTGCGGTGTCAGTGTGTGTGGGTGTGAGATGTGTGGCTGAGGTATCTTTAGTGGAGAACCCCTCCTTTTTGTTCACCTTCTGACTTTCTGGATACTGCTTTTCTTTTTTATTTCTTTCTTAAATCACTGCGTTCAGTGACCTCAGTGAAGTTTTCAGCTCCACATACTGTACAGTCTGGCAATTGAGAGCATTTGGAAGGAGAAAGCCCTGGTTTGAATCCCATCTTTGTCACTTAAGAGCTGTGTGATCTGTGCAAACTACTGTTTCCTCATCTATAAAATGGGAGATTACATATATTTGCTGCCTCTGAGGATGGTCATGAGAGTCAAGAATACTAGAACAAGTAAAACATTTAGCATTGTGCCTGTCTCCAAGTTAGGTTCAGTGAATACAGTTAATTGCTGTTTTATATTTTTTGTAAAGCATTATTTACTGGAATACCATTTTTCTTCAAGGAGAATAAACTGACCGAACAACAGTAATTAAAAATTTGGTTACTGTGACATTGATATGATAATTTAATATATTAATGGAGACAATATATATAATCATCTTACTTGAGGTGGAAAAAAGATATGTTAAATTCAACACACTGTGACAAATTTCAGCAATGTGGAATCGAAGGGAATTTATTTATGCAGATGGAATACATCTACCAAAACCTACTACAGATATATGTTAGTGAAACAATAGAATCATTCCTTTTTAATTCACTGGTTCAATTGAACATGGGTTTGGTGATGCTAGAAAGCACAGTAATATAGAGAAAATATATAAAAATACAAAGGTTAGAATCAAATCTATTTTAATTCAAAAATGTGATTGCATAAAAATTTCAAGATCTCTACATTATTAGAACTATAGGAGAGGGTAGCAAATTTGCTTCTCATAGTATTAATTTAAAAATGTATTCTTTTACTTAAGTCAAAAAGACTTGAAAAAAAATTTTTTATAAAAGGAACCAGAATACCTACAAATAAAAACAGCAAAAGATACACAGGCTGTTAGGAAGAGCACTTTAAAATGTTCTTAAATACATTAAACAAGTCCTGACTAAATGAACAGGTATCTGATATTCATGGAAGCAGGTACAATTGTGCAAAGATGTTACTTGTTGCTCACTAAATTTATGAATTTACTGTAAGTTCAATAAATGAAAGATATTTCCCCCAATAGTATTAGAAAGCTGACTCCAAAATATATGTAGATGACCAAAGGGCCAAGATTTTTACTTAGATAATTTTGAAAAGAACGATCAAAGTTTGAACACTTGCTCTTCTTGGTAGAAAGTAATTGTAAAGCTAGAGGAACTGAGAAAATATGTTATTGACACAGGCGTGGATTCATAGACTGATGAACAGAACACAGAGCACAGAAATAGTCCTATATATTCCTTTTCATTTTGTTGATGGCCCCCTTGCTGTACAGAAGCTCTTTAGTTTGATGTAGTCCCACTTGTTCATTTTTGGTTTGTGTGTCAAATCCAAAAGTCATCTCCAAGACTGATGTGAAGGAGTTTACTGCCTATGTTTTCTTCTAGGAGTTTATAGTTTCAGACCTTATGTTCAACTCCTTTATCCATTTTGAGTTGATTTTTCTGGATGATATAAGACAGTGGTTCCAGTTTCATTCTTTTGCATGTGACTGTCCAGTGTTCCCAACACCATTTATTGAGGAAACTGTCATTTCCCCATCATGTAGTCTTGCTTTCTTCATCCTAAATTGATTGACCATATATACCTGGGTTTATTTCTGGACTCTAGTCTACAATAGTTGTATTTTTAAGTTAAATCTATCAAAACATACTCCAAATCTTAAATAACTTCCTATACTTCAACTTCTTCTAGTAGTTTTAGTCTGAAACACACTTCTTCATTGATTAATTTCTGTTTAAAATGGATATTACTGTTTTTAACCTCAACTGTAAGTTCTTTGAATACAAAAAATAATTTCTTCAATGTTTTTTGTGTCCCTTGTAACATCTGACAACCTGTTTGGCATATGGTAAGAAGTTAAGTGTGTTTTGAATGAATATAAATATTATAATTCTATCTATCATACTTTGTTTCAGCTGTTTGTGTTTGTGTGTCTCTTGCAGCTAGGCTGTTAGCTCTGTGAGAGCAGACAAACATGTCTGTCCTGGTCACCTAGCCCAGCATCTGCTACCTGGTAGTCATTGAATCAGTACAGGTTGAACGAGTTACTTGAGCTATAGTGTTGACTTTTTTGGTGAGCTCAATTTAAGTAGCCTTGTTGAGAAAATAAAGAACTATATTGGGCTGTTCTTTCATTACCTATTTCTGAATTAGAAGTAGTGTTTGGATTTTGAACTGTTCAGTCCAGAAGCATGCTTTAGGCACCCCACCACACCCCACTAGGTTTCTTTCATGTTTCCGGGAAAACGTAATTACCAAAAAGGGATTTGGTTTTCTCTGGTTTGCTAGCATCTTGGAGAGGGATGAAGGCCATTTAGGAGTTTTAAAATTTTTATCAACTTTTTGGTCTACAGTGAATACTTAACTGATGCTTCCTATTTTGAAAGGGTAAATTTTATCTAAAGAGAATTACTCTTGAATTTTTCTGTCTCTCCTTATTATAATCAGTGCTTATGACAATACAGCTCCACTTAGTAAAGGGAACATGACATACAAAATGAATGATTTCCCAGTTGCCTTTTTGTTTTACTGTTTGCTTGTTGAAATATCTCTTTATCATTCTGTCATCAACTCAGATGGCATTTGTTTATATATGAATATCACATATATGTCCTGGAATTATTGTAAATGATGCTCACACTCCAAAATATTTTGTGGAAGCTGCTAAACGTAAAAGAAAGTATATTTTAAGACATTGAATTTATTCAAGTTCATTCATCATTATTATTTCATTCATGCACGCACACATTCAGCAGATCTCTAGTGAAAGCTGACTCTGTGCTTGTGTTGTGGGAGGGATAGAAATAGAGTCCTTGACCTCATATGGCTAACAGGCTGCAGGCCAGTGGGGGAAATAAATGTAAAATGCAAATGTTGGGAAATAACTCTGTGCATCGTGTTATGAGTCCTGAAGGAGGTCTATCCTGTGGGTTGGGAAGATGTGCTAGGAGACAGTTCACCTAAGCAGAGATCTGATAAGTGAGTAGATCTAGCTACTTGAGGGTGGAGGGAAAAGTGCTTTGGTAGAAGGAATATTTAAATATAGACAATTTTGTGAAATGAGAAGGGGATAAGTGGGTTAAGAATGGCAGGGGTTAGGCTGGCATGCCAAGCTCCTGTCAGTCATGTCCCATCTTTCCAACTAATTTAAGAAGCTTGAACTTTATCCTGAGAACACTGGCAAGCCATTGATCTGTTGTAAACAGGTCCGTGACATTGTCATGATGGTGGGCTTGGCCAACTCTGAAAATACAGTATTAATGCATTCAAGGGGAAAGGTCTTAGTGTGAAAGAGCCTGAGAAATGCTTAGGTGATTTCTTGGGGTAAATAGGTTTCTCATCTTCTCCTTTTTAAGACTCCAGTCTTCTAGGGTACAGGCCAGATCTCTGGAGGATCTCTTTTCCTCTTCAGTAACTCTAGGGAAACAAAAGACTAAGACTCAGAACTGGATTTTCCCTAATAAACACTTTGGGAAAGGATGCCTAGTAAACCATAAACGAGGGTCTTCCCCAGGAGGCCAGATGTTAGCCTGTTACCTGTAATCAGAGGAGTATCTCTCCTTAGGAACTTTTGTGTATTCAGTTTCAATTATCTAGAAAAACTTTTCCTTACACCTCCACTTCCCTTTTTCTTGGTGAATATCACCTTCTTTGGGTATCAGATCAGATCTACCTGTACTTTGGGGAAGCGAGAAAACTTCCCCATCTATCAAAACCAAATAAATAGGTTAGGTATCCTGTTGTAGGCTATGGTAGCAGCCTGTACTTTTTGCCCTTATTAGGTGTCATTAGTCATACAGTGTCCTGAGTTTTGACTTGTGCTGTTAAGCCATGAGCATCATTAGGGCAAGAGGATTTGTTGTTAGTATCTCTCTTGCCTACAGGAAGTTCCCATGTATGTAAAAATGCTAAACAAACATTTGTACAAATAAAAAATGCAAGGAAGTTTAGGGGTAACAATACTTAAATTCAGCAAGACTTGTAAAGACCATGGTCATTCTGTGAACCAATGACATTATGTGATTATAAAATTTTGAGGACTGTTATGCTAATTTTATAATATATTTAAACATTCAAGTGTTTGCAGTGGTTTTAATTTTAGCACAACCTTATGGAAGTCAATTTCTGACCTAGAGCTTAAACCAGCAGTCAAAAAGGCTCTTTCTTTGTGAAAATATAGGAAGTTACCAACTAAAATACATCGTCCTTGAAGTAGTGTTGGATCTGTGCTTGAAAAACCTCTGAGGAAAAAAAAAAACAGTTTCTAAACAGTGTTCATCTCTGTTCTGTGCCCTGTACTTCATATAATCATGTTTCCACATGTCTGACCCAAGCACCTTAAACCTTTTCTTCCCCCATTTCTTACAGTTGATGCTGTATTTGGAACCATCAATTTATTTGATCTGTCACTCTGTTTACTTGACCATGTTTTGAACATTGTAACATAAAGATGACTGAATTACATAATAGATGACTTGTAGATTTTCTTGGTTCATATAATAAAATGTTTATGTCTATAAGATGAAGAGTAAAGAAAGAGCCAGCTCCAAATTAAGTTGAATTAAGTAGAGCGAGAAAGATTTAAAATGGGTTGAGGTTTAGTGAGTATTGTGTCTTCTAGCTCACATGGGAAAAATGTAATGTTAAATATTTCCTAGACAGTGTTTGAAAGAGAAATTGTTATTTAACATTCCTTATAACCTTTTAACTACCTAGTCGACTCATATCATATATTTTGTTTGTTTTGATATTGAAGTATTGTTGATACACAATCTTATATTGGTTTCAAATATACAACACAGTGGTTCAACTGTTACCCACATTATTAAATACTCATCCCAACCAGTGCAGTTACTATCTGTCAACATAGGAAGATGATGTTCTAGAACTGTTGACTATATACTCTATGCTGTGCTTTCATCCTCTGACTAATTTATGTTATGATAATGCCTCTTTAACCCCTTCACCTATTTCACCCACTCACCCCAGCCCCTCCCCCATGGTAACTGCCAGTCACTTCTCAGTGTTTGTGAGTCTACTGCTGTTTTGTTCAGTTTATTTTGTTTTGTTTTTAGATTCCACAAATAAGTGAAATCATACAGTATTTGTCTTTCTCTTTCTGGCTTATTTCACTTAGCATAATACCCTCTAGGTCCATCCATGTTGTTACAAATAGTGGGATTTCTTTATTTTTTATGGCTGAATAATATTCCATTGTGTATATGTACCACATCTTCTTTACCATTCATATTTTGATGGACATTTAGGTAGCTTCCATATCTTGGCTGTTGTAAATAATGTGGCAATAAACTTAGGGGTGCATACATCTTTTCAAATCAGAGATTTTGTTTTCTTCAGGTATATTCCTAGAAGTGGAATTACTGGGTCATATGGTATTTCTCTTTTTAGTTTTTTGAGGAACCACCATACTGTTTTCCATAGTGGCTGCATCAATTCACATTCCTACCAACATTGTAGGAGGGTTCCCTTTTTTCCACAATGTCATCAACACTGTTATTTCCTGTCTTTTGGATAGTGGTTGTTCTAACTAGTTTGAGGTGATACTTCATTGTGGTTTTGATTTACATTTCCCTGATGTGGACTCATATAACATTTTAAATGAATGACTGAAAGTAGAGTAAGGTAAGTACAATGTGATTTGATGGGAATATATTGGAAGGGGCATCTCCTCATCTCAACTTGTAGATCTAAAGGAAATCTGGAGAAAGAAAGAGCATAGTCAGTCCTTAAGGTTCATATAAGCCTATTTTAGAACTCGTAAAGTTAATCTACAATACTGTCAATCATATTGCTTTTCTGATGAGTTTTCAGATATTGGTTGTTCAAAATATTTTTAGTTCCAATAAGATTTAGATTTAAAAACAATGATCAGCTGCAACAACTCAACTGGGTCCAAAGACCTATTTGATTGTTGACTGTCTGGGTCTCTGGTTCTCCCTAAGTCTCTGTTTTTCCCAGCATGCAACAGGGAAAATAACATGTTCCCTCTTTATTTTATATACGGTTTGCTGCATGTGAACGTGTTTTTTAATTATCAAGTGCTCTAAAAACTTAAAGTGGCATTATTATTTCTCCTGCTATTACTATTAATGATTTGTTTTGCTGACGATTTGTGTAGTATAAAATGGTTGAAGAATATAAATGAGGGGCGATGCTCCATTCTGTTTTGACTGTGTGCCAGGTTATGTCAGTCTAGGAATACGTTGAAGCAGAGATGCTGGTAGGATTTGGCTCTTTGATTTCCCTTATGTTTTCTTCCTACAAACTGTGCCCTAAGCGAGAGCAGCTCACTCACAAACTCCTGAAGACAGATTGAAATACATTCAGAAGAGATAGGTTTCTGATTTATTCGAATTACATTTGCCATTGGGTTAAATTTGTTGAGTAGAGAAAATAAATAGCAAATATTTTCAGAAGTAAGAAGGCTAAACATTCTTTTATGAGAAATCATGAGAAAATGGAATGTTGGACAAGAATTACCTTTCTTAAATAGTTGCTTTTGTGATGATTTCAAGGGTGTGTGTAACATATTGACCCACTTTAAAAAATGCATGTGAGATTTATGCTATAAAGCAAGAAACTTATACTGTGGAAAATTAGGATGTGACTATTTTTCATTTAGGTAAGGAATTAGCTGTGTGTTTGTGTGTGTGTGTGTGTGATGTGTGTGCTTGTTTATTTGAAGATGGAGACAGACAGGGATTCTTCCTTTAGACTCTAGTTTATGACCCCTTGAAAGAGAAATTGTTTATTTTCTCACTATATCTTTTGTGAAGTACTGAGACTCTTGGATCCTGCCCTGTCACTCAGCAGGCTGAAGTACAAATGCTAATTTATTGCCAGACTGCAGCCTTGTGATTTGCATTCCAAATCAGACTGCAGATTCCCATTATAAATTGCTTATCCTGTTGTTCCTTATCTCAAATTTGTTCCTTTCTTTTTATTATCCTACTCATGCCCGACAATGACCCTTGAAACAATGCTCCTTCAAGAGATTCCTATCTAAAATCAGCAGTTTTATTGGGTTAAATCATAACAATAAATTACGAAGACATCATCGAATTCTTTTTTTTTTTTTTAATTTCAGTGGTTTTTCTCCCTTTCCCTTAAGAGTCTTCTGGCACTGAAGTAAAATAATTGCTTAAAGCATATCTTTCAGGCTTAGAGGTTTATACTCTTGAAAAGCATGCTTCCATATCTTTTTAAATCTGAAAGGTGTGCGCTTACAAGTCCTCTCCTAATAATCAAGTTTTACAGATGAACCCTGAGATGGTATAATTAATTGCATCCTTTCTTGGCACTTCTAAATCACATTAACTGGATCCTTAGTGAGGAGAGGAGGGAAAACGCATTTTTGCAAGGTGTCTGCCTGGGCGAGAAGCAACCACGCAGCATAAAGAGCTGACGGCAGTCTGGGCTTTCCCACTCTGGTGGCAAAGGGGGGATTGTGGGTTGGTGGTCGGCTTCATGTTAGGAGGACACCCCTCCATCTGTTCACAGCTCAGCCTGTTTCCAATTTAAAGCCCAGATTTCAGTGCGAACCTCAATTTCTTTTCCCCATTTTAAATGTAAAGCAAGGCTCGCTTGTGAATCGTAGAGTCTCTGCTTACTGGGATTCAGACCAAATTTCCCCCAAAATTCTCAGGCTGTTTGCCTGAATACCTGCTTACAGTGGTACACAATGGGCAGCTTTGAGAAGAAAAATTGATAATCTTCACGGAAGAGTAATTTGAATGAAATTACACTTGACAGCCTGTCTCCAAGCAAACAAGAGGCACGAGGGAGCCTTAGCTAAGCTCTGAGGACTTGCTCCAGCCACTGCTGTGGGAGCTTCCCAGGGAAAAAAATCAGCAGTTTTTCCAACATCTAATTGAGCTTTTGATTAATTTCGTGTGCCAGATTCTACTGAAGAAAGGTAGCCATGGAAGAGAATATGGAAGAGGGACAGACACAAAAAGGTACTGTGCTAAAAAGGGTTTACTTGTAACTAAGCGATTATTTTGCAGTTTCCTTGTTTGCTTTAGACACTTGCCAGTGAGGCTAATGAATGTTTCTCTCTTGGAAGGCATTTTTTTGTTCCCCTTCCTTCTGTTCCTTACTTGCAGTGGTGTCTCGCTTGAATGTTGTCATTATTTGGAAATCTGTAGATATGTAAGTGTCCAGATGCATGATTGAGCCTCCCTAAGGACACTACAGTGTTGTTGCGAACAGTCCCTTAGACCTGTCTTTGTTAACCTCCATTTATTTTGCGTTTTCACCCTGGTAAGCTGGGGCAAGAAATTCCTTGTGTGAGCTACAAACGCAATATTTGGAGCTAGTTGTACTTAAAAAATCTGATGATGTTAACGATTATCAATACCTTGAAGTGGATATCTGATAGAACAAAGACCGAATATATTTATTACATTTTGGTTGGTGCACCTTCTGAAAAAATCTTTTTTTTTCTTTGCATGGATGCACTTAGTTTGTATAGAGATGGAGCAAAGGCTTATACATTTTCAGAGTGGACAGTGACTTTAGGGTCTTCTTTTATGTAGAGCTGACCATAATCAACTTCTGAGTAACACACATCAAGGATATTTTCTGATGCATTTGTTAAGCTTGTGTAGATATGTCTGGCTGTATAAGTTAAAGTGAAATTGTCATTTGTATAGGTTAAAAATGGCCAGATATTGGCAATTGCTAATAATTCAGACACTCTAGAATTTGTGTGTGTGTGTGTGTGTCAAGTGGTGGCTTGGAGGAAACCGTAGTGTTCATCCCGAATCAGCAGCCTTTTCTCGCATGTCTGTTCTCAGGCTTATGTAATGTTATAGAAAGTGTTCTTATGTTCTTAGGATGGAAACAGTAACACAGGGAATCTACATAAAGGTATTATTTAAGAAGAGTATTGAAAAGATTCAGTGATCGAATTTGATTTTGAATGTATGTAAATACATTATTTTAGAAAAGTATGTTTTACATGATAACATAGGTAGTTTGGAAACATAGCATATTTTTTTATTATTTTGTGTGATTCAGCTTTGCCGAATGTTAAGAGACACAGTCACATATGTATATAATCAGAGACCATTGATATTAAATATATAAAGGTATTATTGAGCAGTAAAGGAAGGTAATAGATAAGGCAGTGTTCAAGTTTAGTAATTAGCCAGCATACTTACTAATGAAACTGTGTAATAGAAACACAATAATCAACACAGATATCACGTGATCTGTTTTTTAAATCAAAAAAGAAAACCTCAACTACCTTTATTATAACAACAAATTGCTTAAGTATTCATCAGTGATTTGAAATAGCAAATTTTCATGGCAATTTCATGGTAATACCCTAAAAAGACATCTCAATTAACTATTTAACTTTAGAAACAAAATATTTTATTTTAATATTTTAAAAATAATATGTAAGAAGATTGCTTCTTGGCCAGTCAGCTTGTTTAAGGAGAGATACATTATAAATAGAAAAATATTCATTACACTAAATAAAACCTAGAGATACGAATCATGGATTGTGGTAACAGGTTGAATATGTCTGAACAAGCTTTGGTAGATGCAGGAACCAAGAAAAATGATGTAATTAGTTATGATGTTTTTTCCTCAGGTAACTGAAAATCTCTCCTTCCTGGGGTGGGGGCAGTGGTGAGGTGCAAGGGAAGAACCTGTAGCAGTGGATTCTTTTTATCCTTAAGACATGCACACTTCAATCATCAATGCAGCAGAAAATAATTTTTTTAAATTAAAAGTCATATGCTTTCTATGTATATATGAAGATGTGTCAGTAAAATACCTATGAGTAGCTTTTTATTCCTTAACTGAGAAAAAGATTTAATTCTCTTCAGCCCTGGTCTTCTGTTCTTTTCAACTATGCCTATGACAGCTTTTCTATCTAAGTTTATTGTTGAAAGTTACATTTGAATATAAATGTTCACTCTACAAATGCAGGAGTGGGAGAACAAACCCCAGTTTGATGGGGTTTAAGTTGGAGGAGCTACTTGATAAGCAGATAAAATCATTAATTTTTCAAGAGTTAAGGTGATTTAGATTTAATGATCCATCTGCTTTAAAGGAAAACAACACTTTGCATTAAGTCTCATCCTTAAATTACATAGGATTTTCTTAAGTGGTAATTCAGGTATTGCATAATTCTCTTACATTTAAAAGATGCTTTCTTGTCCCTTCCTACAATTTATATCTATTCTTCCCTGTTACGAGTTAGAAGGAAGGATTTAAATTCATGTCATTATTTACCCATGTTACCTCCCAAATTCAAGTAGGATGTAAAATGGAAGCCAGTGGTTTCATAAACATATTTGAAAACAGTAATATAGTTGATGCTGAAGGACTTAAAAAGATCTTCCCTGAGAAATGTGTTTTTCTTCATAATGAGCTCTCCCTTCCCCACTAAATCTATAAAAGACAATTGAAAGCAGTTGTAACATTAACCCTAATTTAAATATTTATGTTAGGCTGGAATAGAAGATAATTTAAAAGTATGGGTGCCTTCACCGGCTCTTCTGCTCTGTGAGCCCATGCCTTGGTGTGAAACTGAAATAGGGCCATCAATCTGTTGCTTCATCCATTTCTGCTACCCTCCCAAAAGGTATCTCATTGTGCTGAGTGGGAGTCCAGTGTTTTTAGAAACATGTACTTTTTTTTTCTGTAAAACATGCCCTCTAAACGAAAGCCAGTTACTTCCTCTTGTATTCAACCAAAACAACAGTATTCTGGTATCAGAGAAAGAAAACAAAAAAAGGGAGCTGTTTTGAACTTGGCCCTTAAGTAGAGACTTAATAAACTTACCAAGAATTGAGGTACATGGTCAGCAAATCATGGCAACAAGGACCTCCATTACCATACAAGGGCTGAGCAAGTTGCATGAAGAGATTTTTTTGCAAAGATTTAAAAGGTATGTACATTTACAGCTTTTAGACATGCAGTTAAATCTGAGACATTTTGTCCAACCCTGTGGTAAAAGATAAAAATGATTTAAGGGTGTTTTGATCATTAGTGAATTAGCAAATGCATGTTCAAGTGGCCAGGCACAGGGGTGACCATTACTTTATGGACAACCTCAGTGAACACACTACTGAGTTAGGGGGTGGTCAAGAGGAAGGTTGATGAATCAATGAGTAGAAGAAGTGATATAATTATGTAGAAATTAAAAGAAAGTAACAGTGTACAGGAAGAGCTAGCAAGTTGGAATTGTCATGAATTTAGTGAATTATTCCAAACAGCCAAAAATCTTATTAATTTCTGAACATGGACATCATATGAAACAAAGCCTCGAAATGATATGTAATGTGCCAGAAATGTTTGATCATCTCAAGAGATAATAGCCACAGTGATCAGCATGCTTTTCTGGTATCATTAGCTAGCAGCATGTCACTGTATGCTGTCAGGAGGGTCTCAGCCACTGCCTTCCAGCACTGAAGCCTGGTCCCCCACCTTAAGAGAGCTGACCCTTGGTGACCCCTGAGGACTGGGTCACTAGAGGAAATAGATGATGAAAACCCTGTGAACAGGACCCAGTTGTGTCATCCTAACACATGTGATATGGCAGGTGTTTAACGTCACCATTCCGTCCTTAGCCCAACACCCCAACACATGTCATGTCAGCATATCTTTAATTTATTCAAGCCAGCAAGAATATCTAGATGAAAGCACAGTACACAGGTTTTCCTTTTCCCTTTCAATCTTATTGTCTGTCTCATCATCAACAATGCTGTACAATTATATTTGACACATCTGCTCATAATTATGTACTGTGATTATGCATTCACACACATATTACTATAAAGGAGTTTATGCACAAAAGCATATTTGCATATTTATGGGCTGGTTGAAAGATGACTTTGGACCTAACCCTTCCTTAGGCAGACATGGATCCTGAAGAAGGGACACCACTAATACATGCAAAGGAAGGTAGCTTTGGTCGACAATACTAGGAGATACTGGTCAGCCTAACTAGTCCAGTGATTTCAGTGCCAGGCAGTGGCTTTAGGACTTTACGTAAATTGACTCACTGACTCCTCATGATGACATTATGATT
The DNA here is from genome assembly GCA_032199065.1 of Smutsia gigantea. Classification (NCBI taxonomy): domain Eukaryota; kingdom Metazoa; phylum Chordata; class Mammalia; order Pholidota; family Manidae; genus Smutsia; species Smutsia gigantea. The sequence continues at coordinate 210,141 of JAVSCE010006822.1, read as the reverse complement.
AATATCGAGGAAACTGAAAATCACATAGATTAATTTGACCGAAGTCATATGGTAGCAAGTAGGATTCCACAGAGTCAGACTGAGGCCAGGGTCTCACTTTTCACCTCACCTCGCACTGCACTAGATGGTCAGTGATGGCCTGCCTGCCACACCACCCTTCTAAGTGACTCTGCTTCAACCACGCACTTCTGGTGCGCCAAGCAGTGCTCTGTAATTTTTGGCTGTATTTTTTTATCACCAAATCTGGCTTTTTTGGCCGAATGTGGACAGCTTTACCAAGGACAACCAATCTCTGGGTGTGCCAGCAATCTATGATCTGTTAAGTCTTTGACTCCAAAACAATGGAGTGGGTCAGCTGGACTCCTCTTTTTGACAGTTGGGAAAAGCCAATCCTGCAGTGCCCTGAGGGTCTCCTCGTCTTTTCCTATATCTTTATAGTGACTATCCTCCCCATCTCCCAGCTAAGCTGAGTGCATCTCTGTTGTCTGCATTCAAAAGACCTCTAAACAAAACAAAAGTCCAAATCCTTTTAGAAGTCTTACGTAAAGAGGCTTAATGTTAAGAACTATTCCCCAAGTTTAACCCACGAAGTGGCAGCTGAACCAAATATATACTTACTGTATACTTAAATCTTCAGTTAACACTACTCTTTTAATACCTAGTGATTTTGGATTTTTCCTCACAGTCTTTTATTTTTATAATTTAAATAATTAGTTCACCTTAAAACCACTACCTTCAGGTTAAGTATGGGTATGAAAACCTTGTGAGAACCATTGCAAAGAACTGGAAGAACCAGAATGAGTCAAGAGTGTCTGTTTTATTAACAGAATTAGTATCTTAAGCAGTATACCACTGAAATCCATAGACCAGTGGCTAGGAAATAATAACAGCATCAAAAACCTTTGAACAGTCATTGAAGTGGAAGAATTAATCAGCCTCCTTCTGCATCTTGGGTGTGGGCTACTTGCAGATCCTTGAAAAAGGGAATTTGTCTTGTTTGCCTAGCTCCAAGTAGATAAACTTCATCTCAACAAATGTTGTAAAATGCCAATTTGGATAAGAAAGCTACAAGAAACACAGAGGTGCCGATTTTGTAAGGCATATAGGGGAAGTGTGTCCTGTGATTTGACAGCTGTCATTTAACTAGCATTTAATGCTTGAAGCTAATAAATTAGCTTCATGTTGTCATCAAGTGTAGTTCTAAGACACCTCTCAGTGGGGAAAATGAGGTGTATTTCTTCTAAAATTTAATAGATAGTCCCAGAACGTCTGCATTGCTCTGGTTATTATGATCTCTATGGTTTAGATATAATGTGTTAGAATTTTGTCATCTTATGTTTTCATTTGGTCAGTTGCTAGTTATGTTTTTTATAACTACGGTGCTGTTTGTCTCAAGGATCCAAAATGGTCAATAACATATATTCCACTGTCTTGTTAGCATAAACGGTGAATGTAGACTTTTTAAACAGTGTCATTAGGATCCATCTATTCACCTTTTAAAATCAAAGCATTTGTTACAGTTACTTCATTAACTCCTTGAATCTAAACTTAAACACTGAAGGTGACTAAGTGGAGGTACCATGTGGTAGACTGAGATACTGATACAGAATTATTTAGCATGATGTGTTCAACATGGCTCTTAGAACTGAATTATTCTTTTAATCTAGAAGGCAGTGGCTCATAGAATTCAGTGGGTTCATAGAATACAGGAGACAACTTTGAGTCTGTCAGTGTCGGCCTCCCTTCTCCCCTACCCATGCACCCTCCCCCCATGCAGCACGTTTGACAGTTTTGTTTTTTCTCAAACACGAAGGCAGACTGCCTGGCTTATTTTCAAAATCCTTTTGGATAGCCTCCGTACTAACAGGTGGCACAGCTGTGGATTAGCTGACATGATAAAAATAATTCATGTTTTCCCCTGTGTTCTCTATTCAAGTGGTGACCATTGTGTTGGATATTCTTAATCTGAAAGAAACTTCCTTCTTTGCTTGGAAAAAGAAAAGAAAAGAAAAACAGAAGATAACTGATTTGTTTTTTCTCAAATTGTGAGTAGGAAATTTAACTTTGGTCACAGATGAAAGCCAGTAGCTTTTGGGGATCAGTTTATAGAGGTCACTGGAGAATTCAGTCACAATAGGAGCAAATCTGAGATCACAGGAAAAAGGAAGGTGACTGTTGGCTTTTAAATGCTGTGTGTTCCTAAAGTATTAAGATACATCAGCACATTGGAACAGGACTGGTGTGTGTAGCCAGAAAAATTCTGTACACAGAAAATGACATTTAGGTACATAGTTTAAATTGCTTAATGTTCTTGGATTTACATTTCTACCACATGACAAATGGTAAGCTTGTAGTAGACCTGCCTCTACGAAAGAGCGTTTTGATGGACTCAGGATGATGCTAGGAACGTGAAAGTATTGTTCACATTGCCTCCTGTTGTGGAGTATGCATGCTTTTTCTTCATTCTCAGGTAAAACTGAGGCAATTAGCAATTTGTGCTAATTTTCATTTCCACTAATTAGTAGTAGACATTTCCATGTTTTGGCAAATTCTCTTTCTTTTTTTAATGCAATTTATTTCCCTCATTAGAAAGACTCTGAATGATGAATTACCTACTCTTTCTTAATAAAATTGGGAAAAAAAACTATTATTGTTTTATATTCTTTATTATTTGATGAGAAAAATTTCTAGCGAATAATTCAAATAAACAGTACCTAGTCAAATCTCTTTCCCCCAAATTTAACAGCCATTTTGCTTCAGGTTTTGAGATACCTCTCCTCATTTCCTGTATTAGTAGGTATCTATTTTCATTTTTAATAGCCTATACCATATCAGTTTTAATCTTCAATTTAGTGATTCAACATCTGAAGCATAGCCAGCTGCCTTTATTACCATATATTTTTTCATGGAATAATATTAGATATAATAAATAGCTAATGTTCAATAATCTAATCATTCTTTAAAATAGCTATAATATTTAATAAAATGAGTCACTGTCTTAAGCATTTAGTATCAAGTATCCAGTGTCAATATATATTAACATTAATAAATATAGATTATAGTTTTCTTACCAATTTGAAATGTCCTTTGACTTTGTGGACATACTGTTTAGTCAATGACTATTTAGTTCAAAGTCAACTCTACAAGGAACTAGAAGAAAACATCAAACAAATATCCAGAGAACAAAGAGGATTTTAACTTATTAAAATGAGATAGTCTTCATTTCAGCTCTGAGGAAAAAAAAATGTGTCTAGTTAGAAAAATCATTTTTCCCCATAATAATAGCATCCAAATACAAATATTGGAGTTGTAGACTAGAAAACTTTTTTTCAGGGTACTAAAGGATTGTATTTATTTTTTATAAAGCACCTTTACATATTTTGCAACTAGAATTAATTTTTAAAGTGTGGGATTAACCGTTGCTTGAACAATGCAACTCTTAGATATGACATCGAATACGGTTTGTCCATTAAGGGCAACCTGAGGCTTTGAGACATTCTGACAGTTTTAAGTAGTGCTTGTATATTACCAAATCCAGATTCATTTAGCGGTTTATTATACTTTGGAGGCTTAATTATATAACTTTTAATCAAATGTTTAAAAACCTCATCCTTATACAGTGAAAGATGAGTTCTCATGCTCCACATGGAATAACTGAACTTAAAACATTTTAAATCTCTTTCCTCAACTATCCACTAGAAAGTTGTCATTAAATCATGAGATCTAGAAATCAGAAACCATTAGACCTCAAGTTCTCTCCATAAGTCTTAAACACAGAAAAGCCAGCAGTCTTTGTAGTCAGCTGTCATACTGAGTGACTGAGACGTGGGTTTCCAGATAGACTCTTGCTACAGCCCTGCTTCTTTCCCTCTGTTGTGCCTCACTTGCTGTATAATTTCAGCTCTCTTATGCAGTCCTAGTTTTTCAAAACCCATTTTTTTGAGAATTAGTTTTCTCTGCCATTACCTTTGGGTTTGGTGGGTTTAATGTGAGTCTTTGAGCTAGTGAATGGGCAGAAGGGCCTGTCATCATATCTGCAACACAGCAGGACTGCCGAAAGGTCAGATGCCTTCTCTACATCTCCCCTCCTCTCATCACAACATATTGTGACTGTTTAAAGAAAAACTAAGCAACTTCCCTGTAGGTAGAGTCAAAACTGAAAATTAAAGAATGCTGAAGAATTAGGCATTCTTTTGAATTAGTCTTAGAGTTATTTTCTAAATGTTTGTTTAGCATTTAATAAATGGAATCCCTTATTGTTGATCTTTTTATGTATTTGATATGCCCCATCTCCTTCTCCAAAGTACACATCCCTTAAGGGTATGGATTTTATCTTCTGTTCCTGAACCTAATCTGCAAAGTGTCCTGACTTTAGTCCCACTCACATTTGATGCTGGTGGTGGCAGTGGTGGTGGTGATGGAGACTAGGAACGGGGAAAAGAAAAAGGATCAGGAAGAAAGAGGAGGATGAAGAGGAAGAAGAAGAAGAAAATGAGGTCAGTCATTCAGGGTCCAAGGATGAAACCCTTTTCTTTTCTAAGTGAGGACAGATATTAGAGGACAGCTTGGAAAAATGCTGCCATGGCTCCATTTGGGCCATTAGATTCAAATGAAAAAGAACTAAAAAATTTTCTGACCTGAAGTACAATGAGAATCAATCAATTTCTGTTTTTAAAAAGCCTACATATTTTTTTAGCCCACATATTTTTTGCATTACCATTCTAGCAATTAAGTGAAATACATTAAACCCTCAAGTTTGGGAAATGGTTACTGAAACTTGGAAAGTGGTGCCTTACAACATTTTATAAAATGCTGATAAAGAAAATGTAGCATCATGGTTTGTAAACTTACTGACATTAGGGTCACTGGGTTCAGTAGTAAATGTTGATCAAAGAAAACAACATTGTAGAAAAAAATAACAGTTTAAACTGAACAAGGATGGTTTAATAAGATAAGGCCTTTCCGAGGCTCTGTCTACTCAATTTTGAAGATCATAAATTCAAAGACTAGCCTGTCAACAAGTAACACATTTTCTTTTGCCTTCTTTTATGCTTTCCATTTTCATTTTAAAATTCAGTATGTGGTCTTAAACAATTGCCTCCTATTGTGGTTGTGAACAAGGTGCAGTCTGAAAGCTCAAGTCACTGGTATGTAGGAAATGTTTCCACACAACACGGGCATGTCCGTTTTTCCCCTGGTGTATTAACTTTTTGGTATACTAACCCTTAATTTATTCTTGGGGGTAAACCATTATTTGGTAAAAATGAAAGTGAATTCTTCCTGAACATCTAAAATTAGGTCATGTCTTATATGCCTGTTATATGGGCAGACCAAGAAGTATAATCTTGGGAAAAGATAAATTTATTTATGTGTTATTTTGATACCATGATTTGTTGCAATGCTGGATAAAAATGTAGTTATCAAAGAGGTAGCAAACACTTATTACTGACATGGATCTCTACACAACAAAAGGCTGGAAGGAGCTACTTATCTACGACATACGTGGTTCTTCCTTTATGATACTTGGTAATAGCTCCTGCTTATCAGGTGTGGCTGCCACGTTTGCATGAATATTAAAACTATATTTACCCATTGTGTCTGGTAAATTGGAAAGAATGTCTGCACTACAATCACAGTCATATCATCGTTACAAAATTTGGCCTCAACTCTAGTACTTTATTTTCTTTCAAAGTCCACAATGATGCAAAAGCAACATCATTATAACCTAGTGGTACTGAGGTCTCTTCAGGCAACTGGATTCTTCATGCCTCTATCCCACCAAGAATTACCTAATTTTCAGATTATTAAAAATAGTGCATTTTTTTCACCTGATATGCTTTACTTAAAAAAAAAAATCATATCCACTGGCCACTCTATTCCACTCGTACCAGATTCCTAGCCTATCTCCTCCAATTTATTGATATGTGTCCATTTTGCTTCAGCCTTCATACGTTAAGATAATTATTTATAAATGCCTACTGGGTGATTTGTGACTTATTTGGCAATATTATAGATGTATTATGTCAACTGCTAATATGAGACAAATTTCATCTACAAAAGTGGCACTTTAATATCTCTATACTGTCAGTGTGCTACATTTATGAAAATTTGGTGTGTGTAGAAAATAGAAAAATAATATATGATATGACATGATTAAGATTTGCATATTATATTTGTATGGAGTATGGTAAGCTTATCAAGCTTTCTCCAAAGTCTTTGTGAGCTCATTAATTGTTCTATTTTTCCAATTTGTAAAAAATGACAAAATCGGGATTTTTCTCATTTTTTAGGTTCATATAAGTTTGGTACATTAAACACAGTACTATGTAGTGTGCTATGATTTACTCTGCCTGTCTCAGAGTAGACAGCATGTCTTCATATCTAGAGAGTGGAATATCGGCTTTGTTTTTCCTCAAATAAAGATAATACTCCAAAAACCATTTTCCATAATGTGGCATGACTCGATGGACTCTCATCTCTCACAACCTGAGGGTGTCATTCTGTCACGAGGGGTTCTTTTTTATATCACCTAAGAAAAGTTTATGGGCTTTTTGTGGTCCTTGAGGGACAGAGAATCACATGCCATTTCAATATTGACTGTAACTCAGATATTAACGTGAATTATTATCTTTGGTTATTTTGAAGTTTTATTGTGCAAGAAACAGAAGCCTTCATTAAAAGGCTTATGATCTATTTTAGAAACATGAGGAAGTAATAGTTTAGGCTTCTGAGTGGACAGTAAGGCAGGATAGCCCTTTATTTTATGTAGATACATGATTTTACCTGTTAACTTTTAAGTGAGGGTATGAGAAAAAAGTGAGAATGGATGGGAAATTATTGGATTACCCTTATCTTGCTATAGGATGGATTGAATTGTTTTAGACCCATTTTGATGCAGAGGGTAGGGAGTCTTATTCCTAATGTAGATTATTTCCATTGGTAGAACTAATATGACACTCACATTATAAAAAAGTAGACTTAAACATGCACATGGTTAGTTCACATTGATAGGTCAGACAATTTTGGTCCATGTATAATTTTATTTTTTGCTATACTTTGTATATTCTCTTCAGCTGTTTATGTTTCCATTTGGTAAAATCCAAATAGGCCTCTTCAATCTCTGTGACAATGTTTAATCACCTACCACATTACACAGTTACTGGAATTATTTAATGACTTTCTGGCCACTTAGAGATCCCATAGTTTTAGGAAATTAAACTCTAAGGATCATATCTGAAAGAACATTTTTAAAAATATTTTTCAAAACTTACTATAAAAAATCCATCCCACTTGAGACCATAACAAATTGATTGAAAAAGGAACTAAACCTGAAAATACTTTTGAATCAATATACCCTTATCAAAAGGGCTTTGCATTATGCCTTTTGACTAAAGGGTTTTTGTTTGTTTTTGAAAGTATATCCTATTTCTAGGGTGACAAATAATAGTCTTTGGAGATAGCTGTTGGACCTCAGCATTCCCCCTCACTACAATATTTAAATTTTACTTTTGTACGTAAAAATATCAGTATTACCTCTGAACTCTATATGCTTTTATTTTATTGCACTAATGTTGTTTGTTATTATAAATTGAGGTTCTACAACTGCTTTTAATTGATTCTTTGATTCATGGAAATTTCTAGCAGTTCCTAGGATGATGGGCCATGAAAGGCTATCAGCTCAGTGCCTGTGGTTCTGGAAGAAGTCACTGAATATACTGCCCAGAAATGACTGGTTCAGGGTCAGAAATTAAAGAATGAATATATGTTTTGGCCCAAGGAGAAAAGCTGTATTTCATGAAAGGGCTGATGGCTTGGTGAGGCTGGAGGAGAGAGCTGTCTGGAGCAGCTAAGGAAAGAGAATTGAGCTTTGCCTCAGATATCCAGGGGCAGGAGTCCAGGCTAGGAGAGCTATTTAGAGGGCATGGCTGGCAAAGAATAATGTTGTTTCCCATTGTGCAAAGTGGAAACAGAAAAAAAGGAAAAACGGAGATGTTACTATATATCAGGCCACAGAAATCTTTGAACTCTCTGCTTATAACTAGCCTCTGGCAAGGATTTCCAATTTTCTTCATTTTCTTTTATGTGACATACAGCTGAGGATTTGACAGACAAAAATTGAATACCTTTTTTGGAGCCGTGTAAAAAATGCATTTTAGATTTCCCCTGGTAAAATTGCTTTGTGGGGAGGAAATCCACTCTCATCTAAGGAAAAAATGTAGGCCACAAAGAAAAACAAATCCTTACATTTCAACTGGGTGCTTCATTTGCTCTGATAAAGAATTGATTCAGATTGAAGAAATAATAGTAATGACACATTTGAGAGAGGAGTAGCAAAAATAAAACTATCCCAATCAGTGACTATCAATAAGAGAGTCAAGTTGCCTCCACCCCCCCTACCAAAAATTAATTTAAAAGAGTTTTTGTGTTGTTTGTATATTTTGGGGAAGGCAGTATTTGTTAAATTTGCAATGAAGATGAGAGAAATTTACCATAATGCTTATTGTTAAGCCCAAACCATGTTCCCCAAATTTTCTTCATTCCATAAACAAGTGCTTCCATTTTGCTATTAAGATGTAGTGCTACAAAGAAGATGTTTATCCACCCTGTATAACTAATTTGTAAATGTCATAAACAGAGTTTTGTTCCCCTTGAAATGGTGAATTGAGTACTAGTAGGACATTTGGCTTAATGAAAATCTTAAGGTCAAGTTTAAACAATTAAGATTCCTTAAAAATGACCAAGTGATACAGCAGCAACCTTCATAGTTACTAACTGTAGTTTGCAATGGACATGCTGTTTTCGTGCCTTTGGGCCTTATGTATCTTTGTAAATCACACAGGCATTGCAGTGCCCTGGTCTAATAGAATAGTTCTCAAACTTCAAACTTCAGGTTGCTTGAGTGTCACCTATTTTGGGGTGTATTAAAGCATAGACTGCTGCCCTTTCTCCCTTACCTCAGGCCTCTGAGTCAGTAAGTCTGGGCTGAGGCCCAAGAATCTGCACCTCAAACACTTCACTGAGCAAAACTCTGGGTGCTAATCCTGGGGCCACATGGAGAGAACCGTTGGTCTATCAGGTCATTGGCACTGGGTAAAACTCATGGGGAATTTATCAAGTCAGTTTTATAATTTATATATCAAAATAAGAATACTTTAAAATTTCAAAGTCTGAGTGGAAAACAGAGATGGCAGTCATTTAAAATGAGAGCCTTCTGGATAATAACTGGGAAATTTTGTTTTTGAAAATCAAAAGGATTTTTGAAATCTGTGGTCATGTGTGTGAGCTCTTGATGACTTCAAAAAGTGTTGTGAATGTGCGAAGATATATGGCCTTCCATCTGGATTATTCAGTAGATGAAGGAGAAAATTATAATCATGGGAGGATGGGGAGAAATTGAGAGGAGTAGCAAAAATCAAACTATTCCGTCAGTGACTATCAATGAAAGAGTTAATCTGTCTCCCTCCCCCTACCAAAAAATAAAAGAGTTTTTGTGTGTGTATATTTTGGGGGAGGAAAAGTTCTACAGTTACTGGAAATACTTGTGCATGGAACAGTAAAGCAGCTATGCATTCAGTAATCATGGGAGCTCAGTCATTTGGGTGGAAAGTATAAACACTGATTCCATGTCACACTTGACTGTCATGAACCATTGTCAGTCTCACCAGCTAATTTACAGACATCATAAACAAACAAAAAAAAACTTATGTCAGAGATCATGTAAGATCCAGTGAAGAACCAGCTCTAAACAAAGTTGTGACAAGATCACAAGGCATGTTTCACTCACAAATAAAATTAATGAAAGTGAAAAATGTAACTGTTGGGGTCCCAATTATTACCATGTATTAAAGAGCTATTTACTTGGGGTTTTTTTTACATTCCCCTGTTAAAATGTACATGTATTATCTAGAAGAAATACAATAGCTATCAGTTTTTCACACATTGGTATGGAATACGATATCAAATTAGTTAATTTTTCTAGAGAAGAAAATCCTTAAAATCTGAGGTAATCATTTTACTATGAAAAATGAAGACATAGGCTTAGCACACACAAAACAGAGTTAAGGACTTTATAGAGGTTTTTGAAATTACTGTTTTGGATCAGAGCAACTTTCAAATTGAGTTCAATGTGCTCCAGGGAAGGGAATGCCTGTGGGAACTTATTATATGTTCATTAGCTCAAAAACAAACAAGCAAACAGCTTGCAGAGATGAAAGAGTTTGAAGACTCTGTCTTCTACTTGGTACCACCCCCAGGAATTATACCTCACATCTTCTTCTAGAATTCCCAGGTGTAAATGTCACTGCTGAATTATAATCTGTTTTTGGTAAACACGTCAAAGATTTATTAATGTGATAGAATGGGGCGAATGGCTTGTATTTAGCTTTTCATATTTTCATATTCATAGTGGAAAGCCTTAAGATACCAGAGGGAATGTAGCAGAAATGACTGGAGCCCTCAAACATGGATTTTAATCCTACATCTGCCATATACTGGCCATGCTTTAGGTCAGGTAACTTCTGATCAAGAGACTCTTACCATCCATAAAATTGGGAAAATAATATCCATATGTTGAGATTGGCATATTGTTAAATAACATAATATTTATAAATCATCTCAACAGTTGGTACTGTTTGGTAAATTATAGATGATCAAAGTGGATTTTTATTAATCTTTGGATTATGTTATTTTCATTCACTGTATTATATTGCCTCCCTATCCATGTTAAAGCTGTCTAAAATCGGCAAATCTTTGTGATTATACATAATTATTTTAGAATGACTATATGCAAAGCTACTCTTCTAAGTATCACTGAACCAGACTAGATTACAGAGCTTTTGATTGGCAGTAGAGATAGACTATACAACGAAGACAACATCCCCACATAAATAAATTGATAAAAAAGAAAATACCAGTGAGGTGCTAATGTTAGAATGTGACGGGACTGCCTTCGAGCTGTTGGCCATGGCTGCAGTCTCAACTGAAGGCCTCCTCACAGGCCACGTTCTTGGCAGACTTCAGTTTCTTACATGGGGGCCTCTGCACAGGGTTGCCTCATAACCTGGTAGCTAGCTTCTCCTGAGTGAAGGATCTTACAGCGTTTGGAAGAGAACATGCAAGATGCAAGCACAGTGCTTTTATAATGCAACCTTGGAAACAACATGCCATTGCTCCTGCCATATTCTGTCCACTGGAAGCAAGTGAATAAATGTAGCCCTTCCTCCCGTGGACATCTCAGAATGCCTGAATGTTCTGAGGCAGGGATCACTGAGCACCACGCAGGGGCTGCCTACCACAGATACGCATAGGTTCAAGTCAGCCTGTCCAAGACATTTTATCATTTTACTGCTGAAACAGCTCTACATGCTTCATTGGTGACTTCAGCACTCTCTCACCATTTATATATGGTGTGTCCACTATTGAAAACTCTTGAGTGACGTCATCCACATTTTCATCTTCATCTAATTGGTCTTCATCTGCTTCTACCTCAGAAATGTCTCCTCATTTTCATCTCTTCACTTGTAACCTCAAGACTCTTTATCAATTCTTGTCTTAAGCTATTCCAGTTGTCTTCAGTATGCTGCTATTCATCCATCTCTACTCACTTTAATTAGTTATTTTTCTCAAACTAAATATATTCATGAATTCTTTAGCTTAAAGGCTTCCATTGTTTTCATTCCTTATAAGATTAAATCCATTATTGTTATTTTGGCAGGTCAGGCCTTTATGATGTGAGCAAAACAAACTCTTTAGCCCAGTTCCAATTTCATCCTTCACATAACAGACAAACCCTTCCTCTCCCTGCATGGCATGCCCTCTTCTCATGTGTACTGGCTCATCTTCACCTCCTCCTTTATCTTTCTTACCTGCTAATCACAGTCATCATTCAAGCCACAGCTCAATCAGTGTCTCATAAGATTTTTTTTCAGTCCCACATTCCTCATAAGCCATGAACATCTTTAGGGTCGGTCCAGTAAATTTCTGCAATGTCACTCAGTTTATTGAGTTATCAATTATGTTAGTTTCTATTTTCTTCCCAGACTTTCCACTTAAAATAAAATTCAAGAATTATTAATTTTGGATTCAAAATTCTGAGAATGGTGGTTTAACAACTAATACTTTTAAGAGTGGATGCCAAAAACCTCATTTAAATTTCTCAAAACCCTAAATTTGGTACAACTCGAACTCTGAACTTAATGTTTCCCACATATTTGACTTAGCTTCTTATTGGCCGTTTACTCCAGTGCAAAAACAAGGAGAGATAAATGCTTATTACCAATAAATACAGGGATTGGAAAGTGCATGTGTTAGCTTTGGAATTCTAAATGGAAATTAAAAAGACTAAAATACATATTTTTTGTAATAAGATCCAGTTTTTCATCCAGAGTCAATGTTATGCTGTAAGTAAAACAAATGCAATCATTCATTTGTAGCACTATTACCTTCCTTTATAATTTTTTTTGTTTGTTTTCTATGCTGATTTTATTGATGTCTTCTAAGGTTGTGTGCAGACTCATCAGGTTTACAGTTAACTAAATATGACTCCAAGCTGTGGTATCAAGGCATTAATTTGGTTGGAAAGATATGCTATCCATAAGGATGTTAATATATGGAAATGTTTTGGAAGATACGGATTTTCAGAATATCTCAATTTTCAGAAAGATAATAAAAACCACAAAACATTTGGAAAATAATTTGGTCTTGTGCAGGTATGGTTGTGTGTGTGTGTGTGTGAGAGAGAGAGAGAGAGAGTAAAATATGAATGTTCCTGTTTTATGGGAAATATTTCTCCCGTGTGTTTTAGATTTAGTGCTTCTATTTTAATATAATCTTTCTCTGAGCCATCTATTAGCTGAGAGATAATTGAGGTTCCTTTCCCTTACATAGATTAAGATGATTTCAATCAATTCCTGAGTTCAATTTTAAACATGTAAAGTTAGTCTTTTATGTGACATTTGCTTTTTTTTTAATTTTTTAATTTTATTTTTTGGTATCATTAATGTACAATTACATGAGCAACATTATGGTTACTAGACTCCCCCTATTATCAAGTCCCCCCCACACCCCATGACAGTCACTGTCCATCAGCGTAGTAAGATGCTGTAGAGTCATTACTTGTCTTCTCTGTGCTACACTGCCTTCCCCGTATTCCACCCCATCCGCTATATTATGTGTGCTAAGGCATTTGCTTTTGTAGCAAAAAAAATCTAAATATGTATTGACTTCAGGCATTTTTGATAGAAAATAAACTCATAAAGGCAACAGTCAAGGCAAGGAATTTTAAAATGTCATACTTGTGATACATAAAACATTCTGATTATTCTAAACATTGATGACATACAAACATCTCTATAGAAATAAATCGCATTAATGTGTTAGTCCCTTTGTTTTGCTGGTGAATTTGTTGACAGTTAGTAATTAGGTCACTGTATTGAAATGGCCCATGCAAGCTCAGAATTCTCTTTGTTGGTTGCCATGGCAACCATAGTGGTCGATTGAACATGCTCAGAAATTGAGAAACTGTTCTTCTCAGAAGATGTTAACTAGATGGGGGATAGAAAACTGCCCAGAGAATGGGAAAATGGACAGGAATGTCTAAAAATTGCCCAGCATGTGCTATTCTGGATTTATTTATGTGAAATTAATGAGATAAACATAATACGTACAAAAAAAAACTAGATGTTTAAATATTCACTTAGATGATTACCAAATAGATTTTTTTGATCTTGTGTGGATTTTAATAAGAAATGGTTGAAATAGTCTTAAAATATTAAGTACTCTTTTAGAGAAAATGCTGATGATATTACTCACAACAAATATAGCTGGTATAAATGGTAATTTCTATTCAGCTCTTTCTCTTTTAGACCATCCTGTGAAATACATGGCAGATGACATATGCAGATGGCATAGACTGGCATATTGGCACAGAAGTACTGCCTTTGCAGGGCAGTGTCATCATAGCCAAATTTAGGGGCCAGGAAGATGGTGAAAGGATAGATAAGTCATTAATGGGAAAGACAGAAGGTTGGAGAAAGACTGATGGTGTGGCTCACTGATATCCTTTGTGCTTTATATTTCAACTCCATGCCTTTGGCTTGTATGTAAGTATATTAATCTAAGACAGAATTTAGAGGTAGTGAATAAAAGCAAGTCATTATAATCATAGGACATTTCATATTTTTTGCCATTCATTTTCTTTTATTTCTAATACACAGAGGACATTTGGGGCAGAAGGAGAAGGAATTGACTATCTAAGAGCAAGTTCCTTTTTAATTAGTTTACTTTTATCTGGCCAATTAAATAATAAAGGCAAGATAAAATGGACATAACAGATTTACTATTACTGTAACTCAGTTTAGATGCCAAGACAATCAATATGCTAGGTAAACGAAGGTGGCATTTTAAAATTTGATTCTTTTTTATTAGTATGCCTAAAATTCAATCATGGATGTTTTGGTTAATCGATGAACAGACTATGAATATCAATTCTAAAAATATAATTTTACATAGGCCAATATCATTCCAAAAATCTGTTGTTGAAATAAATTACAAAAATGCACATCCATTATAACATTTTTGAGAGGAAGAGATATTGCAGATCATCTTCATTCAACAAAAGGGAAATTAACTGTGTAGGATTAGGGAACTAATTCGTGATAGAACTAAGCCTAAAACCCTGCTGGCCTCATTCAAAATGCAGCCTCCTCCTTGAGCGCCCTGGTGCCTTCTCATTCCACTGCGGTGCTCATGGTGGTCAACCCGGTGACTTCCCAGTTCATAACATGTCCATATGGTGCCAGTGAAACCAACACTCTTGATACCATGAGTTTTGTTTTGATTCTCCTCATTTTCTTTCTTTGTCACAGTTCCTTGTCTGGAGCTATTTATCACTTTATGTATTCATTTTTGCCTATTTTTAATTCTGAAATAGCTGTATTAATTTTTTCAGTATACTGAAGTGTCTCATTTGTTCATCAGGAATTACTGAAGGATGGACAAGGTTAAATATTTTCCGTCATTGGCTGGTACTTAAAAATCAATTTTGAACAACAAAATCAACTTTTGAAATTACCCTGTAACTTTCTAGATACCCACTTTCATAAAATTTTCACTTTCCACTGTGCAAACAATTAGCAATAATAAAATCTAGCTTTGGTTTGTTTTATAACAGGCTCTTTCATTAAATTTCTAGTTTTAAAGGCAAAGGTTTGTCTTTCTCATCATCCTCATGGTGCTTTGGTTGAAGGTTTTCAAGCACTAGGACTCAAAATGGCACAGTTAAAAATTAGTGATCTGTGTGTTTCTGTGAGATATTTCTGTTGATGAATATGAACTGAAATATCTTACCAATTTAAAGATACTTCTTCTGAGAAAAAAAATTGCCTGTCTTCCTTGATTTCAGGATTGAAATACACATGTATGTGTCTCTTGCCTTCTGTTTGTTTTTCCGACAGATCAGTCAAAAATCTTTGTTTTCATTCTCCTTTGTTTCTTGTTTTCAGTCTGCCTGCAGACCTTCTCTCGTTTTCCTTTCTTTCTACATCTCTTCCCCTTCCATTCTCCCTCCTGTTCTTCCACCTGCTTTGACTAGATCAACACATGTTAATGAATATCCAGGAAAGAATGAAAAGGGGACAGAGGGGAGGGGGTGAATAAGGGATGTGCCAGGAAAGTGAATGCTGAAATGAAAGATGAGAGGAGTGTGGACAGAAAAAAATCAAGGGAAAGGATCAAACAATTGACCAGAGTGCAATTTTTGTGAGTTAAAACTACATAGCAAATAATTATAAATACGTTTTGTTCTTTATTGGATTGATTGATTCATTCATCAGCTAATAAATATATAATGCGCACCTTCTTGGTGTCAGTGCTGATTGAATGGCTCAGGATATAGCAGATGAAACATGCAAACAAAGAAACAAAGTCCCCTCCTGCCTATATGCTGGAGCCTATATTCTAGTGGTTAAAAACATGGTTTAAAAATGGTGCTTTATATTGTTTCTGAATATCCTTCTTTCAGAAGTGAGAACAAAAGGAAAAGAGTTCTCACGGAACATGACATCTTGCATAGATTAAATTTGTCTAACTGTGAAAAGTGACATCAAGCAAGCAGTTTGAGGCATGGGTTCAGAATTTGAGAGAAACATTGGCATTGGAATTCTGTGCTTGTAAGATTTCAATGAGTAGGTGATCATGCATGATATTGGCATTGATTAAATCCACCTGAAGGTGTTTGTAGACCTGGAAGGGGCTCTGAATAGAGATCTAAAGAAAACATAGTAGAAAGAAGCTGAGAACAGGAAGGAATGTTAACTTGCCAGGAAGCATGCATGCATGCACGAAGGCAGGTGAGAGGTCAGAAGCCGCCAGCAGTACCACCGGTAGGTAAGTGGCCAGTGTGAAGAACCATAGGACATGGTCAAGGGTGATGGATGAAAGCAGCGTCAGTTCAACCCTTGAGTCAGCCTTTTCTGCTGTACTTCACTGTAGGCCCTACTACACTAATAGTAAAGCTTTAAGATATATTTTAGTACATAGTACTGTCATAGCCTATGAGAGGTATGTTAGTTTTTGAGTGTTGTTTGATCTTTGACATGGTAGGGTTTAAATATGCATCTATGTCAAGGACAAAGAATCAGAATAGTGGGAGAAATAGAAAACAAAAGAAAAACCCCCAAATGATAGGCTGACGGGTAACAGAGGGGTCGGAATCGAGAGTAGCTGCAAAGGGTGGTAAACACTGAAAGCAACCACGGACGTTTTCCCTGGCCCTGTTTAAACAGGAAAGTTTAGATTGGTTTCTTCAACACAAAGAAGGAAGATATATCTAAGTCTCACTTTTTATACTTTCTGGTGGAGAAAGCTCAGCTGTGGCAATAATTGGCTGGAGCTTTTGTGCAGGGTGGCTTGGAGGGTAGAAGACAAAAGGTTGGAGGGTATAGGCTAGACCAAGATGCAAGCTGGCTATTGAAAAGATTCATTTGGTTCACAGCAACGTTGAGGGGATGGGAGTTGATGAGATACTTGGTGTCTATGGGCCAAAAGAAATACCTAGGACTTTTCTCTATTAAATAGTTAATAATAGTAGTGTCTGACACATGTCACTGTGTTTTCTATTGACAGTTAAATAAATACCCAGTGGTAGTCTGTGAGTTTGCTCCAGCGCCATGAGAACTCAGGTCCCAGGGTGGAAGCTGTAGGTTAATGCTACGCCTTCTCCCATCTTGTTCTTCTTTTCATACCACAACATATATTGCATCCTATCATAGTTGCTTGTGAGATTTTCTGTCCTTCTTGTTGGACTGAGTGTGCAAACGACTTGAGGAGAGGGCCACATCTGTTTTGTTCATCCTGTGTGCCCTGGACCCAGCACAGTGAGGGGCTGTGGCAGATACTCAATCACTAGTTGTTGAATTTAATCCAAATTACGAGTAGATTGATCTTATTAGTTTTTGTTTACAATGTGAATTTATCTGGGTATAGTTTTTAAACTCTAAATTCATTTCTGCCATATTTCTTTTAGAGGAATCATCTAATGGTCTCTGTGAAATCTGTTGACAGTATATGGGTAGAATGAATGCAAATGATAAAAAAGAATTGCCCTTGCGTTCTGCATAAGAGCAGGTGGATTAGATGAATAAGCAATTAAGGCACACTTTTAAGGGAGTTGTGGCAGACATGAGAATAATAACTGTAACAATAGTTAAAATTCATCTAATGCACTTAACTCATTTTATTCTCCAAGCAGCTGTAGGAAGTATGATGCATAACAAACTACTTCCAGAGTTAGTGGTTTAAGACACACTTTTTTCTCTCTCACACAGTTATATGGGTTGTCTGATTCATACTTCTGCTCTGTATGGTATTGGCTGCAAGATGCAGGGACATCTGCAGTTATCTGGGGCTTGACTGGGCTGGACTGTCCAGAAGGACTCAGCTGAGGCTGGCTGTTGGCTGTGAGCTCAGTGGAGACTGCGCCAACACACCTGTGTGTGGCCCCTGCGTGAGACCTGGACATCTCACAGCAGGTGGCTGGATCCTGTCCTTAGAGACCCAGGCAATAGTTGCAAAGGGTCTTATTGGTCTAGCCTCAGAAATCTGCGCGCTTCTCTCCTCCCACATTGTGTTTGAAAGGCAAATCGCTAAATCTCACCCAGATTCAAGGGAAGGGGAATTATATCCCACTTCACAGTGAGACGCAACATACATGAAAGAGAGGGAATGAATCAAGAGTGGCATCTTTGACTATCTACTACATGTAGGTACCATTTTCTTGTTTTAGAAATGAGGAAATGGATTCATTGAGAGATTGCTAACTTAGTTTCATAGCTGATAAATGCAGCAGCCAGGACTCAAATTCAGGGAATTTGTTCCAGAGTCTGTGCTATTAATCATAACCTGTTCTTGCCTCACCATTAGCAATACCATTCATTCTCATATATGATGGTACACGTGTGTCCGCCCATGCATACACACACACACAGAGTCAGTATATTTAGAGATTATAAAGGCTATAATCATTCAATATTTTGTTTTTACAGTTTATCAGAGTTCACATTATTTTATTTACTCATGGAATTAATCTTTTCTTCAGTTTAATTCTGAAATAATTTTAAATTTAGAAAAGCAGAGATAGTACAGAAAGTTCCAGTGTGACTTCACCAGCTTCCCCTAGTACTTACATAACCATGGCACATTTATCAAAACTTAGAAATTAACATTGATACAATGCTACCTAATTAACTACAGACTTTATTTGAATTTTCTAATGTTACTCACAGATGTCATTTAATGTTCTAGGATGCAAGCCAGGATACTAAGTTTTATTTAGTCATGATCTGCTGTTTCTTCCAGTGTTTGCCAGTTTTCCCATCTTTCCTTGTGTCACTTATTTTGAAGAATTTCCCTCATTTTGTGTTTGTCTGATGTTTTCTCATAATTACACTGGGTTTGGGATTTTGAGGACGAATACCACAGAGGTGGTGTTAACACTGATGGCTTGGTGAAGGTACCGCTACCAAGATGCTCCCCTGGGAAGTGACTGAGCCCCCCTTTCCACACTATATTTGTTAGAGGGGAGGCATTACACCTATCCTATATATAAGCAGCTCCGCTTAGGCTCCACCTCCTGCAGGACCTGATATAAAAATTTATGAACATGTTAAAATCACCACCTTCATTAATAAATATTTTAGAGAGATCCTCTGAGGCTATAGCAAATATGATCCCAATCATAGGATGAATTTGAACCTTTCTAGATTAATCCTGACTCTTCTCCTCAGATGTGAACTTTTAGTTTTAAAATTTATCTTTATAATCATTTAATTTTTTTTTTTTGTCTGTAAATGCTATGGTATATTGTGACCAAATGGATGACCATAATATAATGCAAGTAATTCTCACCAACGTCTGTAATTCCTAATGTAATCAGTTTACCAGTTCAGATATAAAACATATTTAGAATGTACAGTTCATAAAAGTTTATCCATATATATGTGTTTCATTTACTAGTTTGGCCTTAATAAGTCAAATCAAAATATGCACTTACCTTATATAATTATATCAAAACATATCATTCAGCATAAATATTAGGCTTTAATATTGTGCTTTAATAGTTGTGCATTGTTTTAAACCATTAAGTTGTCTTTCTATATTATTAAATTTGGTCTTCTACAAATATAAAATTTCTTAAAAGAATTTAATTTATGGAATATTGGAGTCAGAAAGATTTTTAAAAATTTCTTATGAAAATGCATTAATGGACAATGCCATGAATAATTCACAATTGTTCAAATCCTTTCTCATTCCTCAAAAAAAAATTTCACTGGAGAAATTGATAATGACTTAATCTAAAGCAAATTCTGCTTTTGAGATAGGTTTCTTATGCAAATGAAAATGGGCCTGTTGAGTAGAGCCTGGTTATTTAATAATTTGTGTTTATGTTTGGAATCATTACTACTATAGCAAAGGAAGGAAACAAAAACATTACTTTGTAAGGAAACAGTCAATTCAAAACAATTCTTATTTTAATAAGTAAAACAAGAGCACAAGGGGATTACATAAACTTTTTAAATTAGGAAAGTTTTGAGAATAGTTGAGAGTTAATATTTTTCTGAGTTTTAATTGTTTCTAATAAGTTAGATATTTTTTCAGTGTATATTAAAAACATTGGTGTAATCAGTTATGCACTGATTTTACTCAATGAATTCAGAACAAGATAAATGTATGTTTTACAGTGATAGTCACTGAAACATCCATTCTGTGTATAAATTGTTTTCATATTTCAAATGATAACACCTTATAGTAAAAGAAGAAATTAGAATAATGTAATTATTTTCAGTACTTAAATTTGAAAATGATTTATCGAGCTGTATTCCTTAAGAAATATGCAAATAATGTAATTTATGCTATTTGCTGAATATAAATTACTAAGATTTATAATGTAATTTACACAATTTATCTATGATTTCCATGACTGCAGATATTCTGGGATAATAAAGTGCTGTTTTTGTCTGGCTTGTTCTACTGGTTAACCAAATGTTGTGAATTTATGTAGACTAGAGAGTCTAACTGTCCTTGAGCTTTATTAATTTGCCGTATTGTTTAGCAAAGGGTCATCAAGAATACAATGATAAACAAAGCATTATTTTTGCCTCTGGAGAACAGGTGACTCAGTAGGAGGGAGACATAAATGTGTGCTTTTGCCTTACAAGTCTGGATATGATTTTCTTAGTGTTCTTACAGTCGGAATTTCAGGGAGTGCCCATGTCAAGGTGTTTCGTTTTTGTGGGCTTTTAAGGATGCGGAAGATTTTGAAAGGTGGGGATGGGTGAGATGATATTCCTCAGAGAGGAATATTCTTAGCAAAAATCCAGGGTGGGTAAGGAAAAGAATTCTGCAAAACTCAGAATGCCCTCTTTGTTATCCCAGGGTATATGGAAGAATGGTTTGTGAAATAAAATTGTGGTCAGATGATGGGAAGATTGTAGCCTAAACTTTTTAGACTCTAAGCAGCAGAATTTGGCAATAAAAATGATGATGCTCATGGTAGCTGGCACTGGCTGAGCCTTCCTATCATGTTCCAGAGCTTGCAGCAATCCAGTGAAGTAGATGCCATTATGGTGCTTACATATGATGGTGGAGAGACTTCAGGTTTACAGATGTTTCATTACTGGCCCCTCTGCTCAAGTTCATTAGACAACATGACCTTTGAATCTTAAGAAATTCGGAACTGTATTGTAAAGTCATGCTTTTAAGCAGAGGGATTCAGAAATGTACACTGGAGAGGAGATTTGATCAGTAAGGAAGTGGTTGCAACTATCTACATATCTATTTTAGAATCAAAATGTTAATGGAATGCTAGGGATGTGATGAGACCGGGCAGACATTGGCTGGTGGAACTGACAGAACCTGACAGATGATAAGTCTGGTCTAGAGGGAGTAAGAAGAGGAAGGACTGGAACCACGACGTGGTTTCGAGCTCTTGTAACCAGGTGAACGGTGGGTTTATCACTGTAAATTACAAGGCGGACTTGATTGTAGGCAGGGACCTAGCACTGGAGAGCCATCCAATGACTGTTAACACACATATGGAAAATCCAAAGCATTAAAAATGTGAAAGTGAATCTTAAATGAAATACCAAGATTGTGAGTGAAGAAATTTGACTAATCTGCATAGAGATCACAATTAAAGGTTAGGCTTGAGGATATCAGAGACAAAAAGAAAGGGATTAGGTGGGACACGATTCAGTGAGCACTCATGTGTAGAAGACAGATTTGGGGAAAGAGCACAAGTGTCAGAGAAGTTAGTGTGATCAGGTAGGTGTTCCAAAGGGAAGCCTTTTAGGAAGCTTGATGTGAGATTGAGACTGGAGAAATTTCACATCCAGAAATTAACGAAATGTGAAATGTGTTTCCTTCCCTGGCTTGCTCATTTTCCGTCGGTGAGGCAGCAGTGGTGTGACAGCCCCTGGCCTCACTCTCCCTCCTTCATGTCTGCAGGGCGTCCAAACAGACCGAGGGGGTCTGGCTGCCACTTGGGTCTCTGGTAGAAAAATGTATGTGTGAACGTGGTTTTATTTTCCCATTGTAGGTGTTATTTGAGTGGTTTTATGAAAACTAAGTAAGTTAATGTAATGGTAGTCATTTTTGTTTTATTACTGTGCCTGAGGCTCTTTGCTTCACTTACAGGGATGTTTTTATGCAACTGTGAGTCATTTGGTGTGGCTGGTGATGAACGATGGATTTCATTTTCTGCATCACCGAACACCTTGCCCTTCCAATTGATAGAGCAGACTTTCTAATGCTCCTAAGTTCCCCACCACAAGCTGGCCTTTTGTGCATGTGTTACCATTAGAACGGAAGCTTTGGCTTAGTCCTACCACAGAGAGGTATCCACAGCCATCCAGTAAAATGCAGTTTCTTACAGGTGGCTGTTTACAGAGTTGCTTATTTTGGAGGTCGGAACACACTGAGGCTTTATTGTGAAATTGGTGTTCTTGCTTCTCTAAGGCTTTGTAGTATCCAGATATTCTAGGTACGGTTCAGAAAACATTAGCTGATTTAGAGACTTAAGCATCAGGTGGTTAGCAGGGATTACATCATGTTTGGTGAGATTGAATCTACAATACCATGAGAAACAGCAGTGTTCACAGGGGTAGTTAAGAACCGGAGTGGGAGAGGCCAAATACAGATGGTGTGAAACCACCTCCAATCATTTCATAAACAGTTAGGAGAACTTGATAGCTCACTGGTAATAACTTTTTTTTTCTTGCTGGAATATCATTTTATAGGACAGATTTTACCTCAGTTACTGGCTTATCACAAATTTGTAAACAAACAGTTCATTTTACTTCAATTGTATAACTAATGTAGCAATATTTATGTTATAACTATATGCATAATTGTATAGTGATTTATATGCTATTAATATATAATAATTATATTGACAGATTTATATATTATAAATGATTTTTAATTACATATAATAATGATGTCATATTTTATATATAATGGATACATATTAATGAGAAAGAATTTTGAGGTAATTATAGTCATCCATGTCATATTAAGTGGAAAATAACTGAGGAATTTTTAATAAGGAAATCTTGATGATGTTTGATTTTCTCTACTCAATAGAGTTTTCATTGTTATTGTCTTAAATATTTAGTTGGAGAAGCACAACAGAACTGAACTATTGGGTAAATGTCAGTGAGCTCCCAAACCTGAATTTTAAATACTCCCAAATCTCTTAGGGCCAGTGTACTCTGCAGAGCCCAGATTAAATGTTTCACATTTAGGGGAATTCCCCCTCCAGGAAACTTTGATCCCATAAGAGAACAGGATTCCTGTGGGCCTGCCCTGCTGGTCCCCTAGTTAGGCTCTGACACTGGTGAAGGAGGGCTAGCATGGCTGGGGCCGGGGGAGTGAGGGGTGAGCAGCTGGATTGCAGATCTTTGCTCCGTTAGGCAGCGAAGTGAGAGGTGAAGATGTAAATGGTAAGGAAAGTAGTCTGCATGACTGCCGCTCAATAAATGCCAAATGGATTAATTAAAGACATTCTTTTAAATGTCAAACTGTCCTTTCTGGGGTGGTTCGAGTTGATGTATAAAGTGCATAAAGCAAAGATAATTGCTGGGGTATAGCGCGAGGAACTTAAAAAAACGTTTCGTTAGTTATTCTTCAGGTTCCCTACATCAGAATGAGATCTGCTTTTCTCACTGAAAATTGAATTACTCCTCTGGTCTTCATCATCTGTGTTTAACATCCTGGACATGTTATTGAATTCTAATAACATTGACACAAAAGCTTAAGGTTGTAGCTTAACAGAGTCATTTGTGCTAATTTAGTATACTGTTAGAAAATTAATTTTATTGGAGATTTGCAATGTATTGATATTTTCCAATTAAAAATTGAGTTGCTAATTACAAAATATGAAATCTAATCCTGTAATTTACAAGACCAGTATATGTAACACACTCACTTATGGAATCCTGTAGAGAAAATTTATATTATAATTTTTGGTACTAATAAAAAAGAGAATGTTCCCTCTCCCACAGTTGCATGTTACATAGAGAAATAATGTGTAGGACAAACTGAAAAAATATGTATTCTTTTTTTTAAAATAATATGTTATTTTATTATCATTAATCTACAATTACATGTGCAATATTATGGTTATTAAACTACCCCTTCATCAGGTCCCCCCCACCAACCCCATTACAGTCACTGTCCATCAGCGTAGTGAGATGCTATAGAATCACTATTTGTCTTCTCTGAGTTGTACAGCCCTCCCCGTGCCCTCCCAACATTACGTCTGCTAATCGTAATGCCCCTTTTTCCCGCTATGTATTCCTTTTATAATTTATTGAGTGCCTACCAGATGATAGGGACTAAAATAATGTAGTTTAACTTAACCTGTATTCAGTATTAGATGATATTGAACCCCTTTGCAAAAGCTCTGAGAGGCTGAGTGCTATTTTTCATGAAGACAAATAAAACCGATGCTCATCATCTCTAGCTAACATACCAACTAGTCCAGCCACTGATTCGAGTCTCACAGCTAGTGATTGCCAGAACTGGAGTTCAAACTGCAGCCTCTCTACCTCCAAAGAGTATGTCTCTCTAATAGCTTGCTTCACTTGCATTTACTTCTCCTCTGGCCTCTCTCTTCCCCGACCCATGCATCCATAGCTATTTGGAGTCTCAAATTAAATTGGGAATTTACAAATGTTGTTATTAAAAAAAAAAATATATATATATATATATATATATATTGTCTCTGTGTCTTTGCTTTTGGGGAAAGTTTTTCTCTGCTCTTCTCTGAGAGGGCTTGCAGTGAGAGACTGACTGGGCCACACAGGCCCTGACCTGTGACCCACATCACGCTCGATTCATCCTTTCAATGCACATCCTCCTCTTTCCCCTTTGTTCCCAAGACTGCCTTCTAAATCACACTTATTTCTTTGTATATATTAAAATATATTAGAGGTTTTAAAAATCATAGTGGAGGTTGGATATGTAATATGTAAATGTGAGGGTGAATAGTAACCTTTAGTAGGGAAAAGAATGGTTTGTTAGGAAAATAAATATACATGGAAACTAAATATTATTTAGGTGGGGAGTCTTCCTCCTGCCCATTCATGAAATTGGTTTCCCAGGGCAGCTTCAGCTTTTTAGACCTTGCTAAGACCCTTGTCATGCTTCCAAGATCAAGGTTTGGATACATTAGAGACGAATAAGTTAAAAGATGCTCAGAGATCCCTTACACACCTGACTTTTTTGGCTGCAGCTCAAGTTTTGACATCATCAGTCAGCACAGTTTGCTCTTTCAGAGTCTGAGTTTCTTTACTCCTTCCAGACCAGCTTCCTCCCATCAAGGTTGGCTAGGTCTTTGTTTGGAAGCCAAGTGGCAAGATACATTTGCTCTTAACGTCAGGAACACGAAAAAGGCACATAAACCTAATTCTCCATATAATTTACATATAAATTGAGTTAATACAGGGGGTAAGTCAGTTCCAAATAGGACACTTTTTAAGATAAACACTTTGTATAATGCTTGGGATAATGTTGAATTGGAATATTTATCTAAGAAAGTTTTATTAAGGTTCTTGCTGTTATAAAACAAAGTTCAATTGAGTAAATTTAAAGATCAAATTGGCTTTATTCAGCAAGTCATGAATGGGGTAGCATCTCATTTAGCCAATAGAAAGGAGCTATGAAAAGCTGCCCAGGATGGGAGATGTTTACAGGCAGGTGGGAACAGGACAAGGAAAAATCAGATTATCTCATCTTTCTTTAGAGTATGGAAGGGGCATGTCTTGATTACCTCACTCCTGCTGACCAGGAAATTCCAGTCTAACCAGTTAAGATTTCATTCCTGGGTGGGGTATTGATGTTTGGTTTGGTGACATAGGCTTAGCACAAGTGACTCCATTTGGGACCTCTTGTCTCTTTTTCAACATTACCATATATCTTGTTTTTGAATAAGACTTTTCTCATCAAAGTGTAGCTTTTTTTTTCCTTTAAAAAAAGTCCCATTTCAACGTCTTGCAATTTTTATGGTAATTCGCACACCATAAATTAGTAGTGATGTCACGTATATGGTGTTCTTGGCTTTTAATAGCCTGAAGATTTCCTGGAAAGTCATGTCCATTGATTGGTGTCTTTTGACATTTTCAGTTTCTTCAGTTTTCCTCTTTAGTGTTCTAGTCCAATGTCAGACTGTACAGAATAAAATATAACCTCTCTTCTTGTGCTTTCATCCCAAGGGGCTGATTTATAGATTAGTAACTTAGATTTTCACAGCATGCTGATCCAAGGTGGTAAGAAAAAATGGACCTATTTTTATGAACTTTTAGTTGGCTTTTCTGAAGACAGTAGATTATGTTTTGGAGTATATTTCACAAATAAATTGCTTTATAGTATCTTGTTTGTTTTTATGGCATCAGAAGTTCTGATTTCTCTTTTTCAATTGTTTTGAAATTCAAAAGATAGTCCCTTACAAGTCCTTTAAAGGAATATGAAAGCAAGCCATTTGGGAAGGAAGCTGTCATTTTTTTCCTCTCCTGTGTCAAGTTTTTTTCCACTTGATTTTGAAATACAAAATATCTGCTAGTAGAGAAGAGAAAACTAAAAGTTACTAGCAGGCTGAAACAATATTTGAGTTAATGGAAAAATCTAGAGATTTTAGTAAAACGCTGAACATGTGTACTAAACCTTAAAGAATCCTCATTTGGCATTTTTTGGGCCATGATTTGGAGAAATGCCTCTATAGAAATCTTCCTTGCTATACTTTAATTTTTAAGTAGGAATCCTAGAAACAAAGACACTTTGTCTTTTCCCACTTGTGTGCTTCAGTGGCTACAAAATATCCAGGGTGTGTTTTATGCCTGATTAAGTCTAGATTCCTCAAGTTTTTGAAATTTTGTGAGGTTAATATTGCTCATTTGACATAGAGATATTTCACTCAACTGCAAATATTTTGTTGATACTCTTTTAATATGGCCTTGCAGAGTTCCAGACCAAATCCAAGTACTTCCAAAGGTTTCAGCCTAACATTCAGACTGATAAGAACGCAAGCCTTCTGAGCCATGGTAGATTTTAGGCATGCATATACAAGACACACAGCAAAAATGTTAGCCCCACATAAATCTGCTCATCATATATCCTGATTTCATTTTATATCCACATTAAAATATGCTTTGGTCCCAGTTTTGGGAGCATCAGGTTAACTTAAAAAATGAAAGCTATTTTGTGGACATTCCTAATGAAAACAATGAATAAAAGAACAAAATTCAACCTATTATTAAGTGTTTGAGAGTGTATTTTTTTTCTTTTTCTTCTGAGTCATTCTGGGTTTCTTTCTTTTTTTTTTTATAATTTATTTTGGTATCATTATTCTACAATTACATGTGCAATATTATGGTTATTAAACTACTGCCTTCATCAGGTCCCCCCCACCAACCCCATTACAGTCACTGTCCATCAGCATAGTGAGATGCTATAGAGTCACTACTTGTCTTCTCTGAGTTGTACTGCCCTCCCCGTGCCCCCCCAGCATTACATCTGCTAATCGTAATGCCCCTTTTTCCCTCTTATCCCTCCCTTCCCGCCCATTTTCCCCAGTCCCTTTCCCTTTGGTAACTATTAGTCCGTTCTTGGGTTCTGTGAGTCTGCTGCTGTTTTGTTCCTTCAGTATTTTTTCTTTGTTCTTATACTCCACATATGAGTGAAATCATTTGATACTTGTCTTTTTCGGCTTGGCTTATTTCACTGAGCATAATAACCTATAGCTCCATCCACGTTGTTGCAAATGGTAGGATTTGTTTTCTTATTATGGCTGAATAATACTCCATTGTGTATATGTACCACTTCTTCTTTATCCATTCATCTACTAATGGACACTTAGGTTGCTTCCATTTCTTGGCTATTGTAAATAGTGCTGCGATAAACATAGGGGTGCATATGTCTTTTTCAAATTGGGCTGCTGCAGTCTTAGGGTAAATTCCTAGGAGTGGAATTCCTGGGTCAAATGGTATTTCTATTTTGAGGTTTTTGAGGAACCTCCATACTGCTTTCCACAATGGTTGAACTAATTTGCAGTCCCACCAGCAGTGTAGGAGGGTTCCCTTTTCTCCACATCCTTGCCAACATTTGTTGTTGTTTGTGTTTTGGATGTTGGCCATTCTCACTAGTGTGAGGTGATATCTCATTGTGGTTTTAATGTGCATTTCTCTGATGATTAACGATGTGGAGCATCTTTTCATGTGCCTGTTGGCCATCTGAATTTCTTCTTTAGAGAAGTGTCTATTCATGTCCTCTGCCCATTTCTTAATTGGATTATTTGCTTTTTGTTTGTTAGGTGCGTGAGTTCTTTATATATTTTGGATGTCAACCCCTTATCAGATATGTCATTTATGAATATATTCTCCCATACTGTAGGATGTCTTTTTGTTCTACTGATGGTGTCCTTTGCTGTACAGAAGCTTTTCAGCTTGATATAGTCCCACTTGTTCATTTTTGCTTTTGTTTCCCTTGCCCGGGGAGATATGTTCATGAAGAAATTGCTCATGTTTATGTCTAAGAGATTTTTGCCTATGTTTTTTTCTAAGAGTTTTATGGTTTCATGACTTACATTCAGGTCTTTGATCCACCGTTGAGTTTACCTTTGTGTATGGGGCTAGACAGTAGTCCAGTTTCATTCTCTTACATGTAGCTGTCCAGTTTTTCCAATACCAGCTGCTGAAGAGGCTGTCATCTCCCCATTGTATATCTAAGGCTCCTTTATCAAATATTAATTGACTGTATATGTTTGGGTTAATGTTTGGATTTTCTATTTTGTTCCACTGGTCTGTGGGTCTGTTTTTATGCCAATACCAAATTGTCTCGATTACTGTGGCTTTGTAGTAGAGCCTGAAGTCTGGGAGCGTAATTTCCCATTTTATTCCTCCTTCTCAGGATTGCTTTGGCTATTCGGGATCTTTTGTGGTTCCATATGAATTTTAGAATTATTTGTTCGAGTTCATTGAAGAAAACTGTTGGTACTTTGACAGGGATTGCGTTGAATCTGTAGATTGCTTTAGGTAGTATAGCCATTTTGACAATATTTATTCTTCTTAGCCAAGAGCATGGGATGCATTTCCATTTGTTAGTGTCCTCTTTAATTTCTCATAGGAGTGTCTTGTAGTTTTCAGAGCATAGGTCTTTCACTTCCTTCATTAGGTTTATTCCTAGGTATTTTATTCTTTTTGATGCAATTGTGAATGGAATTGTTTTTCTGATTTGTCTGTCTGTTAGTTCATCGTTAGTGTATAGGAAAGCAACAGATTTCTGTGTGTTAATTTTGTATCCTGCAACTTTGCTGAATTCAGATATTAGTTCTACTAGTTTTGGAGTGCAGCCTTTAGGGTTTCTAATGTACAGTATCATGTCACCTGCAAATAGTGACAATTTGACTTCTTTACCAATCTGGATGCCTTGTATGTCTTTGTTTTGTCTGATTGCCGTGACTAGGACCTCCAGTACTATGTTGAATAACAGTGGAGAGAGTGGGCATCCCTGTCTTGTTCCTGATCTTAGATGAAAAGCTTTCAGCGTCTCGCCGTTAAGTATGATGTTAGCTGTGGGTTTGTCATATATGGCCTTTATGATGTTGAGGTACTTGCCATCTGTAACCATTTTTTTGAGAGTTTTAGTCATTAATGGATGCTGAATTTTGTCAAATGCTTTTTCAGCATCTATGGAGATGATCATGTGGTTTTTGTTCTTCTTTTTGTTGATGTGGTGGATGATGTTGATGGATTTTCGAATGTTGTACCATCCTTGCATCCCTGGGATGAATCCCACTTGATCATGGTGTATGATCCTCTTGATGTATTTTTGAATTCGGTTTGCTAATATTTTGTTGAGTATTTTTGCATGTACGTTCATCAGGGATATTGTTCTGTAATTTTCTTTTTTGGTGAAGTCTTTGCCTGGTTTTGGTATTAGAGTGATGCTGGCTTCATAGAATGAGTTTGGAAGTATTCCCTCCTATTCTATTTTTTGGAAAACTTTAAGGAGAATGGGTGTTATTTCTTCTCTATATGTCTGGTAGAATTCAGAGGTGAATCCATCAGGCCCAGGGGTTTCTTTCTATACTAGGTGTTTTATTCTTTGCCTTTAGTTATTTAGATGGTCTGCTTTCTTTGCTATGATTTTATTTTCTCTGGTGACATCTTTTTAGCCTTAGGGGTGCTTCCCTCTAGAGCAGTCCGTTTAAGATATCCTGTAGTGGTGGTTTATGAGAGGCAAATTCCCTCAACTTTCATTTGTCTGGAAATTGTTTAATCCTTCCATCATATTTAAATGATAATTGTGCTGGATACAATATTCTTGGTTCGAGGCCCTTCTGTTTCATTACGTTAAATATATCATGCCATTCTCTTCTGGCCTGTAAGGTTTCTGTTGAGAAGTCTGTTGATAGTCTGATGGGTTTTCCTTTGTAGGTGATCTTTTTTCTCTCTCTAGCTGCCTTTAAAACTCTGTCCTTTGATCTTTGCCATTTTAATTATTATGTGTCTTGGTGTTGTCTTCCTTGGGTCCCTTGTGTTGGGAGATCTGTGGGCTTCCGTGGACTGCAAGACTATTTCCTTCCCCAGCATGGGAAAGTTTTTAGCAATTATTTCTTCAAAGACACTTTCTATCCCTTTTTCTCTCTTTTCTTCCTCTGATACTCCTATAATGCGAATATTGTTCTGTTTGGATTGGTCACACAGTTCTCTTAATATTCTTTCATTCCTAGAAATCCTTTTATCTCTCTCTGCCTCAGCTTCTCTGTATTCCTGTTCTCTGATTTCTATTCCATTAACAGTCTCTGGCATCTCATCCAGTCTGCTGTTAAGCCGGTCGATCGCTTGTCTGATTTCTGCATTGTCTTTCCTCACTTCCCTCACTTCCTCCCTCAGCTCTTGCACATTTCTCTGTAGATCCATCAGCATGGTTATGACTTTTATTCTGAATTGTTTTTCAGGAAGACTGTGCATTTCCATCCCTTCAGGCTCCCTCTCTGGTGTTATCTGGTTGATCTTAGTCTGGACCATATTCCTCTGTCTTTTCATGGCTATAGAAGTGGTCGCTGGTAGTTGCCACGTATGTCAGCTGGGCTCTTTAAGACTTTAAAAAGAAAAAGAGAAAAAAAAAGAAAGATGGAAAAAAAAAGAAAAAAGAAAGAAAAGAAAAGAAAAAAGAAAGGGAAGAAAAAACAAGAAAACAAAAAAACCGCCCACTGGCAGTAGATTCTGTGCGGACGCTGCAGGTGGCGCTGTTGCTCCACTATTCTGCAACCGTGGCTGCGCTGCACCGCAGGGCCCTTTATAGCTCCCCCTCGCGGGGTGCCGTGTCCTCTCAGGTGTAGCTGCACACTGTGCGCTTTCCTGCGTATTCTGGTCTCTCTTTTAGGAATAGTTGTATTTGCTGTATTTTCCTAGATATATATAGTTTTGAAACCAGATTTCTGCCGCCCTGCTCACGTCGCCATCTTCCCGAAAGTTGAGAGTGTATTTTTATTCGTCATCATTTTTCTAAGTTCCAATATAGAAAGTAACTATATTTTACATATTTTTAAGTTGATTTGTCGGTTTCCTCTTAAAAATGTCCTTTATTAGACAGTCACGATTTAACATGAGATTTTTTTTTTTTTCTGATTGACCATAATCTGGCTTGGACAGTTATTCTTTGCTCTGCGGTTCAGTTGTTATAAGGATCTTATCATTATTTATGAAACTTCATTGTATAAAATATTTGTGAAGTTCACTCATGACTTAAATTATTTAAAAAAAACTCAGTGCCTCATTGTTTTCACTTTGTCTCTGGAACCCATATGTTGTTGGATTCTAAGCCGAAATAAAATATTAAAGGTCATTTTTTTAAGTTAATTATTTTGGATTTATTATTTGCCTGTGTTCGTGTCCCCATTTTGTGAACATGTATTTCAAATATTTCAGCATTAGGAGTAGAAATTGGTTGGGAGGAGACATACTTTTTGTAGGGTTTATATTTTATATTAAAAAGTGAATAAGCTTATTAATATTTATAGGAAAGTACCAGAGTGATACTGGTTATATTAGATTAGATACTATGTTATTAACCCAGTGGTTTATTGCTGACCTGTTTAGGGACTTTGGTACAGTGGAAGAGAGAAACAAAAGATGAACTCAAACGCGAATTTCCTCCTCACTTGGCGTCATACACACTGATGGGACATACTTTTTACTCAGCAGATATCTAAATGGAAAGCAGTGATATTAACAGAACCCTGACCTGCAGACCTTGCTTGTCCTTAGTGGACATTAGACAACTGGGATTTTCAATTTTGCTGATGAACATCAAGCTGTGTGAGCAAAAAACTTGATCGAACTGGGTTTCATTACTTTGATATGTGGTTTAAAGAGATAAGGGAATTTTATTTACTCTATTCCAATTAATTTATGTTGAAGGATTTATTTTTGAAGATATTTATGAAATGGTATATTATTTTGGTTTTGACATTTAGCATATTGACAGTTTTCCTTTCTACTTTTAAATGTAAAGGTTTTGTTCTTCAGATTTTGGGGGACAGAAGCGAAAGCTCTGGCAAGTCTTTGTCTGGAGAGAGCCCCTGCTTTTACACCAGCTATTGACATGTTGCTATGGAAACTACAGGACTCTGTAGTATAAGGTTTTGGTGCAGGGATGCACAGTGACAGCCAATCAGAGTTTCTTTCCCTATGCAATTCATTAACATATAATTGTGCTTTTATTGTTCTCTAAGGAATCTAACACAATTCCATTAGTTTTTCCCACAAGTGTCATAATGTGCATATGGTGTTTTGTATCAAATTAGTATTATCTAATATTAGCATTACTATTATTTAAAAAAAAGATAATTTGATAAATACAAAATTGATATTTACCTTGAGAACTGTCCTTATTTATTTCAGATAAAGATATTTCCTTAAGCTTGAATTTAGGATTTTCTTTCTTTTCCAGTTCACAACCAGTCCATGCCACACAGGCTGTCTTATTTTTGTATTTACTGTAAAGATGAAATATTGAGTCTGGTGGCAATTTCAGCATTTGGTTCTGTTTGTGGCTTTGAATGTATTAAGCATAGAGATTTCTGTCTACTGAATCGTGAATGGCAAACACTTATGTCATTATTCCTTGACATGGCATAACAGTGGCAGTGATTAATAAGCCTTCAATGTAGAAAATTAATCTCCTGAAAATCCATTCAACTCTTTTTCAATATGTAAGAGAGCTAGTAAATATTTACTTATGTGAGCTGATGGAGAATGTCCATAAGGATGTAAGGAATCTTCACCAAAATGTCATTGGTGAGGACTCTTACATGAAGGTAGACAAATGGAAGGGAATTGTTTAAATATCATAAAGAGCTTTTAGTATGCTGATTTATTCGAGTGGCCTAGTCAAGACGTAGGATGAGTTATTGGCCAGGGGCATTCAGAAGAAAGTCAAGATGCCTTGATCTGTAAGCTCATTGCTTTATACTAAGTGGACTCTCCCTGCTTTGATTTGATTTCTGAGTATGAGGTAATTAACGTTTTCTCTATTTGATGACTTGTCTTTCTTTCTTTTTCAGTATATAGCAAGTAGGGAAATCTATGGATGAGTACAACAAATAGAGACAGGAAGGTGGATCATGACTCCCAGAGGATGTGAAAAGTGAGACTGGAATCACTTCTGTGTGATTTCTTGTCCCTTTTTCTTTACTGTTTTCCTTTTATCTCTTTTCCCCAAGAGGGAGTGGATAAGAGCCAGTTAGGAGAGGCTGTCTCAAAACTCCGCACAATGATAGAAAGGCAGGTGAACTGGTCTACACAGGTGCAATTTGGATGCGGACAGGCTTACATTCTACCTCTGCAGCCTACGAGTGACATTTCTGGATGACACACTGGGACATAGACCACCACAGAACTCTGTGTAATGCTATTGTAAGCACAAAAAACCGCATCCTTCTTTTCTCACTGCTCTTCAGCCTCTATACTCTGGCCTTTAACCTTTCCTGATGCTTTTATTCCAACCAAAGCTCTTTCAAAGGGCTTTTGCTCAGGATTCATCTGTTCCCTTGTGCACTGGCATTTATTGAGATGTGCAGGAGCAGTGTCTTACCGGAAGTAACTGATGACAGGTTGTGATTGGCGGATATGCTGACCCCATAGGGGTTCATGTCTGCATTGCCAAGAAGGTGTGTGGGAGGCGATCCTGATAAGATACCCTCTTGTGGTTGACCTAGGAAGATCAACAAGCTTGCCCTGAACACACAAAAAAAAAACCCAAGGAGGCAATTCCTGGTCATGCTCAGGAGAACAGAATCTGATATTAGTTTGCTGGCCTCTCACATGGATAAAAATCAGTTCAGATTAATGGTAATAAGCAAAATTAACTTACAGTTTTAAGGAATGTAAGGTAATCACTGAGGTTTTGAGTCTGTGGACTTGATTAGATCATGACAAGGTGAAACCATTCTATTTATGCAAAAGACCAAGGGCAGAGATCTGTGTGTCTGGAGAGCCATTGCACATCCAGGGCCTGGATCCAGGTTGGTGCATGATAGAGTCATCAGCGTTTTTGAATTAGTGAATTAACAACTGATTTATCTGTCTGTATAGTTGCAATGTAATCACAGGCTTTGCATTTTCCTTTTATTTGTATTTGTATTTTTATTTGATTTTTCCATGCTTTCATTCTGTTTTATGTCTTATAAATATCAGCTATGGTGTTTATGAAAATTCATAAAACTTACAGTGAAGGCATGTAAGATACTAAAAGACCTGAAACAATGAGAGCACAAAATACGATTTGAATGTATAGAAGATTGCATATATTCATTGCAGGGTTGTGGATGAACAGGAATAAAAGAAGCAGAAGTTAGGAGGCGACAGCCATAATCAAGGTGGTAAAGGTTAGAATAGATAAAATAGTTCTTAAAATACACATGCATGCACTCAAATGAACAGAGACATTACATATTTGCAAGAGATAATTCCTAGATATATATTTAGGTAAAAATCTAGATATATTTGGTAGGTATTTTTACATTTTTTGGACTTTACCACTTGTTTCATCCCTCAGAAGGCACAGAAAGCAGTTCTTAATACTAGCAAATGAGGGGTGTGCCATGGATGAAGTCATTTTGAGAACAGTCAGGTTATTACATATGATAACTTTGGGGAAAGTTATGTAGAGAGAGTAAAAACAATTCACATAGATTATACCTGAATGTGGATGGATATTATGAAGGAATTAGCAGAAAGAGGGGGATTAAAGATGAGCGAGGGAAATGTGGAGTAGGGTCATAGATGAAGAAGAGCAGTAGGGAATTGACAGGAATGTCAAGATTGTCAAGATTCAGTCTTTGGAGACAGGACCCACACTGGAAATGTTTGAAGGGGAAGGTTGTTCTAGCCCAAATGCAGCACATGTGAAATCCTGAAGACAGAGAATTTAAATTAAGTCAACATGACAAGAGCCTGGAATGCAAAGAGGAAAGTGGGGAGGATGGTGAGGCTGCATGGCTAGACAGTTGCCCAATCAGAGTGGGATTTATGACCATTCTGAGATGCTTGAAATTCATCCAAGGCATGCAAAACCTCTTAGAAAATGTATTAATAACATAAGTGAAATGTTAAAGTTAGCATTTTGGAAATGTCACTGGCTATTGAGAGTTGAGATTAAGTGCTAGGAGATTAAAGGTAGGCAGGACTGGCGGCCATCAAGTTGTTAAAGGATCTTGGTCTCTCTTCCACAATACCTAAAAGTAAGATAATAGGCCAGAGGGGCTGAAATGATTATAACATTCACCATGTTGTTCTGCCTTGCAAATATTCTGAGAGAATGTTACTTACAAATAAAGTTCAGCCATTTGATGAGACTGCTTACCTATTCAGACTATATACAATTTTTCTTAAGTTTTGACATGTAAATTAAATATTTTCTGGGCATTAATTTTCCACTAGAAGAAAAATTAAAATATCAAATATAATAGAATGCCAACAGTTGGCAGGCAAGTTTAGCATTTACTGTAAGTGTGGTGGTCCATGGCCAGGTCTTTTTTGAGTCTAATGACAAAAAGTTGGCCCACATGCAGCCCTGGGCTCTCCAGACCTGGACCTCACTCTGGGCTCCTGGATCAGCAAACAGAAAAAAACATCAGGAGGCAGAGAGGCACTAGAGAAGTTTCCATTCATTTGTGACTGTGAGCTCACCTTTATCTGATACACAATTTATATGCTGGTCTGTTTCATTATTCTCTCCCAGCTTCAAACCCAGGCTGGCCTTTATGTTTAACTAATCACTTCAAGGAGTGTTTTTGCACATTATCTTATTTAACTCTATAAGATAAGGAAAATTATCCCCATTTTCTAGAGGAGGCTAAGAAAGATTATGTGGTTTAACCAAATTCATATGCTATTCATATTATGTGGTTTAACCAAATTCATATTCACTTGTTTGAACACTTTCATTGGAAAGTCAAAGTTTAAGGCCAAGATGCTTTGAAAATAAGATAATACACAATCCCAGTTAGTAAACTATTTTTTTAAATTAACATTTGGTAATGTAGGAATATAATGGATATTTCTAAAAACCATCTTTCAAATAGTATCTTAGTGTCTTCTTTTGCATTATACATAAATGTCAATATTTACCTCCAGATATTGACATACCAATATCAATAAAAATATTGATATTGAAAAATGGGTACCCATATGTTTAGACTCAACTTTTGTAATAAATGTACAGTATGTCGTACAATTAAAACTGAGAATTAAAAATGCACAATCCACTTTTATTGGATCACAAATTAAGTTTGTGGGCAATGGACCTTTTTTTGTACCCTCACTTTATTTCCTTCATCTTTGAGTTAAATCACTGTGTAGAACTAAATTTTTTAGTACCTTTTCTCTTTCCTATTTGCGCTGGCAATTCTTAAACCCCCAAGAAATGTAATAGCCACTTGAATCCCCACAACAGGCTACCATTCTTCTCGGTATTTGCACTGTGTGACATCTAAGACATTGTCTACCGAGTTTACATGTTCTTCCACTGGAAGAAATCTGGAAGGGACAATCTGTCATCAATGATACAAAACTGATGTGATTCTTTCTGGAATGCCCTGTACTCTTTTATACAACATTCATAGTCTGAAAATAGTTTTTTTTTAAACACTTTTGAGCATTTCCTATCGTTCTTATCTTAATCAAGTGAAAGGCTTTTCTTAGGCTTACACTTGTCACTGAGCACCATCGTTTTGTAATCAAGCAGTAATTCCAAATTGGAGGATAATTAAAATAGAAATTCTTCCACTTTTTAGATAAACATGAAGCACATTGTTGCTTCATTGGAAGTTCTAGTGCGGTTGTATCTTTACCTCAGTTTGTAGAGTTGGAT
Source organism: Smutsia gigantea (assembly GCA_032199065.1). Lineage (NCBI taxonomy): Eukaryota > Metazoa > Chordata > Mammalia > Pholidota > Manidae > Smutsia > Smutsia gigantea. Next base: position 172,713 of record JAVSCE010006822.1, on the reverse strand, counting down.
ATAAAAAACCATCCAGTTTGGAAAATGCTAAACTAAATGCTGTCATTCTTAAATTCCTGTAAAATGTGATATCTATGAATCTACCTGCTTTTCTTATATCTGTAATATATATGGCATCTTAGACATCTTCATACAGGGCCTACGTTTTCTCCCAGTGGTAGAGACTCGGAAGCTTTTGAGTGTTCCAGAAATAACCGTCTACTCTACATCAGTGTCACCAGTTTGAATTCATGGGTGCCACGCCCATGTCTGATGAATGTATTTCAGCAAACCCGAACTTGTCAGCTAGTTCACCTAATAAACAAAATAGAAAGAATTGCATTATTGTTCGGCGGCCAAGAACTCGACAACAGCCGGCCGTATACTTGACTTGATGGTGCATGATAGAGATATAGATTCATCAATTTCATGAATGATCTATAAAAAAGAAATAAAACGTGAAAAATATTTCCTCTGAGAACATATGGTCTCTAGAATACGTTTGCCTTCTGGTTTGTGAGACTGGACAGTGAATTTGTAAAGGATCTTCTGAGGTTTTAATGGTGAAGCAGCCCAGTCAGGGGTGTCTGGATTTGGCAGAGGTTTGCTGTGTGTAGTGCGAACACATTTCCTTTGGGCAAAGTGCAGGTGGTTTTCACGTATAGAGAAGCCATCTTCCTGCTCCCAAAGGAGTGTCACCTCAACACAACATATGTACCTCTATTCTGCCAAAAAGGGGGCCAGTTTTGAATCCTGGCTTTCCTAAAGCTGCTCCATCTGTAGCTCTTGATCTTCTCTATAAATCCTCTAACTTCTTTTAAAAGAATCAAATGTGTCTTCGGGAGAACTGGTATGCTTGTTAAATATTTAAATGTTTCTTATAGATTTTATTTCAATAAACTCTCTTAGATTAAGTATAAAAAGAAAGAAAAGAGAGAATAGCAGTCTTCACTTTTTTCTGCATGTTCTCTTCACATCCTGAAAGGCAGTGGCAGAAAGCCAGCCAGTTTGGTTTGTTACCTGCTGGAAAAGGTCATGATTAGAGGAACAAATGCAGAGGGAGGGTGAGGACACGCTGATATTCTAGTAACCCCTAGGAAACATGATGTGTGCTTAGAACTGCGTCAATAAGTGTATTAGCTGAATCTAAATCCATTTAATTTACAAATTGATGTATTAAAGACAGTCCAGTACAACTAAGTTGGGAAAAGAAAAAGAAATTAAGGTATTAACCAAAACTCAACTGATGAGTATAAACTGAAATTGCTTTAAGTGAAATCACTCATGTCATTTGGATTGCATCCTTTCAGATGTTTTTTTCTCCAGGTAAAGGCTTATTTTACTGAGCGTTGTTTTTCTAACAAAATTGGACCTGCTGCTCTTCAGAATCCATTACCTTGGCAGCCCCTGTATTTTCTTCATGTATAATATTCAAAGGGTAAAATAAAGATAATGAAAACACTGTCCCTAATTTCTAACATTTTTTGAAATATTTTAATTACATGAACTATTTTAGAGACAAGAGAATAATACGTACTTAAGTGATACATGATCATTATACTTAAAAGAAGAATAATTGTTTCTTACTCTAGAAAGCCCCAGTGCATGTATACTCTACTGTGGGAATGGGAGATCAGGCAAATAAAGAGCCAAATAAATATATAATAAACAGCTACATTAAGTTTTAGGGATACAATTAAGTGAATTTCAAAGGACAAATATCAGGATACCCTAATTTTGATTGAGGGTGTAGGAAATTGGTTTAGAGAACTTGACATACAAACAGAGGCCTGAACGACCATTAGGAACTTGTGTAGGTGAAGAGTTATTAGGTGGTAGTGAGAGAATTGAAATAGCATTCAGGAAGGTTCTAGAAGAGTGCAGCGCATGGAGGATGCTGACAGAAAGCTGTTGTTGATGGGACGTAATAGGGATGGAGGAGTATGCTTTTAGATGAATTTGTGGAGCAAGTCAGACCCTCATGATAGAGAGACAGATAGGTTTTATTGAGAATGGGGATTTTAATTTAGGGGTAAGAGAAAGCCTCCTAGGGGGTATAGGCAAGGGAGTGATGTAATTTATTTAAATTCTTAGGAGATTCCCTCCAGTCTTTGTGGCAGAGAATAAATTTGCGATGGTCAAGACAAGTGGGCATAGTCCAGATAGAAGGTGATGGTGACCTGATCTGGTGGAGGGTGGTGGAAATAAGGAAAGGTGAAGGCTCCAAGCTGTTTTGCATACCAAATGCACAGGATCTGAAGATGGAATTTACACTGGTCATGAGAGTATGCTAAGAATGGCTACCAGGCTTTGGGCTTGAGTCATTGGATGAATGGAGTAGCCACTTTATATAAGGGAAGGAGATCAGAAAAGAATTTAACATAGAGATGAGATAAACAATTCAGATATGTTAAGTTTGAGATGTATACAAGATATCCTACTTGGCACTATCAAGTAGGTTCTTGGCTATCAATTGTGATATTTTATTATATCCCTGAAATTCAGTGAGTTTCATGATTCATTGAAGTTAGGCATTTTATCTTTGGTATGTGAAAGATGAGCTCTTAAATAGAGAAAAGTTTTTTTTTTCTGTTTAGAAAGAAAAGAATTTTCCCCTAATCTTATATTCTTATGTTCTTCATCTGTATTTGGGAAACATATCACATGGCATCTATGTTTTCTATAAAAGCAAGCCAAATGATAATAGTTAAGATAATAGCTAAAAGGTGGAAACAACCCAAATGTCTGTAGACTAAGGAATAGACAAATATGGTATGCCCATACAGTGGAATAATATGCAGCCATAAAAAGGAATGACATATGCTGACACATGCTACATCATGAATGAATCTTAAAAATGTTATGTTTGGTCAAAGAAGCCAGAAGAACACATATGATATGATTCCACTTACATGAAGTATCCAGAATGGGCAAATCCACAGAGACAGAAGACAGATAAGTCATTGCCAGGTACTGGGAGGAGGGGGAATAGAAGCAGATGCTCAGTGGGCACACAGTCCCCTATAAGGGTGATGAAAATGTTCTGGAACTAGATAGTGGTAATGGTTACACAACACTGTCAATGTACTAATGTATACAGTGTACTATAATTGTATGCTTTAAAATATTTACAATGGTAAATTGTATGTCTATGTATTTTACCACAATAATAAAGGGGCCAAATAAATATTGACCACAACAGTGTTTCCCAAAACATGTTCCATAAGGCTGCATGAAAAATGTTTATTGGAGAATAGGTCTAATAACACGAACTGCAGAACTTCACACAGATATTGATTATATCCTGTTAATATCAGTGGTAGCCTAGGATTTTTAAAACTGAAAACTTTCTATTGGATAAGGAAAACAAATCAAAAGAAATTTTCTTTGAATATATAGAAGATGGTTTAGAAGACAATCTTCCTTTTTATTGATAATAGAAGATCTATTTCCTTAAGAAATTAATGTTATTACTTAAAGTTTATCATCAAGATGTGTAGAATATGTACTGTTTCACACTGTTAAATAAAGAGTTTATAATTAAATAGTCTGGGGTTGTTCTCCATCATTGCACTTTATTCCTTTATTCCCTAGATAAACTACACTTAATAAGGCCACATTGCAAATGTTAGGAATTTGACACATCATTAAGTGGAAAGTGAAATTAATTTTTGTTGGTCATTAAGTAAGTCACATATTTAAAACTTCAAAATCTTGGTAATATTAGTAAAAATAATGTGATTATTAAAAATAGCATATCTTTAAAAGAAAAAATTACTTGGTGGCAGTCACTGGAAGGAGACTGATTTCATATGAGTCAGTTGATAATCATCCGGGGGAAAAGGTTACTTTTTTACAGAACACTGGTCTGAAATACATTTCAAAAATAGTGCAAAATGTAGAAAGACATTGGATTGTTTATGAAAAAAATTCTGGCTGCATCTATTTTTTTAACAGATTTATTGAGATATAATTCACATACCACATCATTCACCCCACTAACAGTTTACAGTTCAGTGGGTTTTCAGTTTATAATCAGAGTTCTGAAACCATCACCGCAATCTAACTTTAGAACCTTCGCATCAGCCCAGAAAGGAAGGCCCTACCTGTCCACTTTGCTACTGATCCTCGCCCATCCCAGTCCCAGACAGTCATTAACTGGTCTGCTTTCTGTCCCCCCTAGAAGGGCAGCCCCATTCAGAGTGCTAATCCATGTTGTTTTGCATTTCTGGTATTCTTAGTGTTTGCATTAAGGTCTCACCCTACAGGTGTGGGAAGGAAACAGCAGCCATCTGCTCTTGCCCCTGAGACAACTCTTATTTATCTCTGGCCAATCTCAGGGAAGTTCCCGTGTTCTCTTTGGCTTTCCCAAGCTGGAATTCCTTCCCCACCAACTTTTATTTTTGTAATCTAGCAGCTTTTTAAAATATGCCTGAGTAACATTTTATCTGCTTAGAAAATACACACGTAGGTTTGGACATTTACATCCTTTGTTACATTATAGTCTGACTAATGCCCTATATTGATTTCAGTCAGAGTTTAAATACATTCCACAATAAATACAGCAATAATCAATAAGAACGTAACAAATTGACACTAAACATAGTGACTTTACTGTCATGGCCTCAAACATATAGTGAATGTTAGTGCTAGTGTAAATGCTTTTGAGTGAATAAGAAAGATAAATGAATGAGTGAATAAAAACATGGCAAACTGATGGTCTGTGGACAGTATGACATATATAATTAATGCTAACTATGCATGCTCATGGCTCTGTTTCTTTTGTAGCTGTTCATAATATTAAGTGGCATCTGTGCACCCAATTAAAACCTCAGCAAACTCTTAATAAAATGCATATTAGATGTCAGGGAAGTGCAAGGTGCATGAGGGCATTCAGAGCACTTTGAGAAGATACATACACTTGAGAAACCATCATCTCTTTCAGACTTTAAAAGCCTATTATCTGATATTTAAGGAATTATGGATGCTATTTATCATGTTTATAAACTACAAATGTTAAATTAATTTAGATTTCATCGTTTTTAATTTTCTGCAGGGAGGGAGAGACATATCATTTGGATGAGTTGTATTTGTGTTTAAATAAAAATTTCTATCAGTATGTTATTTTTTTTCCTTTTCTGTGCTACACTGCTTTCCCCGTGATTCCCCACACCATGTGTATTAATTATAATACCCCTCAATCCCCTTCTCTCTCCCTCCCTAACCACCCTCGCACACTCCTCCCCTTTGGTAACCACTAGTTCCTTCTTGGAGTCCCTGAGTCCTCTACTCTTTTGTTCCTTCAGTTTTGCGTCATTGTTATACTCCACAAATGAGGGAAATCATTTGGCACTTGTCTTTCTCAACCTGGCTTATTTCACTGAGCATAATATTCTCCAGCTCCATCCATGTTGTTGCAAATGGCAGGATTTGTTTCCTTCTTATGGCTGAATAGTATTCCATTGTGTATATGTACCACCTCTTCTTTATCCATTCATCTACTCATGGACACTTAGGTTGCTTCCATATCTTGGCTATTGTAAAAAGTGCTGCAATAAACATAGGGGTGCATATGTCTTTTTGAATCTGAGAAGTTGTATTCTTTGGGTAAATTCCAAGGAGTGGGATTCCCAGGTCAAATGGTATTTCTATTTTTAGTTTTTTGAGGACCTCCATATTGCTTTCCACAATGGTTGAACTGGCTTACATTCCCACCAGCAGTGTAGGAGGGTTCCCCTTTCTCCACATCCTTGCCAGCATTTGTTGTTCTTAGTCTTTTGGATCGTGGCCATCTTACTGGTGTGAGGTGATAGCTCATTGTGGTTTTAATTTGCATTTCCCTGACGATTAGTGATGTGGAGCATCTTTTCATGTGCCTGTTGGCCATCTGAATTTCTTTTTTGGAGAACTGTCTTTTCATATCCTCTGCCCATTTTTTAATCAGGCTATTTGCTTTTTGGGTGTACAGGCATGTAAGTTCTTTATATATTTTGGATGTTAACCCCGTGTCAGATATGTCATTTACAAATATATTCTCCTATACTGTAGGATGCCTTTTTGTTCTGTTGATGGTGTCCTTCAATGTACAGAAACTTTTTAGTTTAATGTAGTCCCATGAGTTCATTTTTGTTTTTGTTTCCCTTTCTCAAGGAGATGCATTCAGGAAGAAGTCGCTCATGCTTACATTCAGGAGATTTTTGCCTATGTTGTCTTCTAGGAGTTTTATGGTTTCATGACTTACATTCAGGTCCTTGATCCATTTCGAGTTTACTTTTGTGTTTGGGGTTAAACAATAATCCAGTTTCATTCTCTTGCATGTAGCTGTCCAGTTTTGCCAACACCAGCTGATGAAGAGGCTGTCATTTCCCCATTGTATGTCCATGGCTCCTTTATCATATTTTAATTGACCACATATGGTTGGGTTTATATCAGGGCTCTCTAGTCTGTTCCATTGGTCTATGGGTCTGTTCTTGTGCCAGTACCAAATTGCCTTGAGTACTGTGGCTTTGTAGTAAAGCTTGAAGTTGGGGAGCATAATCCCCCCAGCTTTATTCTTCCTTCTCAGGATTGCTTTGTCTATTCGGGGTCTTTTGTGGTTCCATATGAATTTTAGAATGATTTTCTCTAGTTCATTGAAGAATGCTGTTGGTATTTTGATAGGAATTGCATTGAATCTGTAGATTGCTTTAGGCAGGATGACCATTTTGACAATATTAATTCTTCCTATCCATGAGCATGGCATGTGTTTCCATTTATTGGTATCTTCTTTAATTTCTCTCATGAGTGTATTGTAGTTTTCAGAGTATAGGTCTTTCACTTCCTTGGTTAGGTTTACTCCTAGGTATTTTATTTATCAGCATGTTATTAATAGTTAAATTTTAAGTTTCTTAGTTACCAAAATTTGAAATCTGTTCCCTAACAATTTAATTAGGGCAAAATAGATATTTAAAAATTGAATAAAAGCACATAGGTTTTACGGATCAACATCTGCCTGAGGGATCTTGTACCTTAACAGAAAAACAATATTAAATTATAGTAACATTAATCATCATTTCATTCATCCAACATGTATTTATTGAGATCATATAGTGTGTGGCAGCATACTGTTTCAAATCATGGGCTCTAAAGTAAGGCTACCTGAATTTCTAGTTCAGAGTAGGACTTAATTCTTGACTTTGAAGATATATCTTTACTTCTGTACATGGGATTCTGTGTCAGTAGTTCAGGATAACCATAGTCCCTTCCTCAGAAATTTTTATAGGACTAAAGGAAATAATAAATAAAAAGACCTTAATACAGAACCTGTTATGAAATTAGCCTTCAATATTTATTGTTATTGTTCCTATTCTCTGGTTACCCTGAAGGAGTTGAGATGTCTTTTGTTATTCCATTACTACTGTTTACATTTCAGAAATTCTCAGGTGAGCATTTCTTATTCTAAAAGTACATTTTTTTCTATTATTTTTTATTCCCAAGCAGAAGGATCTTGATATATATCTCTATCTCTGTCAGTATCTCTCAATCTGCATTTGTTTAATGGCTGAATAATTCACTACTCCTGGAGCTATAGTTTTATAAATATTCCCTAAGCTTTCAATTCATAGGAGGAATTTTCCTGTAAATTTTCTCTAATTTATAATCTGTATTTGAATCTTGATTTTAATCTTAATGCTTTTAACATACTTCATTAACCTCAGAGTCTTTTGAATATATTTCTGTAAAATTAGAGTTCTGTAATGTGAAAAGATATAGGAGGTTAAAATAATTCCCCAAAGCGTGTTGTATTATTTGTGCATCTTATCTTAGGTGCCTTCTTATCAGTCTGTACATTTTGAGTATCATTAGCCTGCAATTCAATATCACTAACCTGTCCCTGGGAATTATTTGTGAGCTGTCAAAAGTTTAAAAATGTACACATGGGTCAATCTGATTTGAGGAGAAAGTGATCTAGATTTAGGTGAAAAACAGCATTCTTATATTCTTTCTGATAATATCCCAGTAAGTAAACTTCCTTCCTTCTGAAAGAGAGAACTGTTATCTCCCCTTGTTAAAATATTCCTTGTATTTTGGAGATACTAAAATTTTTATTACAAAGTGATGGACAACCATGGTAAAATATTTAGAAGCTATGGGATGATATCAGACAAAAATTAACAGCCCCACTCGGCCCTCCCAAACCGTAGCATGCATTAATGGGACAGCCATCATTAACAAATCTATATGTGTCTTGTAATTTTCAATTCAAATACAAGATATTAATTTATACTTATAACCAGTCAGTAGGTCAACTATGAGTTGCTTAGGTAGACTGCCAGCAAAGTTTGAAAGGCTTTTTCAAGAAAGAGGAAAAGACCCTCATAATTCACAACAAAAATTATTCAGCCAGCTGTCTTCAAAAGGGCAAAAAGGGATACAGAAAAACAGCATTTTACACTTTTTATAATGTTCAATTTCTTATCATCTTGATCCTTTATCTTTAATGCTAAGTTGTCTTGAAGAATTATCTACATGTAAATAAAACATGTTATTTTGTGTTCTTGTCCTCTCGTATTCCTTTATCTTCTGTTTAGTTTGGTTCCATGTATCAAAGTCATGAAAATCACTTCCTTTTCAGAAGGAAATCATTGTCATAAAGCGGATGACCATGTATAGAAAATCCGTACACTACAACCATCGAGGAACTGGACATTTTCTTCAGATACTAGCGGTGGGACTGATGTGCCCTCGAAACGTCCACACCCTGGCTGTGCTGGCACATGACAGGCACTTCACAGTTTTGGGGTGACTGAATGTGGGAGCTGAAGGGTTAATCCTGCACAATATTGTCTGTGCAATACACCTGTCTTTTGTATGCCAGACATTATAAACAAGACCCAGGAGTGTAGAGAGTAATGGTTTTTATGAACTTGATTCACTTACAAATAGAAGAGATGGATTGCTTTGGGTAAATTAACATGGCTTTGGAAATAAAACTTGAGGTTGTGACAGCTTTTAGAGGGCTGAATAGAAAGCCGACTGCCTCCTGGACCCAGGAGGTGAGCTGCATGTTTCCTGTGTAAAGATTTTGTGTTTCCCACTGTGGTCAGTAGAGGCAGCGAGATGTGTCATTCTTCTGTGTTTATTTTTGTGAGCACTTTTACAAGCCTGGGAATAATCATTGGAGAACAGTTCTTGTTTTTGTAAATCTAAAGAAGTTTTCCCAATATTCCTTTAGCATCTACAAAAATGGTCATTATGATTTAATTTGTTACTTACTCCCTGGTGGCTCAGTGGATGCCCTCTGCCACTGTCTGTTAAATAACACTTCACTTTTACACAGTGCTGTACACTAGAAAAATATTTCATATATATAATCACATGCTTGGAATGAAACTGGGGAAGCCAGCAGATTTTATTTATTCTGGCCACATTTAAGACTTGCATTGTATTATTTGCTATTCTGTATTGATTTCTCAAAAGTTACAAAAAAAAGTTTCTCAAAATATTTTCATAAAAATGTTACTGACACACATGGTGTGGGGGGTCACGGTGAAAACAGTGTAGCACAGAAAAGGCAAACGGTGAATCTGTGGCATCTTACTACACTGATGGACAGTGACTGCATTGGGGTATGGGTGGGGACTTGATAATATGGGTGAATGTAGTAACCACATTGTGTTTTCATGTGAAACCTTCATAAAAGTATATATCATTAATACCTTAATAAAAAAAATTTTTTTAATGTTACTGACAAGAAAGCAAAAGTCCTCTTCTTTCTTATGTCTTCATAATTTTCCCAACTTTGAGAAAGGAAATGAGACAAGAGAAAATGTTATTTGCTAAGCTCTTTGTGTTTATGCATCAGGCTGTGCTGGGTGTTTTGGTTATCCTGGTCTAACAATGTAGAAAATGTAAGTTAACAATGTAGGGAACTTGAGGAAGTTATGTTGCCTCAGGTCGTCACTTGGCTGGGAAGTGAGGGGAGACCATGATGAGACCAAGGCCTTCCTCCCACGAGGACTGTACTCCAGCATGCACAGACCTGTCTTCATTTTCTCATGCTTTCCCTGTGGTTTGAAATAGAAGATTATATAATGCATTTGCAACTACATACTTGCCATTTTATTTTATTTTATTTCCTAATAATATTAGGCTTTTAATCTACTTTTTATTCTTTTCTTGTTAATCTGTTCAAACATCTGTAATCTACAGATTTTCATATTTATTTTGGTTCTATGAATGGCCCTCTGTTTAGTCCCCCAAGCATTATCTTCCACCCTTTTTGCATCCAGAGCTACTCTGTCTTCTTGCAGCCTGTATAGTTCTCTTCAATCATTTGCTTATTACATACCTTTTTCATGAAGTTTACAATTACAAAGTGCCAGTTTACCCAATTTCTGATTGTACGTGTAGATGTGACCTTCCATGTGAAGAAATAATCTTTATGTTGAGTATTTGGCATAATGAACATTTATTTTGGGCCTAACCCTTGCTCGAAAGCACTATCAGAACTATATGTATTCCCCACAGGCGTCACTGATCTGCAGCATGCACCCCATATAAGTTATTTATTGTTGGATAGCAAACTTGAGTGGTATAAAACAACAGTAAACATTGTGTTCACATCCTATACTTCCCGTGGGCCAGTGATTTGGGAGTGGCTTGACTAGACCTTTCTGAATCAGGTTCTTCCATGAGACTGAAATCAAATGCCAGCTGAGTTCGTAGTTGTGTGAAGGTCTGGCGGGCCTGGAGGATGCACCTCTTGAGTGATTCACCCCCCCCACCCCCACCCGCCCGGCTGATGCAGCCACATTGCCGCTGGCTGTTGGTGGGAAGCCTCGGGTCCTCTAGCTGTGTTTCCTTCCTCAGGACTGCTTATGTGTCCTCGTGGCATGGCAGAAGGCATCCCTTAGAGGCATTGAAGCTGCAGAGCCATTTATAAACTAGCCTCAGAAGTGACACACTGTCCCCTCTGTCCTAACCTTTTGGTAACATGGCCAAGACTTAATGTAACATTGGGAGGAGCCCACTGAGGGCGTGAGCACCAGGAGGAACAGGGGGTCCGTTAGACTTTCCTAAACCTGTTGATGGTCTCAGAGTCACCTTTATTATTTTGCTATTGTTTCTTCATAAAATTAAAAATATTCTTTTTACCCTCAAAGTTGCTGTCTATGCTTATAATCTCAGTTGACTTTGGGAGGCCACTATTTTATCAAAGGAGAAGTTTACTTTACTTGTTCTCTTATTGCTTATCATCCAAGATATTTTTCATTACCAGTTCAATGCATGACTATTAATCATTGCATTATTATTTATGATATTTCCTCACTGTATACAGATGTTCCATAGATTCATAAATCTCACTCTGAGATTTTTTCCTAGATGATGTGTTCTGTTGCCAATTAGATATCTATGTTTTTCTATCCCAGTGACAACTCAGATTTATATCTGCCTGTGTTTTCCTTTCATCTGGCTCCACATCCTATCCTGTCCAATTCAGTGAAAGGCTCCACCATATCCTAGTCTCACAAGCAAAGCACTGTCAGTGAGATTCCTTTCTTCATATACAACATGGAACCAGTCACAATGTTTTATGGAGTTTTCCTTCTTATTAATACCTCTTGAGATTGCCATATGTTCCCCATCTCAATTGCTGTGGCTATAATTCAATCTTGTCATCTCTTGACTAGACTATATCATTAATCTCCTGAATGTTCACCCTTCTTTCCATCTTCCCATCTCAAATCCATCCTTCAGAGTCCTTGCCCAGCATCCCGCCATGACCCTCAGTGCCTTACAACAACATAACCCTATGCTTTGTACTTTCTTTAACTCTTGCTGCTCCCTTCAACCCCACATCTAACTCCTGTGTCTTCCAGAATATGCTAGATCGCTGATCGTCTGAGCAGCTTGGAATCCCAGTGCACCAGACTCAGGCCTGAGGCTTTCTCCACTTCCTGCCTCTCACCTACAGAGCACCAAGTTTTTGGTATTCCATCAAGGCTTGGTGCAAAGGTCACCTCTTCTAGGAAACCTTTCCTTAAACTCATAACTGACCCCTCCCAACCTTTAGTTTTCCCTCCTGAGAGACTACAAACCCACTGATGTCAAGGATTGTGACTAATTCTTTCCAAATTCTCCTGACTGATATACACGAGTCATCTACTAAAATTCTAATGAATGGAAACAGAAATTAGTTCATTTGACCTAGGCGGATGACAAGATTCTGACTCATTCTGGAGCAGTATGAAATTACCTTTCGTACACGCAGTTGTGTGTAGATGGGATTTCCAAGACATTGTTTATTGGGCTTGCAGAGAAGTGGTGCTACTACCATCTGATGGGAAACTATGTATGTATACAGTTTTGAATAGAAGCAGTTCCTGGTTTCCTCACTATGAGATTGCTTAAAGAAATGTGATTTTAATATTTCATTTTAAGTGTTCAAAAATAAATAAACCTTTTTAGTTACCCTGAACCTTGGTAACTGAAAATGTTACTTTGGCCTCTGCCTGTCTTGGTAAATAAAACTTTATTAGAACACACCACACACACACACACACACACACACACACACACAAGTGTTACTTTGATTATATAGTTACAAAGTCTCATTTTAGAACTGAAAAATTTCTTTGGCTTCTTGAAAGCTATAAAATAAATTTTATGCCTAGTCTACCAAAATTTTGATTATTTAGCATTCTTGTAACTGCAGAGTTAAAACAAGAGTTTGTCTTAGCTATAGCTAAGAATGCCACATGTATTTTTTTCATTTAAAACAATTTTCTTACACTTATCACATTGGCAACCAGAAAAACCATATTTTCTACAGTATCATCATTCTCTCTCCCCTATAATTACAATAAATTCTATTTCTCTGAGTCTTTATGTTGTTATGAGAGAGAGAATTTTTAGTTAAAAAATGCTAAATGTTTTATTTTGCCTTTACAATTTTATAATGTTCAAATTACAAGTTTTTAAGAGATTTTCTGGGTCTCTATTTCTTCAGACACAATTGAAAATTGCCTAAAAGAAAAAAATGCATGTGTTTATATGTGTGTGTGTGTGATATACATAAAAAAATAGATATTTCTTTGGTTTACAACAACAGGAATATAGAATCAATATTTCACTTTGTTGCTGGATACTTTCCAGATACTGTCCCGAAAATTGCTGGATACTGACATCTGGAATAAATAGCTGAGAAAGTGAAGGCAGAGTAATTAACTGCATATTTTCCTTAATTAAATAATTTACAACTCTGTTCTGCTTCCCTTTTGTCACTGGACCAAGAATTCTATGTGTAGGTAAAACAAATGTGGACATCCTTCTAGATGGTGGCCCTGTGTATAATCTCTTTTTCAGTTTGAACGCTCTTACTCTGCTTTGAAGTAAAAGTACATTTTAACAATGCAGTTATTGAAGAAACTGAACCTGAGAAGGGACACTGAGCATTGCAGGATCATTTTTATGTCTGCTCGGGTTATTGCCTTACAACTGAACAAAAAGTGTTTAAATTTTGAAATAGAAATACTAATTTGAGATTAACCCACTAGTATATAGAAAGTCAGAAGTTTGGGGGGTGTTTGTTATCCTTAGACGTTTCTTTTTCTTTTCTGCTTAGAAATTACCTTTGTGGTTGAAAGGATAGCCTTTTCTTGGGGCAGTTTTCATGGGGCTCATCTATACCTTTCAATACTGAATCCCTGTCTTCTAAACCAAAGACCTTGCAATTGAAGTTGTTAGTGTTGAAACATTTTATCATATTCAGGCATCTAGCTAATATTCAGTATTATTCGACTACAGGCACCTAGTACTCTACTTGGGATTAGCAGTGGGTAAAAAGGACTGGATTAAAAGAAATAGTTGAACTATCCGCCTATTAGGATATATTGAGAAATAGTGCATGGATGATGCCTTACTAGGGAAATGAGAGGCATGTGAATTGATGGAGTGCAGCATAGAGCCCATAGGCGAAATAACTGGTGTCAGCAAAAGACAGAGGAGAAAACACACTTCCTTTTTATGCAGGTGGGCCTCCTTGGTACTTTGACATGTGCTGGGGCCCAGTTGCACTGCTCAGGGAGGAGTGGATGATGGACAACCCAAAGGGTGCTGATGACATGATACAGAAGGCAGAACATGATCAGATTGCTGATCATGGACATAACATAGGTCCTTGAAAAGTAATATGTATTTTAGTTGAGTCATTTACTAAAAATGGAAATGGAATTTTCAGAAAAATACACAAAGTGATTGGAAAGTAGAGAAACCAGAGCTTGGAAGACCAATCAGGAGGCTGTTAGTTTAGACCTGAGGGAGCAAAGAGTTTGCTGTAAGATAATGAAGAATTTGGATTTAAATGCCAAGTAGTAAAATTTTTTATTTAGTGAAGGGAGTAGGAAAATCGGGTCCTTGGATAAGATAGTTTATGAAGGTAAGAACAAATTGTTGGCAGGGTTCATTAATTCAGGTAGAATTATCTGCTAGTCAGATTCCTTATAAAATGACATTCCTATTTTTATCTATGAAATTAATTATCTCCAGTCTATTTCACTTCCATATTTTTCCACTTGAAATCTGAGGCAAAAATATATTTTATATGTTCACTTACGAATTTTAGTGGGATTTGGGACCTAATATGGACAGTGAGCCAAGGAAACAGCTTATTTCATGAAGCTGTTAAAGTTCCGTCTGTATAGAGTGAAAGCCTCCTGTCAGTCCAATGGTTAGACAGGCAGGTTCCACGCTTGGCAATGTGCTAACAACTAAAGGCAGAATGTTCTCCAGTTCTGGAAAGCATCATTTAATCAATTCCATTAGTGTTCCCATGGACTGAAACGTAGTGTCCACATTTCCCATCAGGGACACAGAGTTAAAGCCCACAACATGAACTCATTTCCAGAATTAGATCCACAACCCTATCCCTCTGTTATGCTATCCCAGAGATTTTCAACATCATTAATATTTTATGTTCCGTGTTCAGCATCCTTCAGCTATTCTTAACCATAAAAAGGGATTAATTTTAACATGAAATCTATACCTACATATGCTAAAAAGCATCTCCAGTGATGTTTTACATTTATTAGGAGAAAGCTGTTCTAAGTGATTAGAAAGCCATTATGAACAAACTAACACAACTGGGTTCTCTTTCTTTCAATGCTCCCGCAAGCCCCATTCGATCTGTTCTCTCTGGTAATACGTCCTAATTGTCCTTCCCTCTCCATGCCATTACTGTTGATGTAGATCACTTCTTGCTTGAGAAGATCATTTCCTTTCTCTTTTATGTTATCAGTTGACCACAAAGTCCATATGACTCTAACCCCATAATATAATGAATGATCTTGCACAATCATATTTTATATTTATGACAAAACATCTTCCATGTTCCTTATGATGCTAAATACTATCATATTCTCCTTTACATCTTTCTGATTCTTTGTACATTTTTCCTATCTTTCTGAATTTAAACTCTGTTAACATACTCAAGCATCTGGAATCAAAATTATTTACAAGATTCTAGAAATAGGTCTTTCATTCTTCCCCTCTGCCAATTGCATCATCTCAAGTTACACATTTCCAGTTTACTACAATTTCATCTACCATTGCTCCCACTGAGAATGCAGTATGGTTTGTGGATCATTGATGGATTTCCCTGAAGATTATGATAATAATTCTTTCCTAGATTTCATCTGGAACTCTTTAAAGAGTTTCGGTTAAGAAGCTGAAATAGAGAAGAGCAAACTCTTATTACACTACACTTGCATAACCTCCCCCGTGATATTATGGTGATTTTGTCGCCAAGATTTCTAAAGAGCTCCGCTTTT
Source organism: Smutsia gigantea (assembly GCA_032199065.1). NCBI lineage: Eukaryota > Metazoa > Chordata > Mammalia > Pholidota > Manidae > Smutsia > Smutsia gigantea. The sequence continues at coordinate 156,925 of JAVSCE010006822.1, read as the reverse complement.
CAGTCTCAGAGCACTCCTGTACCCATAAAAGTCCGGGCTTCTAAAGGTCATAACCCACGTGAACTTCAAAGGCCATACTTTGGTTTAGGAATAGTCACATCTTTGGACAAAAATCAGTAGATATTTTTAACAGAAGTGTAGGTATGGAATGCGACCTCTTATTGCACATACTGAATGGCTAAAGCCGTGAGAATGCTTCCTGCCAGCCAAAAGCGAAGTGGCAGGCCCTAGAGAATGTGGTTGGCCCAGGAGGCAAAGAGCATAGACAATATTGGAGCAAACTTTTCCTTTTTCTGACAACTCCTGCTGGCCTATTAGTTGTGGGGAGATTGTTATTATAGTTCTCAGAAGAGTGTCTTAAAGGAAGAGCTTATATGCAGATGATCATGACATTTACTTAAATGCCCCCAAGAAACAAAAGTAAATTTAGAATCATACACTTTTTTAATGTCAACTCTTTCATCATGTGAAATGTCCCTCTTTATCTCTGGTAGTAACTGTGGCCTTAATGTTTACTTTGTCTGATACCAGAATTTTCATACAACTACCTTTGCTTAGTATTTTCATGTTCTACCTTTTCTTCTGCCCTTTTATTTTTCATCTTTCTGTGTTCTTATATTTAAAGACTTTTTAAAATTGAAAGCCGCATGTCATTATCTCTTCTGACATTTGTCTTTTAATTGAGGTATTTAGTCCATTTACATTTATTTCAGTTAATTATATAGGTAAGTACACATTTACCATTTTATTTTTCACTTCTATTTACTTTGTTCATTCTTTTCTCCTTTTACCTTTTTAAAAATATTAATATGTTTTAAATAATTCCCTCCTTGTTAGTATGTTAATATTAATTCCTCTTAAAAATTCTTTTAGTGGTTCCCCTAGAGGTCACAACATGCACTCTTAAGTTATTTGAGTCCACCTGAAATAAAACATATACCGATTTTCACACTGTAACTTACATAGCACTTTAATTTTACTTATATCACTCCTTTTGTACTACTATTGATATTTAAGTTAAATGTACTGATACTTTGAGTCATGTAAGTTGGTTTTCTTTTTAACCAGTTAGTGTTGGTTTAGCTTTACCCACAGATTTATCCTTTCTGGTGCTCTTCTTTTCCCTCTGTGCTGCTTCTGTCTGGTATCATTTTCCTTGTATGATTTGTATCTCTAAAAAGAAAAAGAAAAAAACTCTAGTTTGTTCTCCTTTTTTCTGCTTTTGTTTCTGAAAAATATTTTCTTTAGCACCTTAATTCCTTAAATAGATCATGTCTCTGGCTTCCATCATCCATGTCATAAAATCAGCAAATTTAGGGCTTTTCTTGATTCCCTTTTCCCTGGGATCTTGGCCCCTCACATTGTGGCTGTTTTAGTTACTCTTGAAAGCTTTCACACATCTGCTTTTGCATTCATTTATATATTTATCTCACTTTCATATTTCCTGCAGGACAATTATTACAAGAAAAAGTTTTTATTACTGGAAGTGAACATCCAATAACTCAATCTTAAATGTACATTATTTTAAATGTCTCTTTTCTAATATTCATCCCTGAATAATGGATTTTGTGAAAATAGCTGTTCAGTACAAAGAGGATCAAATAATGTAGAGAAAAGTAGACAACATAATCCAGTTTGTGGAAATAAATACTTACAGTCATTGATAAACCAAGGCATTTACTGATGCATTCTCTGTATCTTCAACTGTTTCATAAAGGCTTCTGGGTATTTAATTTACATTTTAAGCAAGTGAGACGTTGTGCAAATGTATCTAATCCATGATGCAGCAGAACATTTACAACCACTCTGGAACCCACCTCAAAGGAGTGGAGGGAATTACTTGATATTGTGGATGTAAATAGTTCAGACATCAGACAGAGTTCCTGTAGCCCTTCATAAATGAGTAAAGTACAATGCCAGGATATTAAGAGTATTTGGGTACTTATGTGCATAGCAATATTTAGTCAGGTTTAGTGGGAAGAGTTTAAACATGTTTTTTCCCCACATATTTTATTTTCAAAAACTTCCCAGAATATTTTAAATAAAATAGTGACTACACCAAGTGATCACTCAGTTCCACAAACACCTGGTGACTTTCATTAGAATAGTGTACTTCTTGCTTCTGACTCTCTCTTATTCTTACTCCACCTCCCATAAATGCCCTGGTTCTAGTTGTCATTGATTACTAAGACCCATCATTAAGTTACTAATAACTTTCAAGTAAAAAACAGAGACTTTTTGCTTTGAATTATACAGTAATTGTATAATTATTAGTATGTAAAATCCCAGAAACATTAAAATGAGAGACAAACTCTATGTTATGAAATCAAGAAATTACAGAATATATTAGTGCCCACTGAATGCTGGTTACCGTGCCACACAGTGAAGGTAAGTAGATGAATGAGACATACGTCCTAGGTTGAAAGAGTCCCAACCTGGGAGAGGCATTTGTGGTGCAAACCCATAGTTATAACAGTGTGCTAATGCATTAGTGTGGCATGTCTGAAGGTTCCATGGGAGCCTGGTAGAAGATGAGACTATTAGTCATAGCCTGATAATGAAGGGTCATGCATTCCATGTGGAGAAAGGTAGGGATGTCTTCAATTAGCAGTTATATCCTTAGCTGCATACTCCAAAAGCTAAGAATGGCAGTCCCCTGGAGAAAAGATTGGAAGAGAACCATCAGTTTTGGTGCTTCAAAGTAACGCACAAGATTCTTCATGGTCTGAACTGAGATGGTAATGATGGAGAAACAGAATAGACATGGTTTTAAAAGGGATTTGGGAAATTCAAATAGACCTGAGTGACTGGCATGGGAGATGTAAAGGGACAAAAAGGAAACTGCTGAAGTTTCTGACTTGTGGTTTTGTGTTTCTGAGTTGAGTGGTTTGGAGCCCTATCAGCGTTTACAGGGTAAGACAAAAAATAATTTATGTTTGAAATGTTGAGTGTAAGGTGCCATCGGCTATGTTGGAGAAGCACTTAGTTTACATTCTCAGGAGATGACTTAGACTGCAGAGAGATGTGTGAGAAGATAAGCAGGTGGTCTTTATAAAATCGTGATAACTGATGAGACACGAGAGAAAGGCTTCAAAATGGGAAGATGACAGAACTGTGCGGCCCAGCAACATGCATAACATGGCGTGAGAAGGTGGTGGGAGACTAGTTGGAGAGATTAGAGGAGAGTAGGGGAGGAGTGGTGTTGATGAAGAAGATGGAGAGATTTCCAAGAGAGCACACAGGTCATGATGTCAGGCGCTGTGGAAAACTTCAAGAGAATTGAAAAGGTGTATTCAGATCTGGGATGTAAGTGAGCTTAGTGGCCTCATTGAGAGCCATTTCAATAGAGGATCAGGTGACCTCAAGCTGAGAGGTAGGGTTGGGGATGGAGGGAAGGAAGGTGGTAGAAACAAGTAGTGTTTTTTTACACTTGTAATTTTTATTAAGCAGTTGCATTCCTGCACATTGGAACTAGGATAAGCTTACAGTGTAGGTCTCTCTGTGCTTATATTTACCCATCTTTCAAACTTTTCCTACTTTTTATATTTGCTGGTAACATTCAGAGGCCTGCTTCGGAAACACCTTCCACCAGTTTCTTTCGTGCTCTTAAAATGCTACTCTCTCAGCTTACTTTGAAGCCCTTTACCTTTGACAGTTTTCAAAAAAATCATGAGCATGAAATAAATTCTAGTAACAACTAAAATGGTAAAATCAATTAGGATAAAAATGAAACAAGCAAAAATCTTTTCTAATCTAATAACTGCTTATTTCTCTGCATAGATGTAGACATGATGTGAATTTCATCCACCTCCAAAATGTTTCCAGGACTCAACATACATCATTCCTGAGGTATATTAATTTAGGTTTTCTATTTGGAGCATAATATGGGAAAAAATTGTAAGAAAACAGAAAATGAGGGATGTTGTTTTACTGCCAAAGAGGTTCGCTGTGACATTTACTGGTCTTTAACAGAGGTTCCACAAAGGAATTCCTTTTCATGGTTAAACTAAAAGTTAAGTTATTTAACTTGTGTCCATAATTTGTATGCAGTGCTAATCCTTCACAAATTTAAGTAGATAAAAGGTATCATCCAAAAATATGTAGTGGCAGAGTATCTTATAACTCATCCCCCCATATACTTTGCTTTTATTATACAACTAGTGATTTTAGTAGGATTTCTACCTTAAATATAGTATCCAACACAATATGGTTCCAGTTGCCATTTTGTAATTTTTGAGTGTTTAATTAGATCAGATGTGTCAAAATGTTTGCTTATGGTACTTAATTTAGTAATTTCTTCCTTCCTAACTCCCTAAAATTTAGCTAAATTAACCCCATGTTTTAGAGATAATATTTTGTGTATACTTATCTCAGCAAGCTATTGTTGAAGTACTATTTACTATTCTTTAAGCCAGTTTTGAAGGTTGTTGCCTTATATCTTTTATTTCTGGCATTTTTTAGATAGTTCTCAGATTTGTTTGAAGAATAAAATGATCAGTAACAAAACCATTATTTTTATGAAAGGAGTATATGAATAATTCAGTAATTTCTAAAAGTTCACTTTATATAGAGAACTTGATTAACATGTTAAAAGGAAAGTCTTAACGAATCATGGTGGCTTAACACTGGGAGAGACCATATGAATCAGACTTGTAATGGTTCATCAGAGTATTTTTAAAATGTCCCTTTTTACTACTTTAAGAAGTAGAGGTTTGATATTATAGGGTTATTTACTTATAAAAAATGTGACTTATGAATGACATTAAGAAAAAGATTTATGTTTTCAAAATAGCTCAGCTATTTTACCAATCTTCACACTTCATATATAAAAAATTTCCCCAATGCATATAGTTAGAAGCTTTCAATACCCTTGATTCTTGATTATTATTACTTCTGAAATTGGAAACTGCTAGAATTAAACTGCAAACATTACTGATGTGGAAGCTTAGAACATTTGTTTCCAGGAATAGGCCATATTGTGTGTGTGTGTGTGTGTGGTGTTTGTAGAAAATTTGGCTAGTTTTTGTGCCTGACCCATTCTTCTGCCCATAGATATTTGACAAAAATACATTTAATTTATTATTATTTATGGTAAATATGTATTTCCTTTGCAAAAATATATATCCCAGATGACTAAATGACATGAAGTGAAGTTTTGAGAGAAGAATGAGGTAAATAGAAATACAGATATACCAATTTTTAAATCCAGGCACAGATCTGAGTGAGAATAATTAGGAACTTATGCTATTAAATGAAAATTAGAATAAAATATCTTCTATTCAACACCTTGTCAGCCACAGCTGTAGTTTTCTGCAATGCTTGCTTTAGAGTTACACCAAATGCTCTTTAGTTCCTTAGAACAAGATATGACCACCTCCACAAATTATGTCACTTTTGTAGCTAAATGTTTTTTTCAGGAAAGCAAAGGCTAGTAGGCTTCAAAAATAAGCCATGAGCTTTTTAAATTAAGTTTTTCAAAATCAGTCTGCTATCCACTCCACCTATAACTTTGTATATCTAAAACAAAGAGCAGATGGCGTGTGGGGTGGGCAGGAGCATAGAATACATCTGAAATGAAAATTCATGGGGTTTCTTTAACTTAATAAAATTATCTGCACATTAAATTATTTACAATATGTAGACATTGTTCCGTTTTCAATTGAGAATTGCATTATCAGTTATCAAAATTATCAAAAAGATTACCTTTGCATGTGTTTATTTGTCAAAGGCTATTGTCTAGTGTAGAAAAAGTTTTTTAAAAATTCTAAAATTGCTGACCATTCTGCCTCTGAGCTCTTCACTTTCCCATTTCTTTGGCCTCACTTTGTCCTTCCCACTGTCTCCTTACTGAACACCTTCAGAGACTCCACGCAGAACCCAGAGGGCAGAGGACTTCTTTGCTGATTCACTGTCTGAATTTAGTCGGTTTCAGATGTTTCAAGAAAAGATACGGAAGAGATTTTTCTCAAGTTAGTGCCATCAACAAAAGCAAGGTGGTAGTATTGGTAATATGGCATATAGATATTTTCAGAAGCCCTGTCAGTGATTGCCAGTGATGGGAGCGAGGGAAGTAGCTTTATTTCAAGGTTGGGCCAACAGGTGCTTTGGGATTTGAGAGCGCCCGGGCAGAGGGCCCCTCTGACCTCATGCCGTGTTCTAAAGCGGCCGATGCCTGAGCGAACTCTACCATTGATCTGGCCTAGAGTCCTTTAAAAATCAGAAGGATGGCATCAGACCTTTTGATTAGCAGGTTATCATCTTCCTTTAAATAGGAACGGAAGCGCTCACCTTCTGTTACATCAGCTCTCCCTGAGAGGGCGGTGTCATCAAATCATATATTTGCACTAGTACTAAGATTCTTTTGCTGTATTTTAGTTGGTTTTAAAATTTCACAACATATCATTAAAAATGTCTTGCATTAAATGTCTCCCCTTTTTGGACTGGGGAAAATGGGCAGGAAGGGAGGGATACAGAGGGAAAAAGGGGCATTACGATTAGCAGACGTAATGTTGGGGGGGCACGGGGAGGGCAGTACAACTCAGAGAAGACAAGTAGTGATTCTATAGCATCTCAGTACGGTGATGGACAGTGACTGTAATGGGGTTGGTGGGGGGGACCTGATGAAGGGGTAGTTTAATAATCGTAATATTGCACATGTAATTGTAAATTAATGATAATAAAATAAATTATATTAAAAAAAATGTCTCCCCTTTTTGAATTCTCTATGGATTGACTTCTTAAACATATTTGAAAGCCATTTTTTCTGACATATAGCATAATTTTCATAAAGCAAGGAACATGGCACTAAAGAAACAAAACACGTTAATTGTTTTAAGTAAAAATTTGTGATTAAAATCATTGGAATAGTGACTGAACTGTGAGTACAGAATATTGTTCCCTTTAGGCAAAATATTCAGCAATCACTTTGCAAAACTAGTTATTAAGAGAGAGAAATTGATGACTTCTATGTTTAGTATCCTTCTAGAAGTGGCACCCTTCAATCTTAGATGCTAGAGGTGAATTTATTTAGTATTTTCTACTGCTTTTCCCCACCCCAGAAGAAAGTTGAAACAGTGTTTGGACTTACTTATTTCCTAAGTATTGTGATATCTGGAATTCTGCTTTTGGTGCTCAGTCTTCCATAGACAAATTCTGTTAGCTTACATAATAACAATAGACACAGTCTATTATTTTTCACTTGAATGTGGAATGTCATGAAACTAACTTGTCTTAAAACATCAATGTTTCATTTCTCAAAGAGGTACAATACTGATTTATCTTAAAATGTGTGGAATCACACTTGAGTTTAATATTGAGAATTTGCTCAGATTAAAACTTCATTCACTCAGTAAACATTTCAGAGACATATCTAAGTATTTATGTCACATTAATATTTAATATTTAAGAACATTTAAGCGGAACTGCTGTTTGCCCTCAAGCAGGCCAGGTTCCATGAGCATGAGAGGCGAGTAGGAATGGATTTCAGTCCTTGCTCTGTCGCTTCCTTGTGGACTCTGAGACCAGGGAAGGCTACCCTACGTTTCTTGTGGTCATTTTTAATTTAGTCCCCTAAAAAACAAGGGTGATGTAGATGTAGGAGTTGAGCTTGATAGTCTGTACCAGTTTTCCGTAGAACATCTGATGTTCAGTTTTCAGAAACCCTGTTTTTGATGAGCCTTCCTAACTGACTTTGAAATGGACAGCGGTACGTGTCTGTGGGCGGCTGGCATGTCAGTGGCTCTGTCTGTGGGCACTTGCTCCGTAAATGATCAAGTAGCTCTTCAGAACCATACTGAATTATCTTGGAGATAGAGTTGAAAACATCTTTTGGCATTTTTTTCATGGAGCAGTTCTTGTGTCTTGTCTTTGGAACCAAAGTGGCTGTTTTGAGCATCATTTTATAGTTGAGAAGTACAGGTAGAGTAATAGCTATTCCTTGTTTGCATTTGGCCTGACGCAGCTCCCAAGGTAGTGTGTGCTCATAATTCAGATACACAAATTGGGAAAAATTCATATTAATGCCAGCGGAGGAGAATAAATTAGTTATTTTTCATTGTGTGACAGTTGTCAGTCCTTTCTGGCTGGTGTACCTTGTGGAAGGCTGGTTGCCTATTTGGTTGAATTGTAGTCTTTTATTTTTATGTATTCTTTTTTAATTTTAATGTGGCAAGTGCTGATATAATGTATTCATCATAAGCTATTAGCCCTTTTATAAATGCAGACTATATAGAGTGCATTAAGATACAGGAATATCAGTAGAAATAAGACAACACTAAGGTGAGAATTAAAGGTAAAGGTAACTAATTAACTTGATTGCTGAATATGTAGAACTTAGAGAGTTAATTACTTAATAATAGGATATAAATTCAGTGTAATTTCAGATGATACGGTAAGCAGATTCAAATGTATAAAAAATTTAAATTATAGTTACCCACAAGAAGTGAACATTTGGGCTCCCAATTTCATTTTGTTTCCTCTCATTAATGCTTTTCAGAGGCTAACTATTCACAGTAGCTAACCATTACAGTAGCAGATCCTTCCAACAAATAATGATGCTTTCTTTGTTTGCATTTGTTATTTTTGGTTAAAATGATGTCAGTAAACGGGAACATTAAAATACCTATGTAAAACTGAAATTAAAAGTCCAAATAATAATAGGATATGGAGCTTTTTTGCAAAAAAAGCCCTGTTTCGATATTACACATACTTTTCAAACTGTCAGTCAGCCATCATGGAGTTCTTACAGCAACCAACTCTTCTGGATTCTATAAGCCTCCTCTGAACTCTGCGAAAACAAACGATGATCACAATTGTTGAACGTTTTTATAGACCAGGTTCAAGGATAAGGACTTTCATTTATCAAGTCATTAATCAAGTTATTCCCTCATTAAGCATCTCTTAAATCCAGCAAGCTTTCATCATACACCCAGTGTTTGGGAGGCCTGGCACAGGTCCAGAGTTTGAGCCAGGATCTTGTGGGTTATGTGGTTCTGTTCTTCCTTCAAGATACAGCCAGAATCTTTTCATTTTAATATGCCCAGGCCAAAATGTCATCACCAATTTTGAAGTGACAAATTTCTGAATTATTTTTTAACCCTATCATTATAGGCTATTTCTCCAAAGAAAATGTCTGATTTCTATTTCTAGCTAGTCTCACTGATTTCTGCAGTTTAGCACCCATTACCAAGGGTGGCAGCTTATGAACTGGTTAGTTCTAGAAGACTGGCCTGGTTAGGAAAATGATGGGGAAAACATTGCCTTCTGGCCAGGCTCTAAGTTTCCTCAAGATGGAAACAAGTCTAACTTCTGTGTCTCTAGCACAATTCACTCTCCCAAACTCCATATTTATTTGTGTAACAGCCTACCTGACATGTTCACATGGGTATCTTACAACAATAAGATACACCAATCCAGGCATGTCCAAAAGGAAATGCACTATTTTCTGAAACCTGCCCACCTGCTGATTTCCCAGTTCAGCTGATGGCAAATGCACTGTTCTGTCTGCTCAGGTTGAATTCCTTAGGAGTCACCGAGAACCACCTTTTCTGACTTGCAGCCTTTCATGCATGTGTAATGAAATCCTATAATGCCACCTTGAGAACGCACAGACCTGACTCTGCACACCAGCAGGCCACCTCCCGGCCTGGCCCGCCTCCCCCTCCCACGGTGCAGCCAGAGCTGTCCTTTTGAAAAGGCAGTCGGGTTATGTCACCCTCTGCTCAGTACCTTCCATTCTCTCCCCATTTCATGCCAGGTGGATGCCAGTGTTCCTGTAATGGATTCAGTGGCTCTCATGACCCTCCAGCCTCCCCTCCAGCCACTCTCCTCCTCATGCCCTGTGAGTGGGCACGAGACTTCTCCGTGTGGTCCTTTATTCTTGGAATACAGTACTAGGGCACCGCTGGAGCTGATTCCTCGGCTTGCAACCTTCTTCCCCCAGGCTAACCATCCCACCCTGTCTGGTTGTGTTCAGCTCAGCTTCACGACCACCTGCTAGATCCTGCCCCCCTCTTTCTCCCTGCCTCCCTCACTGGGCCCCCCTTGTCCTCTCCACATTTTCCTGGTGTCACATTTTGACCTACTGACTGGTATTTTAAATTGCTTTCTTGGTCACTGTGTAGTGTCTCTTTGCCACACTGCAGGCTGGGAGATCCATGGGGCAGGGCCTCTGTGATGTTCCCTGATATAATGCATATAATTAGGTCAATGCCACTTAATATGCATGTGTTAAATGAGTGAAAGAATATTGGGATTTTTTTTTTGGCATTTACAGCAGAATCCCACACTCAAACTTTTCAAGAAGCAATGTCGGTGATAATTTGAGAATATTTAGTTGATGTGGTTAAAAATAGCCAGTACAAGGGTTTTTTAGGTTGCTTTAGGCAGTCTCTGGGGTAGGAAAGTAGGCTGAGTCCTACATCATTTCCTCCCTAGAAAACATTATCTCAGGCTCTCTGCCAGGATGGGATTCCTCAGAGGCTCAGCTAAAATGCCACCTTCTCTACAGAAGCCCTCCTTTGCCTCTCATCATCTGTTACACTTAAGTGTTCCATTTTGTGTACCATTGTACTGCTAGGGGACAGCATGAACAAGAGACAAAATCCTTGCTTCGTTCAACTTTGTTGGGGTGGTAGGACACGGACGAGTGAAAAAGAAGCAGGCAATTAGAAAAGATGGCTGTGAAGTTCAAAACTAATTAGAAATGAAACAATAATAAGGATCAGGAATGGGAGGAGGGCAGGTTGTTCCCAGGGGCCAGGGGTCTACAGTTTCAATGGGGAAGACATGTCAGGGACACTCCCAAGGTCAGACTTGAACAAGAACTTGACTAATATAAGGTCTGGGCCAGGTGGAAATTTGGGGGTTGCATTCTAGGCAGAGGAACACCCCTTGGAAAGGCGGAAAGCGAAAAGGCATAAGGCAGGAGGAATCTGGTGTCTTGGGGTCAAGTTGGCTGGAGCTGAGGGAGGGAGGGAGCAGGTCGGTGCTAACAGTAGCAGAAGTCACAATGGTTTGTTGTGTGTGTGTCCTGCTGAATTATGAACGCCTCAAAAGCATCGTAAAATCTTACTTACACAAAACTGAGTATACACCAGGCACTCAATAAATGCTGTTAAATATTAACTGAAACTTTTCTTCCATGCTTTACTTCTCTTATCTGAAAATTTAAAAATCAAGACATTTGCAGTAAATAAACTTGTACTAGGCACATTTCATTAGTTCTTGAGATACTCTTCTTAAAACCATACTTTCTCTCATTTCACCTGCATACCAAAAAAGTGCAAGAGGAGCTAACATGCTTTCATGTAAATATAAGTGGTAGTAAAATTTGTAATTTCCTGAAGTCAGTTTCTAGGTAACATAATCTTCATTAATATTTGTAACTATCTTTTCATAGAGCCAGGCACTTGATAATAATTTGACTTGAAGGAAAAAGCATGTTCACCTTTCATATAGGAAAATTCTACCTATAACAATGTTTGACTCTAACCCATGAATGTCAGAATTCTCTCCTAACAAAAAACAACATGCAAATTTATCTTGTAATTAATATACGTTGCATATTTATACTTGTTTTTATCTTACTACTTCTAGTCAGTAGCTGTCTTTTAAAAAGTGATGTCGGTAAACTTTTCTTGTTAAAATTAGCCTGGAGGCTATATTTTGCTCAAAGTTTCCACTTGGTTGTTGGAATTTAGCTGTTGAAAACATTATTTAAGATTCATTTTTATTTCCATAATTTTAATTATTTTCAAAACAATTTTTTGGTATTATTAGTGTACAATTACATGAGCAACATTATGGTTACTAGACTCCCCCTATTATCAAGTCCCCACCACATACCCCATTACAGTCACTGTCCATCAGCGTAAGACGCTATTGAATCACTACTTGTCTTCTCTGTGTTATACTGCCTTCCCCGTATCACCCACCCCAACTACATTATGTGTGCTAATCGTAATACCCCTTTTCCCCCCTCCCTTCCCACGCACCCTCCCCAGTCCCTTTCCCTTTGGTAACTGTTAATCCATTCTTGGGTTCTGTGCGTCTGCTGCTGTTTTGTTCCTTCAGTTTTTTCTTTGTTCTTATACTCCACATATGAGTGAAATCATTTGATACTTGTTTTTCTCCGCCTGGCTTATTTCACTGAGCATAATACCCTCTAGCTCCATCCATGTTGTTGCAAATGGTAGGATTTGTTTTCTTCTTATGGCTGAATAATATTCCATTGTGTATATGTACCACCTCTTCTTTATCCATTCATCTACTGATGGACACTTAGGTTACTTCCATTTCTTGGCTATTGTAAATAGTGCTGTGATAAACATAGGGGTGCATATGTCTTTTTCAAACTGGGCTGCTGCATTCTTAGGGTAAATTCCTAGCAGTGGAATTGCTGGGTCAAATGGTATTTCTATTTTGAGTTTTTTGAGGAACCTCCATACTGATTTCCACAATGGTTGAACTAATTTACATTTCCCACCAGCAGTGTAGGAGGGTTCCCCTTTCTCCACATCCTCGCCAACATTTGTTGTTGTTTGTGTTTTGGATGTTGACCATCCTAACTGGTGTGAGGTGATATCTCATTATGGTTTTAATTTGCATTTCCCTGATGACTAGCAATGTGAAGCATCTTTTCATGTGCCTGTTGGCCATCTGAATTTCTTCTTTGGAGAAGTGCCTGTTCAGCTGCTCTGCCCATTTTTTAATTGGCCTATTTGCTTTTTGTTTGTTGAGGGGTGTGAGCTCTTTATATAATTTGGATGTCAACCCCTTATCGTATATGTCATTTATGAATAAATTCTCCCATACTGTAGGATGTCTTTTTGTTCTACTGATGGTGTCCTGTGCTATACAGAAGCTTTTTAGTTTGATATAGTCCCACTTGTTCATTTTTGCTTTTGTTTTCTAGATAGTAAATATATCTGTACCATTGTTTATGTAAGTATATATATGATAGTAAATATATCTGTACCATTGTCTATGTAAGCAGTGTGATGTTTGTAGCTACACTATAAGTGGACTTTTTATTTTGATTTATTTATTTGTTTTTTTAAGCCATGAGGAGAAATATTCCACAGGAAGTCATAATGAATGACCTCTGAAACTTATGTTTCTTTCTATTGATTGGAATACCTGCTATGTTGATTAGATTGAGGGCGGAAGTAATTGGGAAATGAAATCTTTATGTATGGACTCTGTTACTAAATTTGTTAAGGTCTCCAAATAATATAGTTTTATCTTCCAGAGGTTTTGTAAGAATTCTTATGATATTGTGGAAAACCAAGATCCAGTCCAATGGCTATTCATTCTTTTCTTTGTGGTCATACAAGACATAGTTACATTTTTAATATGGAGTTACCATTTATTTTCATGGCTATAGATTTGATTTTGATTTTGATTTTTTTGAATTTTTGTTTATATTTTAAATAGGGATATATATTGAACATAATTTTTATTGCCAAGTAAAAGAAGTTTATTACTTCCAAATACACATGAATGTAGGATACTGGATATAAACTCTGCATCTTTTGAGCATCTTCCTTTTGTTATTTTCCTTGTTGACTGGGAATACTTTTTCTTGGCAATAATACACATAGGTTTTTATTTGTATAAAAGACAGTATTTATTCAACAGATATTAACTAAGCACCAACTATTATAAGTTTACATTCCAAAGGAGGAGAGAATATACAACAGATAATTCAGATGAGTAAATTTGGATGATGTTAGATGGTCAAATGTAATATGGAAGCAAGAAAAAGCAGAACAGGGTAAAGGGAATCGAGACCACATTATGAATATGGGGAAAGTTTGTAAATTGGATAGTCAGATAACATTTGAGCAAAAACCTAAAGGATGTGAAGAAGTTATTCAGCTGATATCTGAGGGAAGATGTTTGCAGCAGAGGGCAGACCCCTAGGCTGCCCAGGGCTCCGAGTGGGCAGGAGATTATTTCCACAGCAAGGGGGAGAGCTTGGCCGAGTACGGGTGGGGACATAGTCACAAGATTTTCTTCAGTATTACAGTTCCAAATGCATTGGTATTAGTATCTAGACTTATAGATATTGTTAGTTTATCTATTTTTAATTTTTTAAATAGGTACTACATTTGTGACTATTATTTGTCCAGTAATAGAGTCAACACTTATTAACATAATTTATCTATGTAAATGGAAAGGCCAGCTTCCTATTATTATTCTTCATTTTCAAAAGCAACCAGCTAGTAGATGAATGTTTCATATTTTCTCTCACTTTAGGTAATAAGTGTTTAAAATACAATAAATCTACCAGTTCAAATGCTGGGACTCTTTAGTAGAAATACCGTATTCAGGCCAGACTCCTCCAGAAGTAATGCATTTTGCCTTCCCTTTAATACTTGAGCATCTGTTAAATTTTCAAACTGATGACCTCATTAGTCAGCTCCATCTACACAGTGTAACAATCAAAGATATGGTTGAAATGGGGGTCATAATAATGCTGAGAAAAGAGGGAAAAACTCCCAACAGACAATGACTTTATATCCTTTAAACGTTTGTCTTGATCAAAACAAATGGAACCCATGTGCCCCCAGGGATGCTTGCTTCCTAGTCGTGAATGGTCAGGGGCACCTCTGCAGCATATGTCCCCTGGATTTTCCTCATGCAGTTCTGATGGAGATATACTTCAGGTCTCATAGTTTAAGTAAAAAGAAAATAATCTTCAACATACATACCATCTTTGGGTAAAGTAAGGTAGTGCCATTTAGAATCTCATGAGAACAAGCCATTGGAGTTACTATAAACCTCTTCTCCCAGAATGTTTTCTACAAACAAGATAGGATTTTAAAAATATTGCTATATTTAATTTTAGTGCAGAGAAATTTATGCATGTTATACATTATGCATAATGTAATTTTATAAGTTATTGCATGGAAACTTACCACATTTGAGAACTAAACAAAAATAATAAAAATTCTTGTGCCATAAGAATACATTATTTTACTGTCATTAATTAAAACAATTTAAATGGCTTTCATGCCAATTACTTTCTCTTACTTCCCAGTTCAGACTTTGTGGAAACACTGTCAGTTGTATTGGGAAAAATAATCCTTTAATTATCTTAATTTGAACATATTACCCATTGAAGCTGCATGAAGTTTTAATCATGAACATAACATACTGTCTTACATGATTTAATTCTAAACAATGTACTTATTTAGTAAGCAGTGTCTTTACGATTATCTAACCTAGAACTGTCCAATGATTTGAGAAAAACATTAAGTTAATGAGTTCATGCCACAGCTTTAAGGATAATAAAGCCAATCATATGCCTCCTACTATCCCCCCAGAGAAGTTTTTAAAATTAGATTATGCTCTTTTAAAAATAGAGAAGAAACAAACACTAGAAACATTTGAGAAATACTACTTATTGTAAAAAAAAAAAACCAGAAATATTTTTTCTGCTTTTTTGCTTTTGTTGCCTCTCTCTGCAGGTCTTGTCATCATTTCTCAGCAATGACTAGTCAAAGCCAAAGTTGAAAGTTACTAGTTTTGTTTACATTGTGAAATATGCTTCTAAGGTTTCCTTAAGATTAGCTCCATCTTTTGATTCTGTTGCTGGGACTCCAATATCTTCTCCCATATAATTTGAGTTGTCCTGTTGAAAATGAAGGACAGACATTTTGATGGGTGAAGCCGACTTCCCCTTCCCGTGCACAGTAACTAAAGCAAGGAAGACACCCAGTGAGATAGGGGAAAAGTCCTTGAAGTTAGTCCATGTTTGCTCTCTTCATGGGCCAGACTCTGAAACGCTGGATGTAAAGACCCATAAATCCTCGTCTCTGGTCTCAGAAGCTCATCACCAAATCACATGCAAACTTCAGGATGCTAGCAGGAGCCCCAAGTGCAGAGTCTGTTACCAGAGATTAACAATGTAATGTTGTATGAATGTCACTGCTTCAGCTCTCTTCTGTTACTTTCTCTGCAATTCTGACTTGTACTTCACAGCCACTGGAGGTGACTGGCAGGAACCGAAAATGAGCTTTGTGTGTATTCATAAAATTCTGGGGATTAGTAACGTGAAAGAAAAAGATTTATGTGACATGCAGGTTTTCTTATATAGGCTGAGCTGTCTTAAAGATGCGCCCCATGGTGAGCAGAATACAAAAACAGATAAAAGGCACATTTTGTTGTCCCATGTTCAAAGGCTGCTTTGTAGTCTTATCTCTCTAAACCTTTATTTTTCTTAACCACCACCATCTAGGAGTCACACGGGATATGATCAAAAGATGCAAAAGGCAGTAAGTATTTGGAGCATGGGACAAATTAGCATCTCTATATTTTGTTCATGGTGCTCATTCAGACTGTAAGGGAAGCAACGAAACGACAGGGTTATGCTTGGCCAGTTGGAATCAACATTACCTCCACCACATTTACAAAGATTATTAGAGATTTTGCACTAATACTTTCCTGGCCTTTAGGGACCAGATCATGAGAGAGTAGCACCTCTAATGAGAAAAAGAGAGGGACAGGGACAGGGAGAGAAAAGAAAAGGAAAATCTTACTCTGCTTTTTAAAGTCTCTGGTGCTTGAGAAAAGATAGTGCTTGCAGAAGTGACATTTCTACTCTGAAATGCTGTCATTTTGCCTAATTCCAAATATTCATTAGACAATTCAACGTGCTTAACAGTGCTCCAGGACCACAGAAGGTAGTTTTCCTCCTATCAAATTGTGATAATTTGTTTGTGATTAATTGTGAAAAAATAACTGTTATATATGCATTTTGAAAATTCTACTAATGTTCATGGTAAAACATAATAATGTGATTATCAGGAGATTCCCTTATTCTATTCCATACCTATTTTGATATAGGAAATGTACTTTTAAATATTCCTATAATTTTGGTATTTCAGAATATGTTTTAAGTTTTGCTTTGAGCTAAATTTTTATATAGTAAGTAATAAGAGACAGAAAATTTAGTATCTGCCTTTCTGAAAAAATGGTCCTTAAATTCAGAATAAATGTATAAATTCTGATTACATTAAAAATCTATCATTATGTTTAGAATAATACAATAGTGTTTGCAAATGTTATTGTGAATGTCCATGAACTAAATTACAGAAATAGACTTTCAATTAAGAAACTCATACTATCTTTTAAGAGAGAATTTGTATCTTTTTAGATTCTAACTTTTCTTTCACAACTTCAACTTATAATTAGGAATTATTTTGTAATTATTTTAATCATTAGCTTTTAAAGTTAAATTTTTATTTTTAAGAATATCTTCAAATACCTCAATTACATTTTAAATATGCTTCAGTTCTATTAATATATTATTATTTGATCATGTGCTTGGAATGTGCTAATAGATGATTCCCATCTTTGCCTTTTTTCACTGGAATTTTAAAGAAAACTGTGACCATCACCTTTTTTTTTGATTGGCATATGGTTTAAACATTTACCATTTTTTAATCTATTTAATTCTAATAGTGTAAATGTAATTCTTTTTTCAAAATAGTTTTAAAAATTCACTTATTCTTTTGTTGTTAAAGTAACAATATAATACAAGGTACATCAAGATCATACTCACGGATGAGTTAAATTTTTTAGAAGGTATTCATAAATAATTCAAATATCCCCTTAAAAGCTTGATAAATCCACTTAATTATAAGAATAGATTTACATTGCATGTAAGCGCTGATTTTATTTTTTAAAAATCCACAGTTTATCTGGCATAATGACATAGACAGACAAACTATTGCTGTTTCTGCTTTTGTTAATGTGGGTAAACAGTTTTGTCAGTGATCATAAAGATAAAAAGCACCTTAAAATTGCCTTGGTCCTGAGGTTCAAATATAGCAGCAGATTAGGGTACTTGATCTGTAAATCCAAACCGCTAGATTTAATTGGTGCAGTTTTACAAAGCATTACATAGTGTTTCAAATTTAAAAAATAACCTCATAATGCCATAATGCCTCATTATATAACATAGAATGCTTATTTCACAACAAAGAATGTCTTATTATGTTGAAAATTCTTGGCAACTATGGCAGCTCCTTTATAATGTGCAGGAGACATTCAAAAAAATTTTTTCATAATACACAGTTCACCGTGTTAGCCCAGAACGAAACACACACCAGCTAAATTGCACAATTCATGTAAGTGTGAAGTATTGCCATTGAAAGCAGTGTATCCCGTTTTTCTTCGAGGGTCCCTTTTATCACCAGGTCTCCCTGTTTTCTAGTGTTCTTGAAAAAGTTGCCTATCTAAGGAGACTTAAGCAATGATTAATTTTTAAAATTTATTACTCACTATATATACATATATGGAAATGAAAGTTAATACCCAGGCTACTGTACTATATTATAAAATCCCAGTGAAGGCCAAGCATTAGCAATCTGTGCTGTCTCATCAATACAGACCAAATGACAAGTACTGATGAGGAAAGATGCACAATTAAGAAATAAATGTCTATTAATAAATGATGAGCTTGAAAATATATTATGATTAAGGGCATTCTACCATCAGTGAATACATGATTTCCACTAGGTTATTTTTAATATTGAAAATAGGATCTTCTTTCATGAGGGATAAAAGAGATTCTCTCCGAGGAGAGGAGGAGGCAGGGGCTTAACACAGGAAGGGCATCAGAAGATGAGTCAAGGCAGAGGGAAGAGCAGGAATGCCAAGGCTTGTCTTCCGGGAATTACTTGGAAGCTGGAGCCCAGTGAGCCAAGCAAGCACGTGGGGGAAATGATGCTGGAGAGGCTGCAAGCAGCATCCTCATGTGCGAGGGGTGTATGGGAAGTGTGATGGTCAGGAAGCAGAGTGGGGAGTCGAGGAAGGACTTCAAGCTGGAGAGTGACATATATCGTGTGTTTTCACATGATTCCTCCAGGTTTTGAATTAGTGATATAAGATAAGGCAAAGCGTAGACCCATCTAGGGAGCTGAAGCTGTTTCAAAGAAAATGTGTCAGCCATCACATTATTTTAGAACAATACTTAACAAATTATTTTCAAAATCATGTAAAACTTTATTGAACACCTGGAAATAACTTGGGTTGAATCAATTACTTTAAGAAAAATACTACCCTCTTTCCCTAAATTAGTTTAAGAGGCCAGTGATTTTTCACTTTCATTCTCAGTGTCATCAGCCTTTTGTTTGGAATTTAACGGTTTTGAAGCCCTAGGATCTTCTGTGGACTTTTTTGCTGTTGTCTTTGGTGTAGAAGTACGTGTTTCCATTTTGTTTAATGAGGGTCATACTGATAATTCTCAGCCTGGTGTAATTATCAGAGCAGAATTTTAGAGACAAATATATTCAGTAAAGGTGAAACATTGCCAAGTAATTAGCTGTGTCATATTGTATGATGGGTATCCTAATCTCAGTTTTTTCTTCTATGTAATTAAGATAATCCATTACAGGAAGGCTTTTGAATGATCTCCCCAGCAAACCTGCATGAACACACTTTACCAGTTACTCAGAAGGAAAAATAAGATGACTTATTTTTGAGAGCTATGGGAACCAAAAAAAAAAGGAAAATTGTGTTGTACCCAATATCCATTCCCCACATGTCTCAAAGTAGGAAATTCTCATCATTCTGACATTTGTCTGCAAGGTAGATACGGTGGAAGGTTTGAAGTTAATGACCTGTTTTTGACCTGTCGTACTTGGTGGTTGGGACAAATTTTCCAGTTAATTCATTTATTCAGCAAATACTAATTGAGCATGTACCAGGTGTCAAGTACTGTAATAAGAACTGGACATATGACATGAACAAAAAACAAACTTTTGACCTCATAGTTTTTACATTTTGGTGAGGAGAGTCAGTAAAGAAAGTGAATAAGTAACAATATGTCCAAGGTTGGCAAGTGTGATGGAGAAAAACAAAGCAATCCTGGGACGGAGAGTTTAGTTTTAAACTGGATGATCTTGTGGCAGATTAAAGAGGGCTGCAAACTCTTTACCACCCTCCCATCTGGGGTTGGAGATAATTTCCCAGCCCTAAGAATCAGGGCTGCCCAGGACTACTTTGACTGTAGCATGGGCAAAAATGATGCTCTCATTTCTGGGCTCAGCCGTTAAGAAGTCTGGAACCTTCTTCTGGAGCTCTTGCTCTGATGGAAGCCATCCCTTATGTCCTCCATGCTGCGAGGCATCTTCCTTACACAGCCACCTGGGAGGCCGCCTGAAATAAGATGTTCCTCCCCAGCGCTCGGCTGTTCCAAGCATGGCTGGGACCCCATACGCGCAGCTGAAGAAGCCCTGCAGGACATGGGCTCCTGCGAGCAGTCAGGTGCTTCCGGCCCCACTCACTTGGCTGCAACTGCTTGAACACTCCCACATGACAACTGTCCATGTGAGTCCTTTAGACCCAAGAGAATGGGAGATATTGTAATATCTCATCATTTTACGCTAATACATTTTAGGGATGGCTTGTTAGACAGCAATGGATAACCCAGAAAAACAAACAGGCGAACAACATTTCAAATTTCAAAGTTGTGAGGAAACAAGCTATGCCAATATTGATGTTAATTGTCATTATAGGGGAAGCCGAGGCTTTGATCTGGATCCCCAGGCAGCACCTGAAAGAGCAAGATGTGCTCTACAAAACCCTCCTGGGTGTCTGAGCTCAGCCCAGTTCTGGTGCTCCACTTTTATCCTTCCAGGGATCTTTCTGACTGTTCATCAGACACGTGTCTCCACCTGATTGTGCTTTCACCGTGGGGGCTTACCTACCACAGTCTGAAAAGTATGATTGGAGTCATTATTGAAGCACTTTTCTGCCTTAGGGAAATAAGTTTAATTAATCAAAACATTCTTGCTAAGTCAAGTTGACCAGTACAGAATGTTCTGTAATTAGTGATTTTTTTGAAAAAAGATCTGATTCATAAATATTAATGTTATAAAAATGTCCATGATAAGAACATTTTAGAAAGAAAAATGTCATCATTCTCCTGGAAAATTCATAATGCATTTTCACATACTTTTCAGTATCAATTCGCAGTAATCATCTAAGAAATCGCCTTTGTGTGATCATACCTCCCTCATAGGGTCGCTGTGGAGATCACAGCAGTCAATGTATTAAGTCTTGATGCTGTTTCTGATGCACTGCAGCTGTTCAAAAAATTATTATTGATGTCAGTTAGTTATAAATGGTATACTCTAATAATTGCTCAAAATTCTTAGAGTAAATCCTTCTTAATCCTGTAGTTTGCATATCTAGTTTATTAACTTCTTTAAAGCATGTTAGGCATTTAATGTGATCTTATATAACACTTCATGGTTTCCATATGCTGCTGTCTGGGCATCAGAAACCGCTAAAGCATTGAGAAAAACAAAGCTTTCAATGGCGGAGATCCTGGGATCTCTATTTATGAAAAAATCCCTGGTGATTTTAGTACCCACCCACAAAATTAGGGGGGTATAAAGAAAATATACAAACTCTGCATATTCTTTCTTTTTTCAAGATTTCTTTTTAAAATTAAGAACTGGTTTAAGTACAGGAGTATGGCATGACTAAATTATTTAACATTAAAACATGACGTTTGAATTTGTAATCTTGATGATGCCTCTTTGTTCCAAATTATTCAAATGTTTACCTTAACTCTGTACTTTGTTTAGCCCAGGAATGTATTTAAATAACATGTTAATAAAATTTTAATAATATCTGGGAATTATTTGAACTATATCCTGGAGTGCTTTAAAACACAGATGATCATGTCATTAATTAAAAGATTAACTATTAGAAAGTCTGTTTGCTGCAAACTTCGCAGTGTAAAGCATTGTCCAGAAGCCCAGTTTTGAGCTATTGTTGCTTAGCCTTCAATGTGTTACACTTGGCACCAGGGGCATTTTTTTCTACTACTGTTTTAATGATTTTGAACTCTAAACCCACTGCCACTCTTTTCAGATCCTGGCTGATCTAATTAAACATTCAAGATATCACAACCCTAGATATTTTTGGAAAGGTTTCTGAAAAGATGCTAGAAATTTCTGATTGTACTTCTCACTAGTATGTGGGTTTAAATAGGGTAGAGACTAAATTTTCTTGCCATTTTTGTATACTCAGTATATGAAACTAGTAGGTGCTCAACACATATTCACTGAACGCTGATACAGTGATTCAGTGCCCATGCCGCCAGCAGGCATAGAAAGGAGGCAAGTGTGAAAAAGACTCAGGACAGGCAACTCTTGATTTAATGGTGACGATCCTTGGATAGCCAAGGTACGTTTCCTTGTATAATAGGATAAGAGAAAGGCAGGTTGGCCTCATGCCACCAGCATTTCCATAAACACTTAGGAATCTCATTGAATTGCTAGAAGTGCTCAGAAACAGTCCTGTGAAAAGTCATTTAACTTTAGCTGATATCTTCACATTTCCCTCATCTGATGGTGATTTGTCTAAGACACCTATTGTCCACAGGAAGAGCTGTGGCCATGCAACCCAGCATATGGCCTCTCTGAGGTACTGTGCTATATTGGCACTGGTCGTGGGCCAGCGGTAAGGATGTAAGGCAGTAGTGGGGGACGTAAAGACTGCACAGAGGCAGCTGTCCCTGAAGAAAGTCCTGTCAGTCTGGAGGCTCATGTCCTCAGTTCTAGGAAACTGTTTTATAACATTTGATAAGTTGCTAATCTTCACTTTCTCTCTTTTCCTTGTTGGACCTCATTATATTTGGATGTGGATATTGGACTTTGTCATCTGATCTTCTAAGTTGCTTATCATTTCTCTACAATTTCCATATTTGTCTTTCTGTTCTGCCTTGCCATAGATTTCCTTTTCTTTGTCTTTTATCCCTTCCATTAAAATTTAAATTTTTGCTGTCATATTTTTATTTATTAAGAGCTCCTAACTTTTTTTGCAGTTATCTATTTTGAGCATCACTCTTCTTTCAAGAATGCAATGTATTTAAGTGTATCCTAGGGGAATACAGGAATGTGTTGTGTGCACCCTTTTTAACCCCTCATCACCTGCTGGCTTTGTCTTTCATTTCTCTGAGTTCACATTTATTACTTCTGTATCTTGTCTGTTACTGTCTCCCACCTCCAGTATGAGAACAGCAATTTTTGTGTATTTTATTTACTTCGACAGTTCTGGCAATTAGCATAGGGCCTGGCACCTGGTGGAGGCTCAAGAACTATTTGTGGAATGAATTGATAAATGCAAAAGTATTGAACAAAATGTTAGCATGACAGGTTCAGCAATGTATGAAAAAACACAATATGACTCAGTTGGATTTTTCTCCAGAATACAAGTTTAGTTTAAATTAGGAAAATTTTTTGAAATGGCAGATAAAAGGAAGAAACATAAAATTATTTCAACAGATGGGAAAAAATCATGTGTGGAGCTCAACATTAAAGAGACTTTCCTTAACCAATAAACCAACAGCATACATCACACTTACAGATAAACATAGCAAGTGTTTTCTTTAATTTTACACACAAGAAAGGGTGCTTTTTATCATTACTTCTACTCTTCTCACTGCATTTTGCCCAACAAAATCAATGAAAAGGTAAAAACAATGAAAAGAAAGTTAAAAATTTTCAGAGAACATATCAACACAACAAACTTAAAATCACAGGAGCAAAATAATTCAGAAGATCAAGAAAAGAATTTGGCTAAATTTCTAGCTATGAAATCAATATAAAAATACCAATCATAATCCCAACTAGTTAAATCATGGAATCGGACATACTGTTGCTAAAATGTGTATGGTAATAGAAAAGCGCCGTGAATACCATGATACTCATAAGGGAGATGAACGGCTTGGGGAAATCTCTCCTGCAAACCAAGACATAGTGTAAGGCAGTGAGGACAGATAGACACCACAAACAGTCCTGTACCTCCCTGGATACATGGTAGTGGCAAAGGTGACCTTGTAGCTCCATCAAGAAAGCATCAACTCAATGGAAAATGGTACTAGGAAAAATGTATCAGTGAATAAATTGTCAGCCTCTTGTCAGTCTCACCTATCCACCTCTTCTCCAGAATCCACCACTGTGCTGACCTCTCTTCTCTATTGTCTACCCCCCACCCTGTCTTGTTTGTTACTGGTTTAGGTTCTTTTCCCTTTATTTGGATGTGCTTTGTGAAGCAAGCAAAAGCAAAGGACTTATGCTTATTTCATCATGTCTAATGGGAAGTGAATTAATCCTATATCTTATATTTTAAAAAAATATACACTATCTCAAGAACTCCTATTTTCATTGAATTTTTATATTAGGAGAAGTCATTCTATAACCCCGCTACCCACTGGGCAAATGCTAAAATTTCAGAGTGTGTTGAAAAGAAAGTCTTATAATTCCTTTAATTTTTTTTTTCCTGTTAAAGGCATAGTGTTAAGTCATTTGAGAAAATACAACCAGGAACTAGACAGGAGACCTGCTGCTTTGGGTATATAGATAGTGTCTACAGCGTGTAAATTCTATGTTCAGTATTGGAGCCATCAGATCTCTTTGAGGATCAATGGCTCTATTCTCCTCTCTGAGAATTGAAAAATGTTGCCTGCATAATGTAATTTTTAGGTTTTTATAGAGATTTTCAAGAACTATTTGTGGAATGAATTGATAAATGAAAAAGTATCAAACAAAATGTTAGCATGGGCTTCCCTGGTGCTAGCATTCCACTCCCTGTGCTTTCGCGGGTATTCATGGCGTGGCTTCCCATCTGAGGTGCAGCAGCGAGCTGAGGGGCCGCATCAGACTCCTGAGCCCTGCGGGCTGGCTGTTGGGAGCGCATCCTGGGCCCGGAGCACGGTTGCTATGGTGACTCGGCTGCTCTGCCAAGGCTGTTTCTCACGGTGGGTGGAAAGAAGCTCCCCTGCCAGCAGCTATGTGGGATTCTGGCAGCGATGCGCCACTTCCCCAGATGGGAGTTCTGAGAGTCATCTTTTTACATCTAATAGGCTACTCAGGCCCTGCAGAAGAGTGGGGGCACTTAGGACCTAGCCGGTTACAAGTGCAAAATGTGCAGGATAAGAGGCTAAAAAGTTTTTGTCTTTGGATAGAAGGAGGATCAGAACTTAAATTGAAAGGTTCCTGCCCGACCAGGCAGTACGGCCTTTATATTTGTCAATAGGGGTAATATAACTTGAGGGATCTAAATGGCAGCAACTAACCAGGGAATAAAGGAAATATTTCCATTTAATATGGAGATGTTCAGCTCATTCAGAAATGCCTACTAACTCAGGTTGTCAGGTGGGCTTACCCAGTATTGAAATATATCTCACGGTGTTCTCGATTTACAAGGCTCTACTCAGTAAAAGCCATAACTAATGCTGTGGATTGTGACACTGAGACCACCCCCCGCCTGGCATATACAGAGTCTCAGTAACTAGGCTTGCTTGCACTTGCTAGGTGGCTAGCATTGGTCCACATAAGCCGCAGTTGAGAAAACACAAAGTAGAAACTGACATTGAAGTAGTGGCAGAATTCATCAGAAGTCCTCAGTGGCAGTTTGGTCATCTGTGGGTTTGCCACTTTATTTGCTCCCGGACCATTCTTAGGCGGAATTTGTCTTTTTGCTGCTATAGGCTTCAGGGTGAGGACCCAGCAAAGGTAATTCCTCCCTATAAATTTGGCACTTGGACTCTTTATATTTGAACTCCTGTTCTGAAGGGTTTTGTTGACTGTGTTAATCTGGCCTGACACCTCTGTCTTGGTGTAGAAATCCCAGAGTCCTATATCAAGTGCTTCCAGAATAGTAGGGGGATAGAAGTCACAGAGGAAAGGGATTTGAAATCATGGGGCTCTTGGGGGCACTTGCCAAAGATAGGGATAGCTCTTTTTTGGGTTGGCACTAATTTTATTTCTTCTCCTCTTTATTTTTAAATAATAATAAGATTAAATATTTACAATATTTATAATAAGATGGAAAGATGGAGAATAGTCTGAAGATTTTTTGCTGCCCTGTTACTCTCCATTCAAAACTGTGTTCAATGACATTCGGATTCCACACACACACACTGGTCTCACCCATCTGCCAGTGCAATTTCTTCCTATCATATGAAGTGCCAAGCTGTTCAAACCTTATCTACTTCCCCACTGTGTGTGTGTGTGTATCAGAGGAGGAATGTTCAGGAAATGATTTTGCCTGCACGTACATGAGCCATGGAACTGAGGAGCTGTCCAGACTGCTTTTCTCTTTTTAACCTCCTCTAGGGCAGATGAGCCATAATTCTCTTTAGAAGGGCAGTTCAAGGGTCAATATTAAAATAGGAAATTAGCCCACCTTCTGAATACAAAGTTACTTCACACAGGAACTTTACAGTTATCACGTGTATCATATGCTGATATGAACCCAGGAGCATCCCAGGTAAACACACTCACATCTTCCTGTGACTTAAGCATAGGAAATGGTGCATTTTCTAATCTCATTTATTTGTTTCTGAAGAAAGGAACAGTCAGTTTTGTGGAGAGTTTTTGAGGAGCTTCCGCATTGCAAAAGGAGATTTGATCAAGAATTTCCAAAAGCAGAAAAGTAGGAGTGAGGGACAGAGGTGGTGGGAGGTGAGACTGAGACGGTCTCAGGACCGTCTTCACCCACCTGGCCTCACACTGGACGGCCTCACTCATCAGTGGCTGGTACAGAGTATCTCACCGATATGTCTTACTTCAAAACATACCTATAAACTTAAGCATTTCTTGTTAATCCCTTAGAAGAAGATATCTAGAAGCCACCTAGAAAATTCTGATACTATTTTAAATATTAACAACCGTGGTTTTCTGTTGTCTCCGATGAGATGTTTAAAGCCAACTTTTGACAGTCAAAAGATAAAGTGATGAAATTGCAAAAAGCAAAAGTGATGACTGTGGTCAAAGAACTTTTGAAAATCTTATCACAATAGTCATTAATAATATTTAAAACATGTCTAACAACAGTAGACATCATGTTTATTGGCCAGTTACTTCATGTCATGCACTGTTTTACATATTAACTCATTTAATGTTCACAAGAACCATGCGAGGGGAATTCTCACTGTCATGTTATGCAAGTGTGATGAAATAAGTATACTTACCAAAAAACACACACAGTGGCAGAGTCAGGGTTCCACTCGCTCTGGTTTCTCCCTTCTACTGTGCCTTTTCTACTATGTCTTTTTCATTATTTTTGTTTTTTACCATGCAGCACAGCAAGATAAAGATTTTGCATTATTAGTCACCACCAAAACAACATATGTAAATATCTGAACTCAAAATATTCTAAAATAATTCACCTCACTACATGCCAATGCACTCAGATATTGTCCGGTCTATTCTCCTCCACTTTTCATAGTTATTGGTCAGAGCTCACTGAGTTGGCCTCACAACTAACAGGTTTGACTCACTTTTTAAAAGGTACAGCTACAGGGCATTCAGAAGAATAAATGTCATTGAAATAAAACTTAAGCCTGTGGAATTCAAGAGCAGTAAAGCCAAGGTAGAATGATATGCCTGCATGTGTGGTAAAGTTGAATCATTATAGCAAGTCTGGTTGGGTAGGAAGGAGTTCGTTGCTTTGGGGGTAGAAGAAGAAGCCACCAGTGGAAGCAGGTATTTTCTGATCTATGGAGGATGAATTTATAATTAAGAAACCTAATTTTTATATCCTCCAGGGCAGCTGAGGACTTGATTTACATCATTGACCTGCTGTCATCTATACATGCAAATATACTTTCCCATAATGCTGAAGTTTGGAAAACATGTTTGATAGGCTAACAAAAGAATTGATTTCTGACATGTTTCTGTTGCTGTTCCGCAGGGTGTTTTGAGTGCTGCATCAAATGCCTGGGGGGCATTCCCTATGCCTCCCTGATTGCCACAATCCTGCTCTACGCTGGGGTTGCCCTGTTCTGTGGCTGTGGCCATGAAGCGCTTTCTGGGACTGTCAACATTCTGCAAACCTACTTTGAGATGGCCAGAGCCACGGGAGACACACTGGACGTCTTTACCATGTAAGGCACCCCAGTACTGCTTACTTATTTTGAGAGTGTGTGTTCACGTTGCTGTGGGTTGAATAAATAGGAGTCTAGAGTTAAGTGAGGCAATGTCACCTATAAAGAAAAAATACCCTTAGGGTATATACATCAGTGAAAAGAACATTGACCTCCAGCTTGAATGCGGGACATACAGAAGAAGATGACAGGCCAACTTTATCTGGACTTAATCTGTGTTTTAATTTGGCTGTAAGGTTTTATCTATAATTCAGTTACTGTTAAGTGGAATATGTGCTTCTCTAGCTCTGGAAGTAAAAAAAAGTTTGCTGGTCAAGTCCCTTATTGCTTAATATTACAGAGAGCAAAAGTTGAGAATTGAATTTATTTCCAGATAAACTTCAAGTTCAGATAATGTATTCAGTGATTCAATGCCCAGAAAAGGAAAATAACTTACTTATTTCACTTTATTTTATAATCTCAGCCGATAGCTTTGTAGTGCATTAGCCACGGAAACATTTATCTCCCTACAACTTGTAACATTTATTTCATGCTTCTTGATACTGTGTGATCATAGTATTTTTCATGTTGCTTTATTCTGTTATTCTAAATAAATTCAAACTGGCTTTATTTATATGTGCCTCTCCTGAAATAAGACGCTTTTGGAGTTATAAATCTTAGTGCTTATATGGCTGGTTAGGGTGACTCGTCTTTTTACTTTTTAGAACTCCATCAGAAAGGTTGATCACATTCCTTATTTACCCAGGGCAGTTCTTACTGACCTGGATAATAATAACCTAAGACCTGAATCTAAGACAACACTTGGTCAACCAGGACAACTTTCTAGGTAGAAGATAACTTTTCTCCAACTCCAATATCAGAAAATAAATCATATTGCTAAATTTTTAAATAATCGCTCAGCTACAGGTGGATTGTCTTGAGCAAAGCACTGTTCACAAATTATAATTTAATTCGTTCAAGGTGCTGATTTCCACGAAAATGAAGAGTATTAAGGTGCACATTTCTATCAAGTAATAGAGCAAGAGTCTTCTACTTTTGTGGAAGTACAAGCACAAAGTATATAGCAAAATTTTTAGGAAAAAGAAAGTTGAAAGTATGTTTATCTACAATATATTGGCACTTAAAATGCGAGAAAGATTAGTCATAAAACAAGAAGTATAACAAAGCACATGTGAGAGAATGGGAGCCCAGACCCTCCACACACCACACATGCGCACAGTGTTAGGGGAAGGGAGTGGATTAGCTACTTAATTAAGAAGTGAGATTATTTAAAAACATAATCCCTGACTCTGAAATATCAATTTAGAGCTCCATCAATGTCACTGACAAATGGAAATGAAGAATTAATTGCAAAATTTTAAAATCGTGACCTAAAAATACAAAGGACTTACATCAGTGCCCTTTGATTTTCCAATGTAAATTTATTTCACAAGTTCTGGAGAATTAGCATTATCCATTAAATGGAATTCTTTAAGCCAGTAGCAGACAGTTTATCAATTTAAATTAGCAATTGGGTATCAGTTGATCCGTAGAGTCTATAAACTATATGCATCATTTAGAATAATAATTAAATGTCTGAAAAGCTTTGGATGGTTGCAAGCTGGTTTGCAGAGAGCCTTAAGGAAACCATTTCAGTGATATATTTTAATGTGATAAAACTGACATTTTCTTTTTAGTTTTATCTCAGCCTACACTGGACAAAATATATTTTCACTGTGCATTATTTTAAGCTACCACAGATGTCCTTAAAATCTACAGATGCTCTATATTTAGGCTACATCCAAATTGCTAACTTTACTTATAAAAGTTTATAAGAAATCATAAGCCTGGTAAGTGGCATGAGGTGATTATCTATCAGAAACCCATTGTCAAGATAGATATTTGACATTTAGACAGCAAATTTTGATATATCACAGAGCTCTACTAAAGCTCTGCAGTAGTAATAAGTGTGGGAGTAGGAGAGAAATCAGAGATCATATGCATAATTTGGTACTTTTACCTTTGGCCTTTTGCTTTGGAATGAAATGTGAAATGAATATGCATTTTTGGAATGGGAAGAATACCATTTTGATTGGAATAAAAACAAATGCTCAAATTACCTCCCTTTTCATATTTTAAATAACTAAAATTCCTTACATTAGGCCCCCTGAGGCTACCAAATGAATTAAGACTCTCTCCCCATCAGCAACACTTCAGGAAAACCCAGAAGGACGATAAGTACCAAAAACCACTGGGTACTGACTGTGCCAAAAGATGCATTCAAGGGTCACATGCAGGCGAGGAGGTAGTTACCCCTGGAGGCTGCCTTACAGCAGTGTCCCAGGAATCAAGGTGAGGGGGACACAGGACATAAGGTAAGGAAATACACAGCAGAGGAGGGGAGAGATTGTTTGCAGATAATCTGTGCATCTTGCCTGGAAATCAGCTAAGGTGAGGTGGGAAAGAAGGTGTAAGAGAATGTGAAGGACAGATTGTCGGCCAGCATTAGTAAATCACAGAGTCCGTTTCTTCCTTCCATGGTTCTCATGCTTGACCCAACCAATTTAGGCAATGTCACCTCATGTACCTACAAGGGAAAGGTGCCTTTACTGGATGTGCGAGCTGCAAGATAAAGCCAATTGCCAGAGGCCCTGGTCTTCCGCCTGTGGCCTGGAGACCTGAGGGGTTACTTATGCCTTTATTTCAGCTTCTGTGTCTTAGTCTCTCCATGGTCTCCTTCCTCTTAAACATGTACACACATCTCCGCTAGTTGGTATCTCAGTGCGCAAGGAGACGTGTGAAGGACAAGCACACTGGACTATGACAGTTCGTCTCACTAACCATCTGTCTAGTGAGCAAAACCGACTTCTCATATATAAATTTGCAAATAATCTCCGTTCTCATGCAATCTGTATTTTAGGCATGCAATTCTAACTACCACCAGCCCTCACCAAAGGAGGGTGATCTGAAGTGTAGCTCCTACATTTTCAGCCGACGTCACCCATTACATAATTTTGTCATACTCCATTTCAGATGTGGAGACCCGCTCAGAGAGAGAAAAGAGTGAATTTCTCAGATTTGCGACCCACTGATGTATTTCTAAGTATCACTGCATCTGTCCTCACTACTTGGTTTCCCAGAAGCTTTGCATCCCTTAATCTTCAGTGGAGTCCTTCAAGTCTAAGGTCATTTTTTGGCTCCAAACTGTTGTGACAATGAGTGCGTAGGTCAGCCCGCTGCTCCCATTAGGACATATTCCTGCACCCTCGCTGCAGCTTCTCGAACTTTGGCATAACCACTCAGGCCTCCTCTACCCTGGAAACAGCACACAGCACGGCCACTTTCTGCTGTGTGATGAGATCTATTTTCTGATTTGTGATGCAGACTTCTAACCCAACAGCTGCTTGGCAAGCTGTTATTATTGTGCTCTGTAAGTTTCTTCTTTTTTTTTTCTTGATCAAAGTCTTTTTTTTATTAAGGTATTATTGATATACACTTTTATGAAGGTTTCACATGAAAAAACAATGTGGTTACTACATTTACCCATATTATCAAGTCCCCACTAATACCCCATTGCAGTCACAGTCCATCAGAGCAGTAAGATGCCACAGATTCACTATTTGCCTTCTCTGTGCTACACTGTTTTCCCCGTGACCCCCCCACACCATGTGTACTAAACATAATACCCTTCAATCCCCTCTTCCCTCCCTCCCCACCCGCCCTCCCACACCCCTCCCCTTTGGTAACCTCTAGTTCCTTCTTGGAGTCTCTGAGTCTGCTGCTGTTGTTCCTTCAGTTTTGCTGCGTTGTTATACTCCACAAATGAGGGAAATCATTTGGCACTTGTCTTTCTCCACCTGGCTTATTTCACTGAGCATAATATCCTCCAGCTCCATCCATGTTGTTGCAGATGGTATTCCATTGTGTATATATACCACCTCTTCATCTATTCATCTACTGATGGACACTTATCTTGCTTCCATATCTTGGCTATTGTAAATAGTGCTGCCATAAACATAGAGGTGCATGTGTCTTTTTGAATCTGAGAACTTGTATTCTTTGGGTAAATTCCAAGGAGTGGGATTCCTGGGTCAAATGGTATTTGTATTTTTAGTTTTTTGAGGACCTCCATATTGCTTTCTACAATGGTTGAACTAGCTTACATTCCCACCAGCAGTGTAGGAGGGTTCCCTTTTCTCCGCATCCTCACCAGCATTTGTTGTTCTTAGTCTTTTCGATGCTGGCCATCCTTACTAGTGTGAGGTGATATCTCATTGTGGTTTTAATTTGCATTTCCCTGATGATTAGTGATGTGGAGCATCTTTTCATGTGTCTGTTGGCCATCTGAATTTCTTCTTTGGAGAATTGTCTCTTCATATCCTCCGCCCATTTTTTAATCAGGTTATTTGCTTTTTGGGTGTTGCGGCGTGTGAGTTATTTATATATTTTGGATGTTAACCCCTTGTTGGATATATCATTTACAAATATATTCTCCCATACTGTAGGATGCCTTTTTGTTCTGTTGATGGTGTCCTTTGCCATACAGAAGCTTTTTAGTTTGATGTAGTTCCATGTGTTCATTTTTGCTTTTGTTTCCCTTGCTCGAGGAGATGTGTTCAGGAAGAAGTTGCTCATGTTTATATTCAGGAGATTTTTGCCTGTGTTGTCTTCTAAGAGTTTTATGGTTTCATGACTTACATTCAGGTCTTTGATCCATTTTGAGTTTACTTTTGTGCGTGGGGTTAAACAATAATCCAGTTTCATTCTCTTGCATGTAGCAGTCCAGTTTTGCCAACACCAGTTGTTGAAGAGGCTGTCATTTCCCCATTGTCCATAGCTATTTATCGTGCATTAATTTAACCATATATGGTTGGGTTTATATCAGGGCTCTCTAGTCTGTTCCATTGGTCTATTGTTCTGTTCTTGTGCCAGTACCAAATTGTCTTCATTACTGTGTCTTTGTAGTAGAGCTTGAAGTTGGGGAGCATAATCCCCCCAGCTTTATTCTTCCTTCTCAGGATTGCTTTGGCTATTTGGGGTCTTTCGTGGTTCCATATGAATTTTAGAATGATTTGCTCTAGTTCATTGAAGAATGCTGTTGGTATTTTGATAGGAATTACATTGAATCTGCTTTAGGCAGGATGGCCATTTTGACAATATTAATCCTTCCTGTCTATGAGCATGGGATGTGTTTCCATTTATTGGTATCTTCTTTAATTTCTCTCATGAGTGTCTTGTAGTTTTCAAAGTATAGGTCTTTCACTTCCTTGGTTAGGTTTATTCCTAGGTATTTTATTCTTTTTGATGCAATTGTGAATGGAATGGTTTTTCTGATTTCTCTTTCTGCCAGTTCGTCATGAGTGTATAGGAAAGCAGCAGATTTCTGTGTATTAATTTTGTATCCTGCAACTTTGCTGAATTCATATACTAGAGCTAGTAGTTTTGGAGTGAATTCTTTAGGGTTTTTTATGTACAATATCATGTCATCTGCAAACAGAGACAGTTTAACTTCTTCCCTGCCAATCTGCATGCCTTTTATTTCTTTGTGTTGTCTGATTACTGTGGCTAGGACCTTCAGTACTATGTTGAATACAAGTGGAGAGAGTGGGCATCCCTTTCTTGTTCCTGATCTTAAAGGAAAGGCTTTCAGCTTCTTGCTTTTAAGCATGATGTTGGCTGTGGGTTTGTCAAATATGACCTTTATTATGTTGAGGTACTTGCCCTCTTTACCCATTTTCTTGAGAGTTTTTATCATGAATGGATGTTGAATTTTGTCAAATGCTTTTTCAGCATCTATGGAGATGATCATGTGGTTTTTGTCCTTCTTTTTGTTGATGTGGTGGATGATGTTGATGAATTTTCTAATATTGTACCATCCTTGCCTCCCTGGAATATATCCTACTTGATCATGGTGGATGATCTTTTTGATATATTTTTGAATTTGATTTCCTAATATTTTGTTGAGTATTTTTGCATCTATGTTCATCAGGGATATTGGTCTGTAATTTTCTTTTTTTGTGGTGTCTCTGCCTGGTTTTGGTATTAGAGTGATGCTGGCCTCACAGAATGAGTTTGGAAGTATTCCCTCTTCTTCTACTTCTTGGAAAACTTTAAGGAGGATGGGTATTATTAGATCTTCACTAAACGTTTAATAAAATTCAGCAGTGAAGCCATCTGGTTCAGGAGTTTTGTTTTTAGGTAGTTTTTTGATTACCAGTTCAATTTCATTACTGGTAATTGGTGTGTTCAGAATTTCTGTTTCTTTCTGGGGCAGCCTTGGAAGGTTGTATTTTTCTAGAAAATTGTCCATCTCTTCTAGGTTTTTCAGTTTGTTAGCATATAATTTTTCATAGTGTTCTCTAATAATTCTTTGTATTTCTGTGAGGTCTGTCCTGATTGTTCCTTTCTCATTTCTTATTCTGTTTATGTGGGTGGACTCTCTTTTTTTCTTGATAAGTCTGGCTAGGGGTTTATCTATTTTGTTTATTTTCTCGAAGAACCAGCTCTTGCTTTCATTGTTTCTTTCTATTGTTTTATTCTTCTTGATTTTATTTATTTCTGGTCTAATAGTATGTCCCTCCTTCTACTGACTTTGGGCCTCATTTGTCTGTAAGTTTCTTTTGAGTGAGTGAGTGACGAGGGAATATATTTTACTTCTGCAAACCATATCTGTATAGGCACCTGAAATATGGAAATTGTAGAAAATTAGATATCACACATTCCAAACCCCTAAAATCATTAAATGAGTTGGCTGCCTGATGACTCTTCTGAGGACTGAGCAAGGGACAGGATTATTTTGAAATATGTCCCCCCTAACTTATTTGATGAGAATCATATTTGGGCTTTAACAAGTTATAGTGAGGGTCCAGGATCTGGAACCATTGATTTTTAGAGTAATAAATTTTATTTTCAATATTTTATGACAGTGACTTGAGATCAGTGCAAGAAAAAATGATTTCACTAGATAATGCACACACAAAAATATTTGCCCCTCTTTCCCTAAACCAAAAGCAGGCAGTGAGCTCAGATGGAATAGATATGTTGGTTTTCCTCTGAAATAAGTTCGTATGTGTGTAAACCTCTAGGTCTGCTTGTAGTTCATGTTTATTCCCTGGAAGCAAATGACACAGGAAACATTCATCAGTAGCTTAACGGATGGAAGTCACAAGAGAAAAAAAAGTAGGAATTCATGGCAAGACAAAACCAGGTTTCATAAGCTGACAAAAATCCCAGCAGTGTGTGAACTATGTTCTGACCCAGCAGGCTGACAATCAAACAACATTGCTGAAGTCTTCTACTTAAAAGAAGTTTAAAGGTCAGACAAATTAGTTTTGAGATTATTGATTAGTCTTAGAGAGTCAAAAATAATTTCAGTCCTAGCTAGGACTTACATTAGAACACGATACTGAATTCCTGACTTCTGATCAACAATGAGCTCCTCCTTAGGCAGTGTTTCAGCCAGACTAGTAGTCCTCAAAGGAGTGATTTTTTAGAAAAAAGAAACTAATATAAAACCACCACAACAAGAACAAAACCAAACACATAAACTACAAGGAACTGAGTAGAGAAATGACACAGTGTGGCTGCTAAGAGCACTGGTTCTGGGGCCAGACTCCCTGGGGTGTTTCATGGGGTGTCTGCCCCTTTCTGCTGACTTATGTCGGACAAGTTACTTCATCTGCCTGCCTCAGTCCCTGATCAGTACAAGGGACTTACAAATGCTGCCGACATCCTGCGCTTGTTATGAGGATAAAATGAGTTAACATTTTGAAATGATTATAACACAGCTGGTAAACAGCGAGCACTGTGCAGCTGCTTATGGCCAGGATGGTGACAATGGTGGTGATAATCACAATCTCTTCCCTGAAGCGGCTTCACAGTTTTAATGCCCATGCTTTTTTTTTTTTCATGCTTCCTAAAGTCTGTTTGTCCCCAGACACATCCATTTACTGTAATGTTCCTACTGACTTACTATTTGACTAGTATCACTTTTTCAGCCAAGGCAAAGCCCTTGAGTAGGTTTCAGACTGGATTAGAAGTCAAAGGTCTAATTTCTGTTCTTTTGTCTAACACCCAGAAATACAACTTGAGAAAAAAAATACTTCTAAGTAAGAACATTATGACTTCACTCAAATAATATTTGAAAGGTTATCAGGTAGAAGGAAACTTGCTTTGTTCTAGACAGTTCAAAGAGAGGTTTGGGCCAGTGGATCCCAATTTATAGGGAAGTCGTTTTTTGGGTCAGTTTAAGGAATTTACCAAAAACCAGAGTGTTCTAAAGAGTCTGTGGGCTGCCTTGCAATGCAGTGACTTGCCTGTCAAAGAAAGTATTCAGACAAGGCTGGTTACGCACTTCCAGTTCTGAGATGTTGCCATCTGATGTGCTTACTAACCTTCAGTATTCTTTAGACCAGCTATCTGAGTGTTGGTACCAGTTTCACTAATTGGGTTATTGTGAATATCAAGTATGGAAATAGATTTAAAACTTCTTGAATGCATCATACATCTATAATGTTTTTGTTTTCAAACAGGCAGATATCTTTTTTCAAGCTAATCTTCTGCCTTGTTTGTCTTTAACAAATTCATTCATTCAGTGAAACAGCCTGAGTTAAACTGTGTGCCAGTCACCAGGCTAATCTTGAGGGATACAAACAGAACAAGACAAATTCGTTCTCCTAAAAGTACTGACATAGGAAAGATATGTTAGGAAAGCCTCATCCATGTCAGACTAAACAGGTATGACTCCCAAGAGCTGATTACTAACATGCATCAGATCAATGAACTGGGGGAGTGGAGAAGCTACAATAATTAATTCTATATGGTATCACAAAGACCTTAATATATACCAAATGCACCCAGAATAGAAAGGGTAAAAAGAGACCCAAAGTAAGTGCTTACAGATACCTATACAATGATGTCCCTACTTCACATTTTTACCAAAAAGCTTCCAGATGAATTTTAAAAATGTAAGAAAATATTAATTTGTAGAAGTTATAAGAAAATGAAGATTGAGATTTCACTTGTTGTGGGGCAAGAAGTATATAAGCAATGTAAGATATCACAACAGAAAAGATATGTATTGACATAATATAAATTAAATTTTACTCATTAAAGCATTATAAAAATATTAAAAGGCATGCAAAAACTAAGAAAAATATTTGCCACTTACACGATGAGTTAATTTTAATAAATTCAGAATTAATTCAACAACAAAGATACAATTCTTGTAGGAAAACTGGAAAACTATAAAAACATATGTCATTAAAGAGTACAAATGATTAATAGCTTGTGCATATATGCTCATCCACACTACTAAACAAAGAAAATTATTCAGAATGACACCATTGCTTTTTTTTTATTAAGGTATCATTGATATACACTCTTATGAAAGTTTCACATGAAAAACAATGTTGTTACTACATTCACCCATATTATCGAGTCCCCCCATACCCCACTGCAGTCACTGTCCATCAGTGTAATAAGATGCCACATAAGAAAATAAACAGATCCTACCATTTTCAGCAACATGGATGGAGCTAGAGAATATTATGCTCAGTGAAATAAGGCAGGTGGAGAAGGACAAATGCCAAATGATTTCTCTCATTTGTGGAGTATAACAATGAAGCCAAACTTAAGAAACAAAACAGTAGCAGACTCACAGACTCCAAGAAGGGACTAGTGGTTACCAAAGGTGGAGGAGGGCGGGTGGGGAGGGAGGGAGAAGGGGATTGAGGGGCATTATGATTGGCACACATGGTGTGGGGGGTCACGGGGAAAACAGTGTAGCACAGAGAAGGCAAATAGTGACACTTGCTTTTTAACGACCAATTTAACAGCAAAATAAAATGATAATACCTGGTTTTGGGAAAGAAAGACGGAGTAGGCCCTCAGGCTCGTTATCAGTGCATCCTTATTTTGGCACAAACTTCCTGGACACCATTTTGACAATACCCACCTTAAAATTCTCTAGGAATTTACCCAAGGGTGAAAGCCTACCCTGTGAGCAAAGCTTTACCTAAAGTGATCCTTATTCCTGCGCTGTCTGTAATAGTGCGCAATGGCCTCCTATTTCTGCTGTCACAAATTACAGCAAATTCAGTGGACTAATCAAACAAGAATTTATTATTTTTGAACAGTTCTGGTGGTCAGAAGTCTGAAATGGATCTTGCTGGGCTTATTGAAATGGGCTGAAATCAAGGTATTGGCAGGGTTGTACTCCATCTGGAGGCTGCAGGGGAGAATCCATATTTTCACCTGTTCCAGCTTCTAGAGACCCCCTGCATCCCGTGGCTCATGGCCTCCTTCCATCTTCAAAGCCAACACTGCAGCATCTTCAGGTTTCCCCCTGAATCTGACTGACTTTCCTGCATTTCTCTCATTTATTGGACCCTTGTGATTGTATGGGTCCCACTCAGATCCACTGGGTAATCCCCAAATCTCGAAGTCATTGATTTAATTACATTTGCCCAAGTCCCATTTTCCAAGATAACTTATTCATCTAGGTTTGGGAGATGAGATATGAATGTCCTCGGTGGTGTATGAGTGGCATTTCTTCCTATCGTTGAACAAAAGTAGAGAACTGGTAAAAATAGATATACGATCAAATGATAGAATGTGCCATGATCTTTAAAAAAATCTTGATAAAATTATATAATTATGAAAAACATTCGTAACATAATGACTAAAAATGAAGTTGGCAATGCAGTATATAATAAATATAACTTTGGGGATTAATTATAATTCATATGAAAAAAACTGGGAGGGTAGACAGGGAATAATCATTTTTTCTGGGTTTATTTTCATTTTTTCTACAATGAACATATGTTACTTATAAAGCTGTTTATGGAAACATTGTCAAATTTGAAAGTTCATTTAGAAAGGAGGTTAATCACTTTCATTAATTCCT
Organism: Smutsia gigantea; assembly: GCA_032199065.1. Classification (NCBI taxonomy): domain Eukaryota; kingdom Metazoa; phylum Chordata; class Mammalia; order Pholidota; family Manidae; genus Smutsia; species Smutsia gigantea. Next base: position 118,124 of record JAVSCE010006822.1, on the reverse strand, counting down.
TAAGAAATAGGAAAATATGGATTGTCACTTTGGACAGCAAAAGCAGTGAAGTAAAAGAATTTCTTACGGTTCTTTGCTATTCGATCCTACTGTGGACACAAAATCAGTGACTTCATGATCAGAGGGTTAATGATGCATTTTGCTGACGTATCATTGACTCTCAGTGAGTTGAGAACTCATTTTTACAGATAACAGGAGTTTCAATCTCATAATCAATCTAAAATTATTTCAGAATTGCTCATCCATAGCATTACAAAATCAGACGTACTTAAAGAGTTCAGGATGTTGTATATTCCCCCTCACCACACCCAAGATTGAAAGTGTGTAGTCAAACAGTGTGTTTCTACTTTACTTGGACTAGTTACTTGCTTTTTCTTCCCTTCATTCTGAGTATGGTATTCACTGGAAATGCACAGGTTGGAGGCGGGGCTGTCTATGTATGTGTTTCAGTTTGTTTAAGTTTTTAGGTCCCCCATCCCATCCATATTGACTTAATTTCATTTTTTGAACATATCGAACATTAACATACTTCCAAAAGTCAAAGCTATACAAAAAGATACACCTGTATCTATAAATATGAAAGATAATCTATTCAAAAAGAGAAGTGTCAGGCAAGTGTGTGTGTGTATGCATATTCCTGTTTTCTCTTCTTTTTTACATAAAAGGCAGCACACTACATATGCTCTTCTGCACTTCACTTTTATCAATCAGTATGACCCTCTGAAATCCCTGCATATCGATCCCCAGAGCTCTTCCTCATTCGTGGGAACAGCTGCATAGTGCTTCACATGTATGGTTTGTCCATAATTGTTACATATTCCTGCTGAGTTGGCCCATTTGACATTATATAAATTCTTTCTTTGTTTCTTTTGACCGTCTTTTACTTAACATCTGTTTTTTTGGATATTAGTATGACCACCCCTCCTCTCTTCAGGGAATCATTTGCCTAGGCCTCTTTCTTCATCATTTTATTTCTAGCCTATGTTGTGTGTCTTTAAATCTAAAACAGTTCTCTTGTAGACCACATGTAGTTGGACCTTGTTGCTGTTATTTTTATCCATTCAGTAACTCTATGTCTTTTGATTGGAAAGCTTAATCCATTTATCTTGAAAGTTATTATTGATAGGGAAGGACTTAGTATTGCTGTTCTTTTCATTGTTATCTATCTATCCTGTAGTATTTTTGTCCCTCTCTTCCTATCACCTTGTCTTCCTATTTTATTGATTTTTTTTTGGTAGTGACATGCTTTGATTCCTTTCTTACTTTCTTTTGTGTGTCTTCTATAGTATTTTCTTTGTGGTTACCATGGGGCTTACTAAAACATCTTAAAATTAACAACCTATTTTATGCTGATAACTTCAAAAGAATACATGTGCTTATATTCATGGGACTCAGGACGCTCATTAAGGACATACAAACATGGACTGGGGGAAGACAATCAGGAACTCTGCAGGATTTGATAGGATTTGGAAGTATCACTATGAACTCAAGATTTCTAAAATGTGTGTGTGTGTGTATGTATGACATGTAGACATATGTGCACATGTATATATGCTTTTGTTTAAACAGACACATGTATGTGTGTGTGTGTGTTTGTATAATCTTATAGATGAATGTGTGTGTATATAGATGCATGTATTTCCCACCTTGTTACATGGAAAACATCAAGAGGCAGGGGGGACAGCAGCATGAGCACACCTAGCATCTGGACTTCGGTCTCTAATACTGTCGTTCGGCAAGAGGACCGGCCTTCTCAAAGAGATGACTAACTTTAAGGTTGAGAGAGGTATGCACGCAATTGGCCTGGGGCATCTGCAGTGTGAGAAATTCAGGTATACTTTACAAAAAATGAGGGGTACATGTCACAGGATGCAGGAGCCAGTTTCAGGGCCAAGTCTAGAACAGTTTTGAGCACCAAATAACAAAGTACAGTAGTGGCTTATACACTTTTAGGAAAAGAAAAGCAGACATCATGAGTCCATATCACTAATAAATAGATAAACAGACAGACAAATACATAAATAAACAAGGGGAAGGGAGGACTCTTGGCTTATATCAAAATATCTAGCACCCATTGATAAATGTGGTATGATAACTAGACTTAGGAAATGAGTATTTTGTGAACATGCTAGAAAAATTGCATCAGTCAAGATGCATCAGTGAATGTTAACACTAAAGGGAAGTTTTGATGGAGAGCAGGATGTTTGCATGGTCTTAAAAGTGTCTTCTCACAGATTTCTTATTAGTACCGAGGGAAAAAATAGCAATGACACAGAACAGAAATCAGGTGTCATCTTGAGTAGATGACCAAGATTAGCATCACTGCTGAGGGACAGGTGGACAGAATATCACCTATCTGGTGTTCCAGCCCAGGTCGAGTAATCCAGATGTGACCTGAGGAAACATCAGACAAACCCAAAGTGAAGAGCATTTTATTGAATAAGGAGGGTTTGTGTTCTTCACAATGTCAGAGACAGAGGAAGGCTGTGGAAGTGGTTCAGGTTAAAGGACACTAGGAGACACGGTCAGCAAATACACTGCTAGCCCCAGGACTGGCATGTGTATTGGGAGGGGGAAGTACTATAGAGCTCATTACTGGGGCAGTCCAAATGACAAAATCAGAATACAGATCATAGATTGGACACAAATGTTGTATCCGTGTTCTATTTCCCGAGGTTGGTAACTGTACTGTGTAGAGTTTCTTTGTATTCAAATAAAAGTATCCAGGGAGAGAAGGAGAAACACACAAAAAAAACAAGCAAATGAGGTAAAATGTTGTAACACAGATTAAAGAATGCATAGTTTTCCTTCATACTGCTCATTTTCTGCAACTTTTTGTAAATTTGAAATTATTTCCAAATAAAAATTAAAATATACTGGGAAATAACATCATTTTAACCTAAAAATTTTATGGAAATGCCCATTAAACCAAATTCTTCAAAGTGTTTATGATGTCAAATTAGATCTGTAAGTTGAAATCCTCAGATTCTTTCACATGTACGACACTCTTAAACAAGTCACATCATCTGCCTCATTGTCCTTGACAGACAGATGGTGCAATATTTAGATTCTCAGACAGTGGGTATCAGTCACTAAACAAATTGCTATGGTACAATGAACGTTAGAAAGTTCCTTTTGCCTTTAACATATGCAGCAAATCCACTTATGCTGTTATATGTATTCCTTAAAAAGTCTTGTCGAAGCACCAAGGTTCTAGGTCTCCATGAGCATGATCAAACCTTCTGCCCCATGTTCCTGCCTCGTACAGTGTCGACAGGATCAGGCCATCGTTTGCCACCACCCATCTACTCCACTCATATCTAATGAAAGGAGAGGAACAAACCAAGCTTGACAATGTGAAAATAAAAAACAATTGTCTTACAAATGGATATCAAGACTGCTAGAACAGAGCTCTAGCTGATACACATACCTCCCCACACACCCCAGCTGTCTATGCCACTAGTTTTGTTTCTACAGGCAGCAAAACAGATTATGATTTTTTCCTTCCAAAGTGCTTTGGGGTTCCCAAACAATGTCTAAAATAACAGAAATCCATCTGCAGTTTACAGACAATACATGTGCTTCTTCCCCTTAAATAACGGGGTTGCTCAGTTGTGAGAGAGGAGGCTACCTTTCCATTCCTCTGTGGAAATATGTTCTGACTCGGCTCTGGTTCAGTCCCATATGATGTCTGTTAGCCATTCTGCCTAAAGGCTTAATTGTCGAAGGTACAACTAATCTATAAACCCATCGTTTTTTTCATTATTGACATTATCATCAGAAAATATTAGCGATGGCTTACAGTGTGAAATGAAACACAATTAAAATTGACTAGTAACAAAAGCATGAAGTTGTCATTTTATCAAAAACAAATACATCATTAACTATAAAGCTTTTTTCCTTTTTAAATATGTTTTAAAAACTCAGTAGTCTATACATATTTGATGTTTTGTCATAGAGAACGTCCATGATGGTTTTTCTACTTACCAGTTGAATTTAAGCAAACTCCTTTAGAAATGTGATTCACTACTTATCCAAGACTACTTTGTTGTGAACCAGGGAGGAGTGAAAGGGAGAAGCCCTTGTCAACAGATACTGGAACGGGAAGAACAAAATGTGTGTACAAACATTAGGCATGTAAAGCGAAAACGTTTCTAAATCTAGTCTCCATTATGAATGTAAATATTTGATGCTGTCATTCCAAAGAAACCATGACCTGACCATGAGAGAATAAATTGCTGCAGATCAGCCATGAAGAGTCATTGGAAAAAATCTCTGTCTTCTCTCCTCCAGGATTGATATTTTTAAGTATGTGATCTATGGCATCGCAGCTGCGTTCTTTGTATATGGCATTTTGCTGATGGTGGAAGGCTTCTTCACAACTGGTGCCATCAAGGATCTGTATGGGGATTTCAAAATCACCACTTGCGGCAGATGTGTGAGCGCCTGGGTATGTTACTCGTCTGTGTTCAGTGTTTAGTGTGGATCTATTTCAGGAGCACACAGGTGTTTGTATTATCTGCCAGGAATTAAAGTGTATTTTTAGCAGAGTAATATTCCCTCCTGTGATGGCTATCTTAAATCTTAATATCATTGTCTAAATGAAGATTGTGCCATGTGACAATTCAGTTTCAAATTCTGAAATCATATGCAACATAACTAGTTTTGTTTTAGAAGCAGCGAAACTGTCAATTGATGTATGACATTTTTTCCAAAGGGCTTAGGGGTTCCCATGTAATATTTAGAATAACAGAACAATGCATCTGCAATTTATAGACAATACATGTGTCTCTCCTCCTCAAATACATCTTTGTATTTTACTGTAAATTTTGGGAGAACCATATCATGCAGTTTATGTTTGCTATTTATATAAGAATGATGCCATCACATGAATTTAGGTTTTAAATCTTTATTGATATGATATTTGATGGGAAATCAAACTTGTCACACTCGAAGGCTAATGCAATGCAGAGAATGCCTAACTCTTAATGCACAAGCATGGGGAAAATTAAGAGTAATATGGGTGAAAGTACTTTGGCATTTTTATGCAGAATAATTTTCCTATGAAGAAATGTTGGAACTTCCATGATTGACTAGCATGTTTTTCTTATTTTTCCAGTGTTACTTAAGAAGATCTATTTAGTTACAGCATATTTTCATATTAAGAAGATGTCTTCATAAGCAAAGATACAATTTATTTAAATCTTACAGAAAATTTAAAATTTACCTGTTAACCACCAAACTTTTTTTTCTTTACCAGCTTGTAACAAGTTCTATTGTGCTGTGTAGTGTCAGTGGTGATAATAACCTGAAAAAATAGTTTGCCTATGTTGTGGTTACTTGTAGTTGTATCTAGAATAATTTCTTACAAGAATCATTTCTTTCTGGGGCCAGTACTTATAATACTTAAGTTTTTAGGGTCAATAATATCAAATTACAGGTCTGGAGAAAGATAAGCTAAAAGTTGGAAAAAAACTAAAATACGAATGAATATTCAGTGAGCCATTTTTCCACCACACCTAAGCAGTTTCTCAAGAAGGCAAGTTCTGATTTTAGATTCATTTGTATTCTGCCAATAGAGTATAGTAACTTCAACTAAGGATAGACTTTTTGTTATCATTGGAACAGTGTCATTGTAACACCCCTGTGTAGCCTTAGCCAGACACTTACATCCTCTGGATCACAGTACAAAACGAAGACATCGGATAATCTGTAAAGCTCATGCCAACCCAGAGTCCACATGTCTAACACGCTAGTCAATTGGTAGAGAAAACGATGTCCAAGCACATCTTTACACAGGGCAGTAGTACCTTTTTGCCAGGAAGTGCATAAGTGATGTTGTTTCTTTGAGAATTGTGAAAATTGCTTCACAGGATCATATGTAGAAGTAAAAAAAAAAATCACGGAAGAAAACACACATCTGTGTATGCTTAGTGATTATCTGCTTGCCATTCAAACATCTCCAAGATATTTCAAATAAGAATTTTTAAAGCAAAAACATGAACCACACTTTTTTCTATAATGGTAACAATTGTGTTGCTAGTCCCACCCAACAGGAAGGAGGTGCCCGCACCCGCTCTCTCAGCGCCCCTCTGCCTCCGGGATGCGCAGAGCCAGGGCAGAAGCAGAAGCTGCTTCCCGTGCATCCTGCATGAGCAACATGCAGTGGGTGAGGCCCCGGCGGCGGGCTCTCCAACACGCCCGCCAGGAAGGGAGCTGAAGGGTCCCTGCACTGCAGCCCTAAACCCTCTCCCACCACACATCCAGCTTGCTTAGCCTGCTAGCAACGCATGTGCTCAGAGGGCATTAGAGGGGAAAAAAAAGACTGTTTATTAATCACCTTCTCCTGCTACTTAACTTCCTTTCTTTCCTATTTCCATTCTGTTTTCAGTTCAATTTGTAGGTAGACTGTATGTTAGTCTGCTTTATGTTCTTTGAGTTCCCGTTAGCCTTTTTTTCAGTCTTCCTCATCTTTAAAAATGCCCTGTTGAAGCCATGTCAATGCCTTTCTATTTGGAATACCGAATAATATTAAAAGGTACAATATTTCTTTTTGCAATATCCATCTATGAAAAGCTACCAAAATTAGTATGAAAAGATACTTGTTATCCTATTCTTGTTTCTCTGTGCTGTATATAAAGTAAAATGGTTATTAACTGAATCAACCTCAGCACACATGCAAGTAATTTAAAGCAGCATTGGATCACTGAATAGAGGACGCTGATCAGTATTCTGTGTTCTTGATGAATGTCCTTGAGAGCATGACTTGACCAGCATTACCTGTTTCCTCTCACGAAGCATCAAAGATCAATTCAAGTTCATTTCACAAGTTTAAATGCTATCATTCAAAACCCTGAATATGAAGCACCTAAAACACAAAAGCCCAGTATTAACCTTTGGGGGTGAAATCCGTTATTAACTAGTTTATTAAGACATGGTGTGAAAAGTTATTAAAATATTTCAACTTACGAAATTTATTTAAATTAAATATTAAGTGGCACCAAGTTGAGTACAAGTCAGGTACATGTTATTCAATACCTTAAACATGAACTTATTAAATTGAGTAAATATAGAAATATTTTTTCCTTTGAATTTCTTCTCCATTAAATTTTAAACCAAAAATACATTTGTCCAATTGCAACTTGGGAAGCATTTGATGTCTCTCGTTTTGAAATCTTGGGATATTTTTTGTGTCACCACTACCAACTTCTCTTATTTATAAAAATTTCCCTTTACTATTATGACACTGATATGGTGAATTTATCTGTGCTTGTTCTGACATTTTATATGTTTAAGCCCAACAGTTTTGAAGTAATAGGATTCTACATGTAAACTCTCCGTGGAAATTAATATATTTATTTTCCATTAATCTACCTGTCCTGGTGGCTAAAATAAAACAATAAAACCATTCAAAACTATTCATTTGCTAAGGCTGCGAAAATAAAGTACCACAAAATGAGGGACTTAAACCATGAAAATATACTGTCTCACAGTCTGGAGGCTGGACGTCCAAGATCAAGGTGTCGGCAAGGTCGGTTCTTTCCGAGGCCGTGAGGGAGAATCTTTTCTAGCCCCTGATGGGTTGCTGGTAATCTTTGGTTCCAAGTTTATCACTGCCTTCATCTTAGAGAACCCATCCCACTGTGCGTGTCCCTGCTCAGATTTCCCTTTCTAAAAGACACAAGTTATATGGGACTAGGGGCCACCCTAGTGAACTCATTTTTAATCTCATACCTCTGTAAAAACCCTCTATCCAAATAATGTCATGCTCTGAGCTACTGGGGCTCAGGTCTTCTTCAAATGAATTTTGGAGGAGCACAATTCAACTCATAACAGAGCACCTCACAGCAGTAACAATATGCCACACACAATGTTTAAAGTAACAAACTTAAGCAGTTACTATTGTTAGCCCCCTTGTACAGATGAAGAAACATATTCTAATATTTATTTTTAGATACCTTTTCCTGTTAGCCTCAGATGTTTATAGATTTTGATCTCAACATATTAGACATTATCTATATAAGGTAATCTATGTAATTCCCTTGAAATCTAATCAGCGTCATAACTCACAGTTAATTTTCATAGCCAAATGCCGAGTTTTCATAATAAGCCCAGCGATGCTAACAGGAAATGTTCATTAGGTGCCCGCTTACTGATTGCTGCTCTGCAATGAATGCACTTCACAAAATACCGGACATCCACTCAACTGTGCAGCGAATAACCTCGACTTCATGTGCAAATGGAGACACGATTTTAAAAATTAGTTCCATTGATTTTCATATGCCAGATACTACTTCATACATGCAATAGTTATAATTTAAATAGGCCACTAGCCTGGGATGAATGGATTACAAATGGTCTTTAACATTTTGATTGATTAATGGATATCACTCTTTTCCAACCAAGATCTTTATGCCTACTATGCTGGGAATAATCTGAATGCAAAACGTATTTATTTTTATATTTGTTTTTGGAAAAAAAGCACAAGATATATATCTTTTTCTGGTTTGCCTTTTAAAAAAGACATCATGCTTCACCAAATTTTTGAGAATCAATTTCTTTGTCTCCTTTCCTTATTTTGAGATGAACTACGATTGCTTATGTTTTTAAATTGCTTCACAGGGAAACTAAGTATATAAAGGATATAAAAATCAAAAGTTCACCAAGGAATTACTAAGCCCAGTATTATTATGTGGGGACCCTTGACCAAAAGACCATTTCTCAGACATTATGTCATTGATGTTAAAATAGCATTCACTAAATAAAGTTCCTCTAGAGTAGTAGTTGCTGCAAAAGAATATATTCTACTAGGCCATTAATGCTTTTATTTTTAATGTAATTTTATTGTATTTGAATTCTGTTTTCACTTGAAAAAGTAAAATCTCTTTGGCTCAATTTTCCTGCGATCTGTGACAAAGATTGAGGTGCCATGCTGGGTGCTGTTGATGTGAAAAGAAACAAGATAAGTGGGACAGTGTCCCTGCCCCTGGGACCCCCAGACTAGTTGGAATAGTCAGGAGACTCGTACACAGGGACGCACATGCTGAGCATATCAATAAACGCAGACAACACAGAGTGTTTACACAGAGCAGCTGATTGAAGCCTGATGCAGAGGCATTGCTGACCAGCAGATACCCAAGGCCTCATACAATGCATGTTGTTGACACATAGGACATTTTAACTATTAATGAATTAATGAGTAGAAAAGGGGCTCTTGATCTGGGGTTTGGAGGATAGCTCAACAAAATTATTTTCTTAGACATCAAGTTCTAAATTTATAAGATTACAGATGAAAAAAACAATTACCTTTCCCAAGTCATTTCCACTTAAATACACACTAATTGCAATGGCTATTCAAGGAGCAGTCACCTGTTCTGGGCTTCTTCCAAAGATTTCAAAATCTTGCCTCCTGCAGTTCTGTTTAGTCTCCCTATCCAGTTTCTAATAATGATAAGAACATCCAGGTTGAGATCAAAACAATAACTTCATGTTGTTTTTTTAAAATTTTAAGGCACTAAGAAATAATTTGTGGCAATTTTGTTGAATTTAAATGTTAACTAATAGTAGGCCCTCAACAAATGTATTTTGAGACAAAACAACAACAGAACAAGAAGTGTGGTAACAAGAAGATGCTCCCTGTGACAGTCACTTGCATGTTCTGATGAAACGGTACTAAAATAATGATGTGATAATAAGTTGTCTGGATATTAATTCTGAACTTGGCACCCAATCCTATCATTTTATGACAGTTTTTACTATCCAAGATCAACGAGTTAATCTAAACCAAGCCAAGGAAATTTTAATGAAATGATTTTTCTTTGTGAATTAGAAGGCAATGGTCAGCATTTTAGTCTATATGAGTATTATATTAAACAATGGCTGAAATAAGAAAAGGCAATGAGATGACTTTATATATCTTGATTTCCACAAGACCCCTCTTTCCCTCCTTCCTATAAAGAGGGTCAGAGCTACTAGAAATTAAAATTCAGTGTTGTTCAAATGCAGCATAAATAGGTTACTTCTGTCCATACATGGCACTTGGAATAAATTAAAACAAATAATTATTAAATGGTTCTTAAATGATTACTTTAATTATTTATAATCATATAATGTAAATGTTTATATTAAATTTACAGCTTAAATTTTTATGTGATTAAATTTAATACAAATTTAATTTATAGGTATAATTTAATCCCATTGTAATCAAATCATTTGAAATCATTAATTTATTTAATATTTACATTATTAAATTATCAAAATAATTTTAAGTTTTTGCTAGGTCATATTTAGTGTGGGATATTTTTACTGTTAAAATTATCTCATGTGTGAGCTTCTTTCTTCATTTGCATCATAGCCCTATGAGGTTTGCTAATTTCCAGTTTGCAGATTAGGACATCAGTCTGAGAGATTAAGCGATATGCCGAATTTGTAACCGGATCCAGTCCTCTGACTTCAAGTCCAGCAACATTTTTATTTCTTTCAGATTTTCTTTGTTTTCACTCTACTCCCCAAACAGGTATTGTGATGTTGAATTCAAAAGTGTTTCACTAAAAATAGATGTTAATAAAGGCAAAAAAAAACCCTTCAAAATCAGAAGAATTTTTCGAATTCTCAGAGACTGTTCTAATAAGAATAAGGTAATTTATTTAAGATACAGAGAACAGATTGGCAGTGTAAACTTCCAGTTATAAAATAAGAAGTCATAGCTTGTAATGGACAGCATGGGGACTGTAGTTAACAGTATTGTATTATGTATTTGAAAGTTGCTAAGAGAGTAAATCTTAGAAGTTCTTGTCACAAGATAAATATTTGTAGCTATGTATGGTGATGATAGTAACTAGACTTACCGTGGCAATCATTTCACAATGTGTAAAAATACAAATCAGTATTTGTAGACTCGCTACTAATATAATGTTATATGTCAATTATACTTCAATTAAAAAAAGAGCAGCTTATTTATTTATTTAATGCTCAGATGACAAAATATGTATTATCATATTACTAAGAATGGAAAGTTAAAATAAACTTATGGTGGTTATTAGATATTTTGTTACGAAGACACTTTTTTTTTACCTAGGAGTACACTTGATCGATTTTTTAATAATTCTTCATTTTTAGTAATTATCAGGTACTAAGATAAAACGTAAAAGATGAAGATAGAATTCTGTTTTCAACTTGTTCCATTTGTATGCTTAAGTGAATATGGAACTATACGATTATGAACTGAAATATAACTGGTTCATCCTCAAAATTCTAAAGTAAAGGCTTCCCTGTCTTTCTTAGGACGAAGCCTGTGCATTAGTAGTGACGAAAATATTTTCTGACAGCAAATATTACTCCCGAACATTCAGCTTAATGGGTTTGCCATACCCTGTGGCTTGCAAAGCAAAGAAAGCAGACGTGAGTCAGTGGTGTGGTTTCAACGTCAGGCTTCTCATTGCCTTAGAAGCAGGAGCGATGCAGTTCAAAGTGTTCCAGCCCACTTTGAATCTAAACCTGTTGAATTCTAAGTCCCACTCTGCAGTGAACAGCACCTTCAAAAGAAGCTTTTGAAAAATCCCCTGGGACAGCAGGGAACCCACATAGAGAGGATGTGGCCGCAGGCCTGAAGCGCAGTCTCCCATGGGCCTCGAGGCGTTCTTAGCCTCCCAAAGTAACGTGCCTCTCAAGCTGCTGGATCATGTTCATTGTTCTTGTGACTGTAAATTAGCCTTGAGATCCACTATTGCAAATAATGAAAATGTTAATAAAGAGGGTTTTTTCCTCCAAGGAGTTCCATGAACACGATTTCTTCAGTTTGGGGTGGTTTACAAACTTTCTAGAGCCTTCCCCTTGAGTGGGAGCCTTCTGTGAATGCCTTTCTCAGACTTCAGGAGCTCATTCTCTTAATTTTCTCCAGACATGTAATGAAATCTAATTCTCCTATTCTGTTTAGTCCTATTATTCAGGCAAAACATATTTTGCTAGTAGTAGTGGTGATCACAGTAATAATATCTGGTGATTAGAATAAAAACAGCTAATATTTTGTTTGTGCTTCTTATATGCTAGGTCCTATGCTAAATGCTTGTCCTGAACGTCATTCCAGCCCCACTGCTATGGGGGGAGGTCAGCTTAGCAGGTGTTTATCCTCATTCTGCCAAGGCAGGCACAGAAGCATCACGCACAGCCTGGACTCAGTCCAGCTCAAAAACCTGTGCTTTCAATTAATCAATATGCTATAAGGCTCCTTTTATGGCTAAATAAACGTGACATTTAGGTTAGGGACACAGTAAGTGAGGGGCATGTCAGTGCTCAATCAATCAATCAGTCAGACCCTACTCTCTTGCTGGTTAGAATCCAATGGCAGAAATGACTTCCCTCACAACATGCAGATTAGTAACAGCGGCGAATGGGCACTGGTATCTGTAGTGTGCTCGTGGAGACTTGGAGGCTTAGCAGACCTTTCTTACCTAGGCTGGTACACAAGGCTGTGAGAGAGGAGGAATTCAAGCAGGCAGCCATACCACCCGATGAGTTTCGTCTATTGATTTGCTTCATTCCCCATCCCAGAAATGAGAAAAAATACAGATGGCCCAGAGTCACACAAAACGCTTACCACAGACAATCAAGTGTGTCATCTAGATGTTATATAAATATTTAATTTATGTAATTATATTTTACAAAAATAGAATATGTTTATTCTTTTGATGGGTAAAATAAGAAGGAAGTGTTTACTGCTTTCTGTGATTGCTACCACACCTTCACATAGGGTTAGGCTCTCATTAAACATTTGTTGAACAAGATGAATTAATTCTAAAAGTGATACAAACTTTAATAACTCTATTAAAAAGAATAAATACCTATCGAAGGATGTTTACTCCAGTTCCTTCATGGACTTAAATAATTTAATATTAACGTGTTTCATGGGCTTATATTTTTAGACAAGGCTTTTTATCATCTTGGATGTAAAAGGTATAAATATAGTTTAAAGGCATTGTTAGGATAGATGTCAGCTCACCAAACTCCCCAGACTTTAGGATTTCATCATAGAGACTAACTAACAGGAAGTTAGATTTGAGAGATTAAACAGTGTTACTAGAAATTATATGTTTGGCTGTGTTCTGGTTTTTCAAAGTACAACGTTTGGCAATTTACAGGACACCAGTGTGATCTCAGGCCTCACTGGCTTTGTCCTGGCTCTTTTCATATTTGTTATATGAATTCTGTGCTATCCTGAATCCCAAGAAGCTCTGTATGTATTGATCACAATACAACTTTCATATAGACGCATCAGCTCTAACATGACATTGACTAGTTTATCACTTTTTGGAAGAGTTATTTTTAGTATATATTGAGAGTTATTAAATATTTCACTTGTTTGCAATTTCACCAAAATCATGGAGTAAAATCTAGCTATAACTCATCACTAAAGGAATTAATGGAGTTGATTAAGAGACTTAGTTTCATTCAGCGTATTTTACAGTTGTGTTGTCATTTTGAAAATGTGACTACCTGAAGTGTTAAAGTTGAGCCAGGGTACCCTTCTGCTCTCTTCAAAAGTCTTCTAGAAGCATGCCTCTGAGACTCAGGAGGGGACCAGAAATCTATAGAAACAGTTTCTGGTGTGCAAGGGCTGCATTTCAGACATTTTCAAATATAATCCTATTGTTGTATTGGTTAGTAGAATATGTTTAAAGGATTAAAAATACAATTTAATATTTATAGTTATATTCACACATACTGGTCATCCCAGGTTCTGAGTCTGATTGTATAAATATAACACAATCATCAGGAATTCTTTCAGAAGATATAACTTTTAAAATAATTCACAATAAGGTGCATGAACTCATGATACACAATATACACAGATAAAAAGGGAAGAAAGGATAAAATCCAGAGTGAATCTCTCTCAGGATGTGAATTGCCATCATTTGGTACATGCAGAACATGTCTGTCCAACTTCCAGTTTTGTTTTGAAGATATAAAGTCATTAGGTTGGGAGAGAGAAAGGGAAATAAAATTATATTCCTTTAGGGGACATGTACAAGACACTAATCGTAAAAAACAGAAACTGAAGACCGAGAGAACATACTGCTGTGAGTTCTGTGGCGAGATGTCTCCCGTGATCTCACGAGTCCAGAACTCCATCAAGCTGGACACTCCCTGCAGGCAGGAAACTGAGCTCTCTACCTCCACATGACCAGGCACAGGGCAGTAACTAATATGTGACTGTTACTCACATGGTATTTGTGGATTAAAGGAAGGACTACATATATGAATCAATCACTGAAAAATGGATGAGAATGTGATTCTAAAAATTCTCTTCAAGCTTTTCTCTGCTTTCATGTTTTCTGTGTTTGCTGGCAGACAGCTTGCTAATCAGGTAGGTGCATGAGCTCTGGCAGAAGAGGCTATATATACTCTTAGTCACTGATTCAGGATTCAGATGAGAAAAGCCACATGTAGGTATTGTAGCAGAATGATTGTTATAGTAGCCATTTTCTTATTTGGCTAATTTTCAGGGATGTTCTAGATTTTAATCTCTCATATCTGAGTATGATTAATTAATACCAAAGACAGAATCACATGGCAACTCCTAGGAGGCTGTCTGCTATCATTTTCTATTTCTGGTTGGTGTTCACCTACATGGACATTTCATATAATGAGTTACATATATTGCAAATATGCTAATATATCCAGTGACACATAACTTGCATTAAGAAATATATTAATTTGTATCAGTGGGTAGATTCAAGTCTGCATTTAGACCTCAGGGCATTGTGACTCACACCTGTTCTTTTTTAATCACATGTATTTGTTAATACAAGTGTTAATTTAGACAACTAGGGTATATATTAACACAGACAATTTTGTAGTAGATAATATGGATTATGTAATTGACATGTAGTAGGTAATATGGATATGTAATTTGAAGCAACATTAACTCTTATCTTTTATCAGCTATGCACCTGTCTCTACCAATACATGTGTATGTCTTTTTATCTAACATCTGACCTATGCTTGATCTAAAAATTCATTTAAGCTATGCTGAAACTAAGTTATTCACCTATATCTAGGATATATGAACAGCCTTTCATTACATTTTATAAATATTAAGAATATTTCTGAAATAAAGAAAAAACTATTTTTTAAGTCTATAAAAGTAATTGAAAGGAGAAGTACACACTGATATCGTATACTAAAAAGATTGGAGAATCACTATGTTTGTAATTTTAAATAGAGAGACATGATTAAGTAGCTTAAATATTTATGAAATGAAATGGTGTCCATTTAGTTGTAATACAATTTATTGACAAAGTTTTAAGGCATTTTGCAGAATCCCCTCTAAATATTACCAGTTCATGTTTTCTAACATTTAAAAACCATGTGGTGAGATTTTTAAGGTACCTACAAGAATGAACAGGCATGAAAATGCAAGCGCAGTATTCCTTCCTCTGTCCGTCAGAACCACTGCATGGGTGCAATTTTTCCAGCAAGTTCACTCACATAGGGCCGTCAGGTTCACCACCTCCCAGCTCCTGAGGCTCTATGGACTAGAGCGCTTAAAACCTTCGATATTGCGCTTGGAAGATTACCACAAAATTTTTCTTCTCCAGCAGACGATGTGTTTTCTCTTTTGACTTTTCTGTGTTGCAGTTTATCATGCTGACGTACCTCTTCATGCTGGCCTGGCTGGGAGTCACAGCGTTCACCTCCCTGCCAGTTTACATGTACTTCAACCTATGGACCATCTGCCGAAACACCACCTTGGTGGAGGGAGCAAATCTCTGCTTGGACCTTCGTCAGTTTGGTAGGTGGATTTCTCACTTTGTTTTACCTAAACGTCTGCCTCCCAAATACTGTAAATTACTTTAGAGATCATTGTAGCAGAGTATTCACTTTTAAGACATTCTTTTAATTAAATAAGCAGGAATTGAGGACTGATTGGAAGTTGATCTCACCGCATGACGCACAAGTTCATGTAGTTGAACAGGCCACCAAGTTGTATTCCCTGGTATTAGCAGCTATAATCATGATTTTCTGTCCTGATTCCCTTCCATATTTTCAGACTCAATGTGATCTTTGCATCCTACTTTCAATCTCCATAATAAACTATATGATTATGAAGACTAGTGTGGAGATCACCTGAGAAATATGTACTTGTCTTCTGAAATAGGGCAAAAAAGCTTATCATCTAATAATAGCAGAATCAAAGAATGTTAAATAACATCAGCAGTCCTCTTTTGTCATTTTTATTTAGGGCTTAAACCTCATGTAATAATAATAGTTTATGGGATATGGACTTGGGATATTTGGATCCTATTCTAAATGGTTTATGTAGACATGTTTGCTTCTCACAACAATTCTGTACGGTGAACACTATTATTATCCTCTTTATAAATGACAAAACGGAAGCACAAGGAGGTTGAATGACTTGCTCAAGGTTATACAGCTACTAAGTGACAGACCCAGGATTCATACCCAGGCAGCCTAGCTTCAGAGTCTGTGTTTTTACTTATAAGTCAGCTGCCCTCCTGTTGAAACAGGTTCTGAACTACGAAGGTGGAAAGGTGGGGGGTCTAATCTCCCCTAACCTATTTGGAATTCTCTTCCATCATGTGCAAAAACATGGAAGCTACAGAATTTATAAAAGATATGCAAATCCACACATTCAAATGGATTTTTTTCAGAGGATAGTTATTACAGTCTAACGTGTTAACATCTGGGAAAGCACTAAATGTTTTTCTCTGATGAGGGTTCCTCATACTCCAGGAAAGTGGGGAACATTTCCCTCCATGGTATCTGTAGCCAGCGGCTTGGTGGGTGCTCTCTAGATACATTGGAGGGGACAATAGAGCTCTTGTATTGCCATCTGGCTGAGTGTCCCCAAACTGTGACCTACCCACCATCCTGTCTGCGGTGTCCTCGGGCCCTTTGTCTGATGCAAATAAGAAGCAGGGTGATGTGCTCAGTGCATGAAGTTCCTGGCAAGAAGACGATGGAGGGAGCGTGGACAGCTCTTCCATGGGTGTTTTTCACCTGGATTCACATCCCAGGTAAACGCAGGAAGAGGAACCTCAGTGACTGTGGTTGGTGGTGGCCACTCTATGGAGGTGGCTCTGCATCTGCCCTCCCTCTCAACGTCTTATTTTGTTCTGCTGATCTGAAAAATTAGAATCGGAAAAGGTGGGAATAGTCTCTCCCAGAGGATTGCCAGGTTAGATACAGGACAGCCAGTTAAGCTGAATTATTGCCAAGCAAAACAGTTTTTAGTAAAGTATGCCCCAGATATTGCATGGGACATACTCACCAGTAAATGTAAAGCCTGACAGTGATTAAAGCTGCTCTTCAAACCTTAGCACTGTTTACAGCTGACCTGGTTTACTCAGATTTATGTTTTCACCATGACATGGGGGTGGCATTTTTCAGATGTCATGCAACATTTTACAGCAGCTACAGGGCTTCCTGTTCGCCCTTAACACATTTATTTGCCCTCCAGATAATTCGTCCTTAATAAAAATCCTGAATGTACAAATACAATGTTATCATCAAGGGGTATCAGAATAGAAGAGAACCACTCCCCAAAATGTGGATATTTTATGTTAGTGTAGAAACTGGATACATACACTGTTAATAGGAAATTTTTGTGTGTTTAGCTACGTGTCACTGCTAATTAGTGAACTATATTCATTTCTGATAAATAATTCAAGAATGTGTTTGGTAAAATCATGGCTCTGTTTTTCCTGTGTAGGCTCTTCCCCTGTGTAGGTATTCCTGTGTTAGGTTACCTGTCGAAGGGGGCTTAGGTTACAGATGGAATTCAGGTAACTAATCAGCCAATGGAAAGATAACAGAATTACCCTGGATGGTCCAGGTGGGCCACAGTAATCACAGGGTCCTTAAGAGTGGACGAGGCAGAAGAGGGGGGTCAGTCAGCAGGAGGGGGCACGGGCGCCGAGAGGCTGTGCTGTTGGCTGTGATGGTGGAGAGGAGGGGCCAGAAGACAGAAGGTGGGCAGCCTGCAGAAGCTGGACAAGGGTACTTCAGATATTCTGTCATCTTTAAAACTCATAAATGATAAATTATTTGAAAACTAGGTATTTATATTTCCCAGTAGGGAGTTAATTTTCCATCACCCTGTAAGGGATCATAGCATCATAGCACATCCGTTCATTCTGTTTACCTCCAAGTCTAGCTTACGACTTCCTCGATAAAAAATTATACCCTGGGCAGTGGTACTTCAACAGCCCCAAGACCACCAAGAGTTTTTTGTTCTCCTTAGTCATGAAAGTAATGGTTACTGTAGACACACATAATGTATAATTTTTTCTGAAGGTTTTCTTTTCCCAGGCACAACCAATTCTTATGAAGATAGAAATGTATTGCTTCTGGTTAGCCAGCTTAAACGATATTAAAAACACTGGTGAAAGAGCCTATGGTGGCAGAGTCAAGCACCAAATTCTTACGTTATCCCTCATCCCTCTCCCGGCCCTATAGTATGTTCTGGCTGCTTCTCTTGTAGAGTCCTTCCTTGTTAACTTGCTTTTAAGACACTGGGAATATCATCATGTATATTTTAGCTGAAAACTTTTCTGTATCAAGTAAACAAAATATCTAAATGTATTCCATATTTAGAGAAATTAGCAAATCTGAATAATTTACTGAATTTTGGGTTTGGCCAATTTGGCTACTCATAGACCGAAACACATGAGGCAAAAATCATCCAGTTTTCAGATTTGTGCTACAGCCCATCTTACATATGCATGTTCATTTTCATAGTTTCCTATCATACAGATGTTGATGCACAAACTACAATTAATTTGTAATATGTATATTTGTAGTATATGGTTTTTACATCACAAAAACCACATCATATATATAACGTCTGTGGTACTGGAGACTGGGTGGGGGGGCTGGGGATCGGGAGAGTGGTGAGAGTCCTGGGGAGAAGTGGTCTGATTCTGGCTGCATTTTGAAGATGGGGGCCGCAGACTTCCCTGATACATTGTATGTGGGTTGGAGAGAAAAGAGGAAATTATTTTCTGATGGCGCAAGCTGGGAAGATCCATTTGTGATCAGATGAAATGGGAAAGCCCAGGAGAGGAGCTTGCGTGGCTTGGGGGCGCAGGCAAGGGGAGTGGTCAGTGCTCAGTTTTGAAGATGCTGTTTTTAGATGCTGACTAGAGATCTAAATTGAGCTGTCAAGTAAGAAACTGGAAATAAGAATCTTAATTTCAGAAGAGAGGGATGGGGCTGGCTGTTTGGATGTAGGAGTCACTGATAATATTGAAAATCCAAAGCTCTGAGACTGAATGAGATTGGCAAGAGAGAAGGAGGTAGCGGTGGGAGTGGGGGGCAGGCTGAAAGGCTCTGAAGGAGGAGGAACCTTACAGACTGAAAAGGAGAAGCCAGGGGCACAGGAAGACAGACGCAGAAGTGTGGGTTCTGGAAACTGGCACAGAGAGCAGAGGGAAGAGGGCGTGCCTCCTGCGGTCTGCCTGGCAGGGAAAATGAGGGCAGAGATGGATCTCTGGCTTAACAAGTGCAGGTCACTGGTGCTTTTTACAGGAAGTCCTCCATGGAGGGATGGGCAGAATCTGGCAGGCCAGGGCTCGAGTGGAAATGAAAAGAAAGGGATTGCTGACTGTGGCACTGGCAATTCTAGGAGTTTTGCTGCAAATGTGAATAGAGATGGGGCTCATGAAATGCACTCACGGCTGAGCTGTGCCATGTGAGTGAAGGTAGCAGAGCAGCGTGGAGAAAGCACCTGCCCCAGGGCAGCTGCCTCCCCAGTGATGGTGTATCAGTCAGATCTCATGGGGGCTCTTATCTCCTGTCTCTCAGAGCCCTTGTGGCAGGAACAAAAGTCACAGAGAAGGATTTCTGCATTCAGTGCTCTGCAAGTAGCTTATTTTGTAATCAAAATAATTCCACAAACTATTGGCCTAGCAGAATGGCAGCACTTCCATAGAAGGAACGGATCACTCCTCTTGCCCGACATGAGATCTGTGGCGGTGTGTGACCATGTGCTAGTGGAGAACACGATCCTCCCGCAAGCATTCACAGACTCGGATTTCACAGTTCCATGGTGGAGTTCAGAAAAGCATATTTTTGAAAATTCCCCAGGTGATTCTAATGCATTTGGTCCATCAACCAACTGGAGGAAGGGCAAATATGAGTGAAATTAGTTTCTGTATTTCCCCTTATTAATAGCACTGTTTTCAATATTAGCAGAAAAAAATTACTCCTTTGGGCAATATGGTTTTATAAACTAATAGAAGCTTTGTACCAGCAGGATAAAATGTAGATCCAGACTTCCATGCAGTCTGGGACATAGTTATCAAAATAATTGCGATGCCTACACCATTACATTAATGGACCAAACCAGTGAGTTGGTGACAATTGAATCTGAGGATTCTGGTGGCTGGTTTCAATTGAACTCAGATTGAAAATGCTTTCAATTGCTTGAAGGCTAAATAGTTTTGATCTTCCATTCATAATTCCATTCATAATTATCATCTAGCAATGAAAGCTGAGGAAGAATTTTTCCATTATAATATAACATAAAATGTTATGATTTTATCAGTGCAAATTTCTTTCTCTCTCTCAGGGCTCTTTGCACACATGTATAATACTCACCTGTAATTTTCTACCTGTTGCAGGGATTGTGACAATTGGAGAGGAAAAGAAAATTTGCACCGTTTCTGAGAATTTCCTGAGGATGTGTGAATCCACTGAGGTGAGCGATTTTAATTTTGCCAGAATTTTAGCTTCTTTTTGTTATTTGAAAATTACATGATTAAATCTGTATTGGATTTTTTCCCTTTTTTCCTTCAGAGGCAGTGATGTTACACACAGGGGGACTAGAGAATAAACATGAATGAGATGTTCTGCCTATTTCAGTAACAACATAAATATTTTTTTTCTAGAAATTTATTTTAATGAGAGCTGAAAAATTATGATTATATTTAAAAGGAGATAACTAGCCTTATTATTTTTACAATATTACTAAAAACCATTATTATTAATCACGATCTTTATAACAAACATTAAAACGCAGTTGAAAGATATAAATAATTTACAGGAGGAAAAATATTATAATAATATTTTTGATTGAGTAAGGGATTTATCATCCACTCACTCTGTTAAAGATGTACAAAGGTCTTATTCATAAGACAGCAGCAGTTCTGATCTGTCTTCTGCTTGTAACGTTGTAACACCTCTGGTGCTCTGTGGTTTCCTTTGCAGCTGAACATGACCTTCCACTTGTTTATTGTGGCGCTTGCTGGAGCGGGGGCAGCTGTTATTGCTATGGTAAGACCTCAAAGCTCTGAGGCTTGGTTTTTCTATTTAAATTACAGAGCTGTTTGCTTGTAGAGACAATGATTCATTTCTAATGCTTGAAGTTCATATGAATCATATTTATTTTTAATATCAGTAAGAGAAGGGAGGGACAACATTGGGCAAATAAATAGTGAAACACAAGTCTTAACCTAAAGAAATACTGTCATTACAATAGACACAATATGTGGGTATCAGTTTAAGGATTAAAACACTGAGTACTGTTGGTAACAAAAATTAATAAATTCATTAGCATTTTAGAGATTAGATCACTATTATCTCTGTAGCATATACATATGTATCAGTGTGCTATTCTAAATAATCTAATTGAGTCCTTCTCTTTCATTGTCCTTTTTTCCTCTTTAAATAAGAACATTAAAAAAGGCATAACAAGCCACTTTTGAAAAAAGGGCTAACTTACTTTTCTTAACATAAACTTCGGTAGTTTCATGTCACGTCTTCTACATCTACTTGTCTTCAGAAATTGTAAGAACAGGTCCTTAAAATCAGGCTGTCACCAAGTTTTGAGGACTTAGTCTCTTCCTTTGTAAGTCCCCATGAATTCCACTTTGTTAGCTCCCCAGAACGCCAAACACCAGCCATGAACAAACACCCTGAGCATGGGTAATAGCTTTTGCAGGTGAGGTCTCATCCTTATGTTTGTGATCTAGAATATAAGTAGTATAGAACTCTGCAAGTCTCCCAGAATCTCACAAATGTTATAGCCAATTCAATATGCAAAAATGATTAATTAATTTGGATTTATTTAATTCTTTTCCTTTTGGTGCCAATACATTGTCTAATGTGTTGGTGAAAGGAACACTTTTTAAAAAATTAGTGTTTGATCTCTTGTCAAAGATTAAAAATAGGAATGATGAGACAATGGTAATGTGCAAATGAGCCATTTCAGACCAATTATTTTTAGTAGTTCATAAACACTATATTGAGATCTGATTCTATTTTATTTAAAATGTTTTAAAAAATAATGAAAAAGGATGTGTCAGTGCTCAAGTGAGCTTTCAGATATTTCATTAATTTAATATGATGTTAATCATTCCAACATTTGGGAGTGTACAAACCTCCACAAAGGAATTTCGTTTCAGAATACAAATAAGATTAATCATGTTGGCTGATTAATTGGTGGGATCACAATAAAACAATAAGCAAAGGCCTTATATTCTTAACCTAAAATCAGTGTTAAAATGTGCCATCAATATGTTCTGGGCAGTGATGTTCCAAACATTCATGAGCCAAGTACCACCCAGCCTGGCTATGAGGTAAGAGGAAACATCTGGACATTTGTATTCATACACACATTCCTGTGTGATGGATAATTTTTAGAGGCATGCATGTGTTCAAGCAATATACACCCATGTATGAAAGGTCTATCAAAGAACTTTTTGAAAAGAGGTGTGTGATAAAGCAGTTGTTTGCATTTGCAACACATATGTGCAAGTAAAATTCAGGCATACGTGAATCAAGGAGTGCCTATCTAAATGAATACTGTTATTTAAATGTCCCTCAAAATGCTTACTTTGAAATGATTCTATTATCAAAAGATTTTAAGACAATAGAAATTTGGATGTTGTGTATTTCTTATAAAATCTATGCTTCCCGTAGATTTAGATATTAAGTTATAAATAAATTTTATTTCCAACAACAATAGTTTACAAGAGTATTTTTTGAGCACTCAGCATCCTATGGATATCTAACTATATGCAAAGCATAAATTCCTTAAGAAATAAATAACATCTGAACACTGATATCAGTATTTCTAATTTATTAGGTCTGGTAGTAGTTAAGGTCTTAGGTGACAGGGATAAGATAACCCTGCCACTGTTCCTGGAATTAATAATACTGCCACTGGTACAGCTATTGGTTAATATTTCTTTAAACTTACTCTGCTGAAAGCACTGTCAAATGCTGTATACACAGGAACATAGTCAGTATTCATAGCAACTGTCATTAACCTCATCACGATCCCATCAACACAGTATAGCTACCATTATTATTTCCGTATTATAGATAATAAAATGAGATGAATTGAGATGAATACTATCATTACTTCCACACTATAGATGAGAAAATTGAGATGAATTCAAAATATTTAAAACATCATCTGTAATTGAAGGCAGGGATTATAAGAATTTGTACAAAAATTACTGTGTCCTCTACTCCCTATATTTTAGAGACATTAGGAAGTTCTATATGCTGACAATTTAGTCAGCTTGATATCATGCCAGCTTCCAGTGTTGGCTGTTCAATTCCTGAGGGAGAGTAACAAGCTTAGCGGCTGGTGTTCCCCAAAGGCCAGATGAAATGTCTGAAGACTTAGTGGGAAGCACCAGTGTCCGGATTAGAGCCACACAGAAGATCTTTTCAGTATTTCACTCATACATATTTACTAATAATTAGGGGCCATATTTTCTTAGATGTTGAAAGGATAGTTTTGAACAGTTAAAAATATTCATTTATGTGGCAAATATTTTCAGTACCTTCTGCTGGATAAGCATTCTTCACAGCACTTAATATTTTCATAGGAACAGCAACAAAATATGAAAAACTTGGCTTGTGTATGAGCTTTATTCAGTCCACATGGAATAGTGACTAAGCTTTTACTATGAAAATGCCATGGAGTACAGGAATGTAACTCACAGCTTTCAATCTCCACTAAACAAAATGCAAAACAGGACATAGAACATTCTGAAAATTCTGATTGGTGTTTTTATTGGTATGCATCTATTTCTTTTATCGTTTGTCAAAGTTGCTCTGCTAATTTTTTTTCTTGTCTGTTGACTCCCTTAATATGCCACAGTAGTCACCATTTAGAATTGATTTTGCAGTCTCTACGGCCACCTTTGTTTTCTACCATCTCCTGTCTTTCAATGTACTGTTGACTAATTAAACTTTTAGTTTAATTGGACTAAACTGTGGATAAAAATATTGCGCACCCTTTAAAACTCAGAGAAAGTGTATAACTGACACGACACCTTAGTTTTTCTTTCCTGTTCATCGATCAAAATCCATCATTTCGAAAACTGCTTTATCACTCCTATGGACCAACAGGACGGGAATGAAAGAAAAAACTAGTAAGTGATTTCATTGCCAAGTCAGTTCAGGTCAAACCAAGAGCTCCCTTTTGAACATGACACTATTCTAGCTATTGTGAATGTATATAGATACACAAAATCCATGTGACTCACTACTTGCTCTCTTGTAGTTTGTAACCTAAAGGAAACTGCAGAATTCACTGTATGGAAAATTCACTTGATAATTAAACCCACAAGTGTATTTTGAGGTGTCCGTGATCCCTGTTTCTATTGCACAGTGGGTAGTGCAGCTTCTCATCAGTACCACTCACTTAGCCTCAAACTTCTATGAGACTACTTCCGATTATTAGAAAACCCAGATATGTGAACAAGAGATGGTAGTCTCACGTTTTGGGCAAATGAGGGCAGAAATGGACATGTGAAGATTAAAACCTAATCTTGGATTCATCAGAGTCATGAAAGAAGAAGAAGACATGCTAAAGGAAAGAGGGGTGAGGAAGGAACACACTTTGCTCCTATCATCTCTATTACCACCGAAATTGCAGTCCCATATTATTGATGAACATAACCTATATAAGCATATAATCTTAATATTTCTTTCCTGACAGCAAGGTGTAATACAGACACTGAGCAGACTTCCAGTATAAACTGTCTCTGTCTTTGATCAGGTTCACTACCTTATGGTTCTGTCTGCCAACTGGGCTTACGTCAAAGATGCCTGCCGGATGCAGAAGTATGAGGACATCAAGTCCAAGGAAGAGCAGGAGCTTCACGACATCCACTCCACCCGCTCCAAAGAGCGGCTCAACGCCTACACATAAGCAGAGTCTTCCTGCCCTTCCTACCACTCAAATGCATTGGTGTTTAACTAAGGGCCATCCAACCATCCAACCTTTTGAAAAATGAAGTGAAAGTGCTTCTCATCAATGAGACGTAGGGTGACTTAGGAATCACCTGAATACAGTTCTTTGTTGTGGTAGCACTTCATTTCCCAATTTGTTAAATTGGTGTAATCAGATCTCTTCTACAAGCTCCTATCCAGCCTTTTCCCTTTTTTTTAAATTTCTCAAACTCACTTAATAATTCTCTAAGATCAAAGATACTAACATTGTTAAATGCAGAGACTTATTTGATTTTTAACACTTCCCATGTGTTATACATAACACCTTTTACATTATTTCTTATGTTTCAAAGAGAAAAATAGCTTTTTATACTTTTTAGTTTTGATTTCGGTAACTAGTTTAACTACAGGTAACCTTCAAAGGGACCATTGTACGTTAGGAACAATAGATATGATACCACAGTGACTCTTCTTCAAATAGGGAAATCTTGTCTGAAGATCAGTGGCCACATGACCATAGGCCCTGGTTAATGATTTCATCAATCTAAGGTGCAATTTCTAAATTTGTAGTAGGTTAAAAAAAAGTGCTTCTTATCTTTGTTAACATTGTATTTCTTTCTTGTACTTAAAAGTATTTCTCTCTGATTCCTCATGTTTATGTTGCGAGCATGTAGAAACAGTGATGCTAATGCATGGACACCAGGCTTACCTTTTCAAGTTTAGTATAGAGACAATTTTAATGGAAATAACTACTCTGGACCATTGGAAACTGATCTCTTTGTGATTTAAGCAGTGGCTGGATTGGAACTTTTAATATGCTGATGTGGACATGAATTACCTTTATGAAGGTGATATAATAAAAATAAGCATACTAACCCCTCAGTTGTTTTACCTACTTTAAAACGTTTTAATGGATTGCACCTCTGTAAACTATCCCTCAGATGTGTATGATATATTTGAAAAGGCTTCCATTAATATAATAGCTTTGCTTGCAGCCTTCCAATCCATGTTGGTTTACCTGTAGTGTTTTTTAAAGTGTGGTCAGAAGCCACCCCAGAATGTATCTTTCCGGTGTGTAGTGATATACTTGTGTTTTTATTTCAAGTAAGTCATTTTAACCAAATGTTCATTCGTATTCATTTATAAGAAGTACCTATATGAAAGGAATAAAAAAAAACAATCAGTATTATTGGACCAAATTTGGTGTTTGTTTTAACCTCAACTCTTCTTTTGATTATTTCTAATGCTACAAGAATGCTGTAAAGTGTCTTTTAAAATGATGTAGCCTGACAAGACATTTTTGTCAGTGTATAAAAGCTCAGTAGTAGTGTGCACTGATTTGACCATTGTGAAATCTTTTCTCAGTGTAAGTGCATTTCTAATAAAATTTATTGAGTGAATCAAGCTTTGTACAACGACTAGTCATGCATCACCCATAATTTTACAAGTTCTTGTAGTAGCTAAGGGGGTATTACTAGGGTATCTGTGGCATGATTCTGCATTCTCTAGTATTATTTACTTAATTTGGGGTTCTGCTTTTTTTTCACCCTTAGATTATCTTACTGGTTCAACACTTTTCTGATATATGCAGTATTACAAATACTCAGCAAAAGTATTAATGGGCCTCTTTAAATTCTATATTATAGTGTTTCAGTTCTGTGTCTTAACAGTTTGTGACGATTTTTAAAACTGTCTTTTACACTTATGTACTGATGTTGATGCTTTTGGCTGCCCTCCCCGGTATGAGAGTTTGTATTTCCGCGGAGTGCTTTGTAGCAGGCATTACAATCTGTTCTGTACATACATGTGCCGACAGCGTGACGGTGGCGTGTTTGAAATGTAGAACCAAGTGCTTGCCGAATGTAATAAATAACTTGTGTACTTTGTGGACTTATTATTAGTTTCTCCAGTGTTTTTTTGTTTTTCTTTGTTTTGTTTATTCCCCTTTCCTACGTCTGTGCATTCTTTCCAAATGCAATAGACACTGTCTCCTTAGGATGCTTATTACCCCAGCTAAGCTGACCTAACACCTCAAAATGCAGCAACAATTCTGTGTCTCAACATACAGCACAGGAAGGGGGTGTTGGGAGAAGGTGAAGGAGGAGAGACTGTGCAGGTCATTTCATTGAGCAAATGATAACAATTCCCAACTCATGCTATTTTCTTTCCTAATTTTAATTGTTTTGTGTTTTCTTTAGTGCCTCATAAACTAACAAGGAAACAAAGAAGGTTAATAATGTGATTCAGAAAGGAAAATGATTTTGTTTGTTTCAAAATACCAAGGTGAGAGCAATGAAATAAAAGAATCTGTATATTTTTTAGACTTTTTGCTTGTTTTAGATGTAATTTCCTCCGGCCAAACTAGACGTGATGGCAGTTTTAAAATAACAAAATAATTATCAATAAAAATCTTAATTTTCATAAGGTCTAAGGAATGGTATTAATCTTCAGTTATGTATTGTTTGAATGGCGACTTAGGAATTTCATGGACTTAGGTTACAAATACCTGTGATAATTATAAATAGATCCGAACAAAATGTATTGTTTTAAAAAGTCACCTTTAAGACAATAAGAAAATCATCCCCTATCTAAATCTTATTAAAATATAGTTCTTATTCTTTCCAGTGTTTATGAACTTCTTGGCAACAAGATAAAGAATTAACATGTTAAAAGAATATCAACATGACCAAAATTTCACAATATAAGCTTTTCAAAACTTCAATGGTCAGATAATTACAATTTTTGAAAATTTTTAAGTCCATTTCTCTTTGTAAAAATACACATTTATTTTTAAAGCAAGTAATTTCCTATGGGGAATTTTTTTCTCCTAGCTTTACTGAGAAAGAATTAACATATAATCCTTTGGGAATTGTAAGGCTAATGTTTAGACAAAGGAAATCACTCTTTCTGAGAATATCTATTGGCCAGCAATACTTTGGGCGTAAGCAGTTTACTTCCTCATTTTAAAACTTGGAAATAGCAGATTCTGATATTTCACATCAAGTAAACTTGACTTCTTGTTCTATTTGTTTTATTTTTGCTTTTTAGACAAAAAAGAAACATCATTTCAAAGTATATTTCACGTAAGTGCCCTGATAGCTGAAATAGGCTGAACACAATGAAATTTGAATTCAACTATTATACCTTGAAGAAACCAACACTCTACAAAGTTAAAGTTTTCTGCACGGTTTCCAACATAAGTAGATCATTTGAAGTCAGTGGAGGCAAGTCTGTGTAAAATGCTGCTGGCTCAGATGTAAACATCTTTCTACTCATTTAAATGAGCCCGAGGCTTTGAGTTTCTTAAGTGAATTTTAACTTTGATCATTTTAGTTTCTTTTGCAGATTTCCATAAAAATCCATCGTGCTTGAAAATTGAACTTAGAAAATGAAATGAGTTGAATTATTAAATTCATTCTTCAATGGATTGAAATAAATATTAAAGTGAAATAAAAGTATTTAGACCATTGTATTTCTAACCTGTCAAAACCCCTACAGAAGAAAATACCAAACAAAATAGAAAAAAATAAACCAACAATGGGGGAATAAAAATAAGAAAGAGAAAATATCTAAGTAATTGTGCTATTATTCTCTGTCTCTGAGTAAAGGGAGAAAGAAAAGAGCAGAATTGCAGAAGATGCATATTGCATGGTGGGGGGGACTGTAAAAAACAAAAGAAAAGGATTAGACAAACAAATAACAGTTACAAAATGAAAAAAAAAGTGCAAACAATTGAAACTACAGGTACTATTATTTTCAGCACGTTTTGCCCTCAACTGAAGGTACTTGGGCAGACACCCACCCCCAGATCTGGTGGAACTGAACACTCTCTCATCCCCTAGAAGAGGGAGACAGGGCAGTAAAGGAGAAAATTGGAAATGGGAGACATTAGAAAATGGAAACACTCTGACTTTGACAGAAGTGTTGCAGTCTATTTGCTTTTTAGATTTATTTCAATAATTACTTTTGTCTCTTGGGGGCCACCCTGCTGGGAATGTGGCATCCCATGGCAGATGCAGCTCTGAGTGAAACGCCTCTGAAGGCTCTGTGCAGACTGAAAGGAGCCTAATCCAAGGACGGCCCCTGAAGATGGAGCAGAGGTGCCACTCTGTGTCCACGTAGGAGGCTGATTGCCTGGAGGTGAGCCCTGGGTTTGGTTCTTGGATTTTTTCCCATAATTTCCAGTAAGTGCAAACCATGGGTTTGTGTGTGTGTGTGTGTGTGTGTGTGTGTGTGTTCAGAAGTATGAAACTTTTTTCTGAGAAACATTTACACAAGTTGTCATAAATAAATTAATATTCCCATTTCGACTGATTGATTTGTTAGTCCACATGCCAGGGATGGTTCACACATAGGATCTGATAAAAAATACCTGTGACTTAGTTTTGTGCTTTCTAATAGATGAGCATTTACAATGGCAAATTTCTTGTTTTGGGATTTTTTGTTTTTTACTTTTTATCACTGATATCCATTAATGTCTCTATGAAATCTGTTGATCTGCCCTTGAAATCTTAGATAGCATACATTTAATGTCATTTAATCAGTTGCACTGAGAAAGCTAGGATGTCAACATAGCCCTTCAGTAGACAAAAGGAGAGAATTCCCTGAAACAAGGAAGTGGGTTTTGATAGATACTAACATCATTTCAGGAAAGCTTGACCAGACTAGAAGGTGGCTTTAGTGCAAGCTGGGAGCAGTAACCTCATCTTCCCAGTCACCTCCCCCAAATGACACCACAATGTGATATAACACGCACCTCCCCCAGCTTTGAGGTTGTAAACTACATTTGTTGTTCTCTCTATATACAACGTTTATAATGGTTACCATATTCATCATCCTTCTTAGCATTTTATTTCTGAGTAGGACCAGATCAGGTCTTTGAGAGGAAAATGCAAGTCCCTGAATGAGAACTGAGTGTTCTTGGCAGGTAAATGAAGCTTAACAAGACAGTAATTTTCCTGAATGGCACCTTCATGGTCTTAAAATAATTATAATCATGCCTCCATAAGTATTATACCTAGTGGATTCAAGGTAACAATGTAATAAATACAAATGGTATAAAATCACATCTTAAACTTAATGGTATGGTATTTATGGTATAATGAATTTTAAGATTTTTCCCCCGATTGCTTAATTTCTACTACCCAATATCCAAAAATCACAGCCACGAATAGAATTCTTACTGACTTATTTCATAGGAATAAACTTAATACTTGAACTTGCACCAAAAAAGCTTCTGATAAGCCAAGTGGGGACTACCAATATTAGTGTAAACACCCTAACAAGTCAGTTGCCGGGTGAGGACCTGTTTTCTTTCCTCCGGTGGGTTTGCTTCAGTCCCACTCCACCTGCCCAATCTCTAGAACTCATAATTTCCAGTAAGTGAAAATCATATATAACCTAAATTTTATGCTTCATTTCCAACTTCCATTTGCTACCTTACCAACTCCACTGGGACCATGTATCTCTTAATGTCCCATTTTCAAAGCCCTCCCTTGCCTTATGTGCCTAGGTCCCCATCACTCGCTCACATTGTGTGGTCCCTCACTGTACCGGCTCCCTTGGCAACTCTGAGCCCCAATCTTCCTTCAGCTCACGCAGGAAAATGCCAACTCTGGTTTAATTCATCTGTCTGTCCTCTTCTGAACCTACGTAACTGAACATGGCTGGAGAAAACACGTGCCCAGACTCGCCAACCTCACCTAAGTTAAGGTGAGCCTGCGGAGTTGTCAATAAGTCAACTCCATTTTTCTAGAAGAATGGTTGGCAACTCTTTCTGTAAAAGACCACATAGGGAATATCTTAGGTTTTATAGGCCATGAGGTCCCTGTTGCAACTTCTTAGCTCTAAGAGCAAGACACAGCTGAAGTGTATAAATAACTGGGCATCACTGTGTGCCAGTAAAACTTTGTTCCAATAAACACAGTGATAGCCCAGACTTAGCCTGAGGCCACAGTTTGCAGATTCCTTCCCTAGAATGTTGATATTGTACATCCTCTGGATGGGTCCTATGGCATAGCTTTGTCTAATCAAACTTCCAGCACTTTCTTTCCATTCACAGAGTTGGAAATTGCTTCCTATTTCAGGGAGAAATAAGAAACAATCAGAAGAACATTTCCATAATTTCCTGTCACTCACCTATTAATATATCTACATCAATATGCAAATCTCTGCTTTTTCTCTTTTTCATATGGATGAATTGCTTACGTTTCTCAGGTCAAACACACTTGATGTATTACATTCTAGATCACGTCTCCTCTCACCTATGAGGGTAGGTATCACTCCTGCAAATTTTCCTCTCCCTGATGTCTCTTGAATCACCAGTTTTTCACTCTCTCGTGGCTTATTCTAACCTTAAAACAAGCACACAACAATAACGAGGAAAACTAAATACCCTCTTTTGATTCCTTATCTAGCTACACCCTGCCTATTTCTTTTTCTCCTTTACAGCTCATCTCTTTGAAAGAGGTCTATACTCACCTGCAATTACTCTCCTGTCGTTTTTTCTTAAGCCCTTTGCTACCAGCCCTTGTACGCAGCACTCCAAGGAAATCAGTCTTGTCGAAGTGACAAGTGTCCTCCAGAATTCTGCCCCCAATGCTTAGTTCTCAAGTGAATATTTGGAAAACCTTCATTTTCCAGTGATTATTTATTGAGACCCAACTATAGGCGGTTACCCATCTAGGCATGGGGATTTTAGCCATAAATAAAATGTAAACATTTTTACCCTTTTGTGTCTTACATTCTGATGCAGGGAGACAGATACTAAGAAAGTAATAAGTCCTGTGAAGCGTTTTTGAGGTGAGAAATGCTATGGAAAGGACTACGTCAGGGTAAGATGCTCAGGGTCAGGCTGAGTTGCAGGGTGGGCTAGGATGGAGAATCTTCAGGAATCTTACCTAAGGGTAACCTTTAAGACCTAAAAGAATTCAGAGAGTAAGTCATAAGGTAAAGAACATTCCAGACAAATGGAATAGTAGGAAAACGATCCTTACCAGAAGCAGCAATTGAGCCAGAGTGGATGGACCGAGGGAAAATAATTAAATGAGATGAGGTCAGGGATGAGAGGACAAATTGCTTGGGCCCTTGCAAGCCACTGGCCTCATGACCTTAACTTGTGAGCAGCATCTGATATGCTTTGCCATTCCCTCCAACGCGATATGCATTCTTCATGGGGTGCCTCACATCCACGCCTTTCTCTGAAACAATTGGGTGGAAAGCTAAGAACTTACTCGGTTTTCTACCTTTGTAGCTTGTTCACGTCATTGTTGGCAGGATCAGTTCTTGTGGGCTGTGCTGACACCTCACTTCTCATAAGCTGTGGAGGCGATGGGAGACCTCCATGCCTTTAATGGGATGGGGGTTGTATGAATGCACACCTTTGTCAAAACCTAATGAACCTGTACACTGAAATCTGTGAACTTTATTTTTTGTACACCATATATATATATATATATATATATATATATATATATATATATATAAAATGATTGTGCCTCCATTAAAGATCAGATTTAAAAAAATCAAAATTAAAAGAAGAAAAATGCAGACTTTTGAGAACATCTCTCTGGGTTCATACCTTGTTTCTGCCATTGTGACCTTAGGGAAGGTATCAGTCACTCTATGTCTCAGTTTCCAGATCTGTAAAACTGAAATTGGGATAAAATAGTACCTATTTCATCAAGTGTAATGGACAGATGGTGAGATCATTACATTACCGTATGTCTTAAATAATTAGTTACGTCAACATAGTCGTTGGTTTTGGGGACTGAACAGGATTGTAGAGATCAGTTTATAATCTCTCATTTATAAATAATAAACTCAGAGACACTAAGTGAGTTGCCCAAGAATATATAATAATCTAGTTATCAACCTCATACTGTAGTTCAGGTTTTCTGTCATTGTGAAGACAATTAAGTGGGGGGTGCCTGATGTGGGTAATGTCATGCAATCCTTCCTGTGTTCCTATGACTTTACGTATAGGATTTTGGGCTGAATGCTTCTCAGGGAACCAGAGCCCCCTAAAAAAATTAAAGGCACAGTATAAATAAATATATTAAACTGATGACAATTTGATTCATATTATAACTATTTTCACAGACACTGTCCAATGATAAGTTTAGCAATTTACCATTTTCATATCTTGTTAATAAAAAAAAGGGTAACCTATGTGTTTATAATCTTATGTTAAAAAAATCAAAAACAGTTGGTCTTGTATTACAGTCTTTTTTGTAAAATCAGTGTTCCAAAGGTAGCCATATTTAAAACAGCAATTTTTTTACATGTGAAAGATTGAGTATCAGTTTCTGAAGGAAAGAATTCCTTCATTATGTGCTACTTTAAATAATCATACTCTGTGAAGGAATTTGCAAATGATCACAACCATGGTTGATTAATCTGAAAATGATTGTATACCACACAGTGTATCTCTATTTTTATTTTTTATAAATAAATTCTTGTATTTTAGCCCTTAGATTAGAAAACATCACAAAGGCGCCAGAAAGTTCCATGTTTGGATTAAAAACCTTCATGTAAATCTCAAATATTTCATAATAAAGAAATAGCTTGAACCCCAAAACAAAGATTTTCAGTGATGTGTGACTTAAATTATAAATATGAGTTAGCATGTAATCCATTGTGATTGTAAGCTAATTTTAAGTGGAAGCTTACTTATTTAACCTTTTATTCTTTATACTGTAAACTGAAGACTCTCTGTCAGAACCCAGTGATAGAGCAGGGCTGCGACCACCCCACACTCTGAAATAAGCTTATGCTCACCCCTGCTTACTTTATTGCAGGGCTCAGCTTCTGTGATTAAAAAAAAAAATACTGTTTTATTTGTACTAGTCTTTCATCTGTATTTTATTAAATAATAGACATATGTGCCCCTATATTAGCCCTAATGAATATGATCCAACATCTTGTCACTATGATTAAAAAATAAGCACAGATAAAGAATAAAATGCAAGCTACAAGTCTGTTTTCAGCTTGCATGTACAAGCCCTGGGAGTCCAATTTTTTTCTTACAGTGCACAAAGAGTTACTGTTTGAGTAGGCTGAGGTCTGTGAGGTAATTCAGTTCAGCCTTCAGTCAGAGGACTAGAGACCATTCACAAAGTCATAAATGCAACGTGAAGGCAGATCGACAAGTAAGCGTTGACTACTGTTTTCTGCGCGGTTCCTCGAGGCTTTCTCGCCCCATCAGTCCTCTCCGTGTGACCGACAGAGCAGCTCGGCCAGCACCCCGTTCACCAGCAAAAGGGAGCAGTATTTCCAGCTGCACAGCTACACCTGGTCTCCTTCTTCACCATCCCTTTAGTGTACTTACTAAAAAGCGAATATATTGAGAGGAAACAGCTAAAAGTGGGGAAATGCTTCCATGTAATCAATGTGAAGTAAGAGGGGTAATAAATCCTACCTACCCTTCTGAGATAAGCTGAAATAAATACTCTTCCTCCAAATATTTGGTTCCCAGGAGCGTTATTCTATCTACAGTGGTACTGAAGGTGCATGCTCTCAAGAGTTCACATTTCCTGTTATACTTAGTGCTTAAAAAATTATTTTCAATCAAGATTTTATAGGAGTTAACACAAACTCCCCACAGCATGCCACTGAAAGTGGTTATACGATCTCAGCTCACCCCATAGCTGGGAGCAAGCCGTTTTTCTAAAACTTGCCATTAAACTTTATCTAAAACAGTCACTTGGTTAAGATTTAATTCCTCCATATGTTAAGTGTACTAATGAGAATTTTTTGCAAGATGATTCAGTGTCTTCTGCCTAATCGTGCTATATGAGTTTCAAATACTACTAAATTATGGAACATTAAGACTATAATATGCTGTAATTTAGTTAGATGATCCATTTTAAGCTCCCTGGAAGGAAAACTTTTGAATGCATCTTTGTATCCCCCCACAGAACCTAGCACAGTGCCTCACAGGGAGCGCAGCTGAACAGGTATTTGCTAAATGAACAGATTTTACAATCTCAGTCTGTAGCTAGTTTCTTGAAGAAAAGGAGAGACCTTGTTCCAGAGTCAGGATTGATAAGCATGATCTCACCGGAGGAACTAAAGGATAAATTGCCCCAAGCTGCAACCAGTTCACCGCAGGGGACCGCTGCAGTGAGCTAATCTGTAGGACCTTTGTGAGTGTCCGCATTCCCCAATTTCATCTGTGTGCTTGTCCCCAAAACGGCCACTGTGTATAGTGTCGCACAGTCAGAGGGCTTTGGCGGGTCGCATTTGATGGTATCTGTCACTGCTGGGATGAAGCCCAAAAGTCCTTCTGCCTCTGGCTCTCCTCTCTCCAGAGTTAGGTGTTGGGCCAAAGTGACTGATGGAGGGGCAAGGGCAAACTGTGGCTCCTGAGT
Source organism: Smutsia gigantea (assembly GCA_032199065.1). Classification (NCBI taxonomy): domain Eukaryota; kingdom Metazoa; phylum Chordata; class Mammalia; order Pholidota; family Manidae; genus Smutsia; species Smutsia gigantea. The sequence continues at coordinate 82,542 of JAVSCE010006822.1, read as the reverse complement.
GCCAAAGGGCGATGAGTACCTGCAGTCCAGGGAAGTAAATGATACGCCTCTCCAACATGCTTTCTTCAAAGCCCATGGTCTGGCTCGACAGACATGACTTGCCCTTAAAATTATTTCCCTCTAATGAATTAATTAGTCCATACATTAATTCATTCACAAATTCTCTGCTTTTGCCCTGCACACTGGGCTAGAGTCTCTTCTAGCATATACATAATAAACAATGTATATGCTAAAAAGAAATAGCAGATCTGCAGAAGTGTTGAGATAAAAATATCCACTCAAATGTAGAAATGGCTAAGGTTACAATAAAAACAAACCGGAAAGAAATCACAAGAGGTCTTCATTTTTTTCCATGATGCAGCAGATGAAATACTCTCTGGAAAAGTGGAGGGAGACACTTGCTGAGTGCTTAAGAGGTAAGACCATAGTCTATGCAGTTCCTTCTCCTATCACGGCAATGTGCTATGTATATGTGTATATTACATGCAGATGTAAGATTTTTGTTAATACCTCAACATATCACAGAGCTTGTGACTGGAAAAGGAGTTACACTGAATGAATCGCTGACCGTCAACATGTGATACAATTACTTTAAATGGCATGTGACTGTCATTCACCTTTCTGTGGATGGAGAAAATGGCTGAACAGAAAGTCTGTCGCAGAGAGAAATGAAAGCAGCAGAGTGTTTTCCAGAGAATTATCAGATGCTGACATCTAGTGGCCCTCAGTCCCATCGCCATGCAGCACTTGGGGCAACATTCCACACTGTCCATGTGCATCTGGGCGCTCCGAAGTACCAATGTGCACGGTGCACACATAGAGCTTATTTCTGTGGTACTTTGTATGTTAAACTTCTGATATTTAGACAGAATGAGAAAACTGGAGGGAAATGGACATCTGTCATCAGCTTTACTCCACATTCTCCATAGAGCTGATGGAAGCCCCCCCTTTTTTCTTTGTTACATGCTATTTATTGTGTAGGAGAACATCTTCATACGTAGCCTTGCCACTCCCTGGCTTAGACCTTTTGTAATCTGAAATAAATCTGCCATGAATTAAATTCTTCTGACATGCTTAAGTGCTTCTACAAATTTCCCATTTCTGCCCTGCTTTACCACAAGGGTTGATGTACATGCAATGCCTTTCGCTTTGTGTATTTGGCATTTTCCGTATGTCATAGGGTTTGTATTTTTAAGGTTATATTTTATGTATGTAGCTATTCTGTCTGGGTTTCAACCTTATTCTGTTATGTTCCTTCGTTCTGTCTGTCCTTCCCTCCTTCCTTCCTTCCTTCTTTTCTACACCTTGTAAATTTACTTCAATATTTATTGCTAGTACATTTCTCCAAGGCTTATCTAATTTTTTTCCCATGGATCAATGTACATAGTAAAAGCCTTATTCTGGAAGCAGATTACATTGAATGCTTTCTTGATTTTTTTTTTAATCCCAATCTTGGCTTCTCTCCTTGATTCTTCTCCAAGAGCCATCAATTTAATGAGTTTGCAAAACGCTTCCTAAGCACCGACCTCTTCCTCTGTGGCATTTATATTCATTTTTTTTCCCCAAGAGACTGCACAGACAACAGTTTTGTGACAAGAAAATGCAAAGTAATCAGCCTGGTGCTCTTATTCATGAGTTCTGTCAAGTTAAGCTGTCAGAAGCCCAAAGATGTGAGGGAAAAAAAGAAAAAAGCAAAAGAGTACAAAGAAAGATTGTGGCCGCCTGGATGGTGAGTCTGGCTCTTGCTGAAGCTGTGATGGTCTGTACGGCCCGGGTTCTGCCGGAGCATGTAGGGGAGAAGTCTGGGGCAGCTCAGGACAATGTCTCTCCTGTCCCCCTGTCCCTTGTGCTCAGGTCCTCCACAGAACCACTGCACTTCCACCCTCAGGCGCACACCCTTGGATGTGATCTGGGGATACGGCCAACAAGGGAGGTCACTCTGAGGCCTGGACTGAAGTTCACAGGTGGTACAGCTAGGCAACTGCCAGGGATTAGGTTTGCTAGAATCCTGCAAAGGGAAAATCTTCCTGAATTATCAAAGCCTTTCAGGAGACTGTGTAACTGAATTTGACCTAGAGATTCCATGGGCTGGAGTACCCTTGTATCATTTTCAATATACTTGTACTGTATTTTTTTAAAGAAAATTGCTTCCATTACATTTCTATTTTGTCAGTGAAACTGTTTTTGCTTTCATAGAACTGATGCCAAATCCAGTAGAAATCAAGAGACGGTTTTCTCTGAGCATTTGTCATGCAAGAGCTCTACCCAAAAGCTCAGAATCTGGCTTCGCTGGGGAAGAGGTGGGTCACCGTCGCCTTCTCAACACTTAATAGGGGTACGCTGGAAAGCCGACACTCAAGCAGCATCTCAGTCCCATGCTCTGCCTCTTTCTCAATCAAGCATTTCTCTGTATGGCTGCCCTGAAAGCTGGGGCCTCTCCAGGGCCATTGGAAGAGGTGTGCAGTAATCTGTCCGGGGGTGGCTGTTTCCCCTTACATGCTGCCTTTCCTCATCGTCCACTCACTCTGTCTTCTTTTAGAATCCAGGGATCTGGTGCCCCTGGGCCCCAATTCCCCTAACAGTCAGCCCCTCTGGAGCTCAAAAAGGGCCTCATAAGCGCGTTACCAGCCCTACTGGAACAATACCTTAAAACATTAAAATGGTGTGCCAACATCCATTCACACACAGTCCTCCAGTTAATTTGGATGACAACTCAAATTTAGTTTTGCTCAGGTGTAAGATTATTTCAATTTTTAGATACATTATTTTAACTTTGTAGATTATGTTCATTTTCATGTACATTAAAATACAGAGCAAATTACAACTAACTATATTAAACACATCTGTCTTCCTCACACAGATTTGTCAAAGCATAATGTGCTCTAGGTATTTTTTTTTAATTAAATACTAATTGGAGATATCTTTGTGTTTATCCTTATCTGAATTAACTCCTCCACCCTTTCTCTCTTCAGAATTAGCTGCTACCATGAATAGAACTGCACCATTCCTACATGTTTTAATATTTCAATGGTGTTTAAGACATATTCATGCAATTTAACGCATAGGTTTATACAGTTTGCTTTTTTTCTTTCAACATCGTTTAAAGATATAGCCACATTACTATATAGCTTTATATAATTAACCATAAATATTTTTAACCAAGTTGTTCCTCCTATTAATTGGCACATAAAATAGCATGATTAGAAGTGTACTACATATGATACCTATATATTATATAGAAGTATAAGTGTATTCTGATATATTCATTCTTTTATTAACAAAAGCTTAGGTTTCCAAATTTTTCTCTTATGAAAAATGTTACATCGAGCAATAGTTTACATTTCTCCTTGTACATATGCACAATGGTTACTTAGATGCATAGCCAAAAGCACAATTCTTCTGTCATTAGGTCATGAGAATATTCAAGTTTGCTAGCTATTTTATGGGATAAAATTTCCAGTAGCAGAATATGAGGATCATCTTTCCTCTACACTCTTGGATTGTCAGAGCTCTGTTGCCAATCTGACGTAAAATGATGTCTAATTATGGACAATTTAACGTTTCCCTGCTAACTCTGGAGGTTGGGCATTTTTCATACGTTAATTGATCCTTTGGGATTCTTCTCCCAGGAACTGCCTGCTTTTACCTTGTGTCCATTCTGCTGTGGATGCCACGGTGGGATCACTCAGCAGTCCTGGCTTCCGAAAAATAGAGAAGTCATACAATTCTGTTTTTATATGAAATGAAAAATTCTTTAAGATTCAATAATCGACATGAAAAGTCTGATAACAACTTAGTAAGATGAAACATCACAGAACAACAGGAGACCCTGTGAGGCCACGCAGTCAGTGTTGTTGCCCCCGTTTATTCATTCATGAAATAATTCATCACAACCTCATGGAATTTGTAAAGACAGTTGTCACTAAATATGCTATTAAGGGCAACTGTATTTATTGAAGAAGCATATCCTAATTTATCAGTAACTTTATTATTAAGCTAATGTTAAAATTTCTAGTTCTCTGGGTTCTCTGTAAGGCATGTTTATGCTACTTAGCTTAAATTCCCTCTCAGTGACCACTTTTATTTTAATTCCCAGAGTGTGGTCAAGGTCATTATTTAATTAAAGTTTCTCTTATCACTCAATTTGTAAAAGGTTGATTTAGATTTGACCTCAAGCAGCCTTATTCCCAAATGCATATGGTTATTGGTACATTATTATGTGAAAAGGGCAGGGAGGCTGCCCTGTGAGGCATCTGTCCCTTTGGTGAAGGCTCCAGATCTACTTTTCCCCCTTGCTGGGCGCTGATGGTCCTATTGCTGAGCCCTACTCCCTACTCTCAGGAGGCATATTCTGAAGCACTGGGGGTGAGAGAGCCCACAGCCTCTTGGGCCACCGACACACAGCCAGACCTGGTCAGACAAGCCACTGCGGAGCTAGTAGCAGGGGACCAAGCTTGGGACCTTCTGCCTGTGTCACCACCCATGGGGGAAACACTGAGGTCCTCCTAGGATGTTTGGTATCTTTAATGCCAGACATTCGAGAGACTTCTTTCTTGCTGTCTTCATTGTTACCATTCTCTCCCAGAATCTTTCCACCCTCATATCACAGTAGAAGATGAGTCAGTGTCACTGGAGTTAGATCTGACCCCAAGCATGGGACCCCTTAAGTGGTGTGACTCTGGGGAAGCTGAGGAGGCCTGGTGTTCCTAAAACCTCTCCGTCAGCTGATGCCTGGTATCCCATCATGACCGTTAACCTCCAGCTAATCCACCTCAGTCCTCATGACCACGAATCTTCAGTTCACTTGCTGTAAAGAATGCCTGAGGAGAAAAAAGATTTGGGTCATTTATTCAGCTTCTGCCACCAAGTAGCTGAGGGAATCAAGCAAAAATTTCTTACCTCCTAGTTTCCCGTTTCTTCATTAAAGTGAGGGCATTGGCCTGTGCAGTTAATTAAATACCTTCCAGCCGTGCGAACCTTAATATTACATCATCAGTTTCAAACTGTGGTCCGGGGACCTCTGAAGGACTGATGAGACCCTATCAAGGGAAGGTCGCATTTTCATGTGATGCCAAGTTGTTATGTGCCTTTTACAATTCCCATTCTCTCAGGGTTTTCCAGAGGTGGCAAGACCTATACATTCACAAGAGGTTGAGTGCAGAAGCAGATCTGAGAATCCCACCCTCTTCTGTGAAGCCAGACACTTAAAAGATTTGCTATAACGTGCAACAGAGCCAGTCTTGTCTCTTTATTTCTAATTTTGGAAAACTGAGTTATCATTATAAAAGTGTTACTTGTCTTGATGTGTAATAGGTTTAGAACTACTACTTTAAAATTAGTGATTAAATATTTTAAACAAATCCCTCAGCTTTAATTTCTAATATGGAAAGTATTGATATATTTAACCCACATAAACAAAAGCCCTTCAGAGTCCTTAATAATTTTTAAGAGTGCAATGAGGTTCTGAGACCAAGATGCCTGAGGCCTGCTGATCTGTGCTCTATGGGCAAGAGTCTGTGACTTCCCTAAATATAGGCTTTGATAGGGGGAAGAAGGAACAGAGACAATGCGGGCCTGTAAGGACTGGGAAAGGGAAAGTTACAAACATGGGGATTTGGGAGCATTAGGTAATGAATTCTCTTTAGAGCTGTAGGCGGGGGTGGCCTCGTTTAATGAGTTCAAAACACAACAGTAAAACTGTGTTACTGATAGGAGGTCTGGCTTGTGGAATGGAGGGGAAAAAACATACAAAAAAAAAACCCAAGCTATTTTGCAATTATGAAGTTAACTGCAGTATATGGCACTACAGCCTCCTGGTCCACTAATGTGCATATTACATTAGGTATAACAAAATTAGACAGCAAACACATCTACTTTATATTTTCCTATAAAGGAACTGTACTGCAAAATTGGATTTTTAAATGTATCTCTTCATAGTGATATTCTTCCAGCAGCCTTGATAAGTGTTGGATTAAAATTTTGAAAACATGTGGCACTTTTAAGTGATATTTCTGCATATACAGAAATGTCTTCTCATCAATGCTATGCTATAAGATCGCTGCACTGTAGAAGAGGGATCAGTTATTTTAGATATTAGTCAAAATTGGTAGCAGTTATTTTCCTCCTTCTAAAGTACAGCACAGTATAGAAGACAGAGGAGAGACATACAGGAGAGTCACACTGCCTCATTATGTGTAACTGCAGTGACAGCAGGAAAGAAGAAAGAAAATGGGATGAAAGCAATATTGAAAGATAAGTGGCATGAATTTTCCCCAAATGATGAGAGAGACAGAACAGAGACGGAAGGACTTCAGCACACTCATGGGAGGATAACAACTAAGAAAACGTGTAGGCATATCATGGTCAAATTGCTGAAAACCAAAGAGACTTTGAAACCAACCATGGGTGAAGAGGGCCTAATAATCCCAGGAGAGCAGCCATAAGACTTTAGGCTGCCTGGGCCCAGAAGCCATGGAGAGGAGATGCTCTTGGAACACAGCCACTGCCCTGGGTAAGCCGCCGTTGACTTAGTATTCATCATTTAGCTGGAAGGATGTTTGGCCACCAGGTGGTTTCGGGACAGATTACTTAGGGAGAAACTGTCCATCCACCAAGTAATCTAGATGGTTTGATTCAGACTGGTGGTCACTGCAAAGTGACGGCTCAGCCAGAATTCCCTTAACAACTGTGCGATAATTGTGGAGTGCCCTCACAATACTGTCAGTAAGGAGACATTCATCACCAACATCAGATTAATAACTTACAAAACATAGTACATAGAGCATCATAAAATACATGCTGAAAATAGTTACTCTGCTGTCAGTGATAGACATGACTTAGTTAAATGGGATACCAGCAAACATTGCTCGGAAAATGTGCCTGATTTTAGTTCACTGAGGACAGGGTGTTTCTCAGTCATATTTTGCTCTTTAAAATGCATGGCCAACTTAGCTAATTTCCTCTCATGGTGACATTTCTAAGAGTGACAGCAGTTCCTATTTAGATGCTTAATTTCTGTCAGAACTAGTAAGTCATAATGGGTGGTCAGATATGTGCTTATATAATAAAAGGCATCCACCTGAGACACATCAGACAAACACAAGTGTTCTTTGGTAAGTAATATATTTCCTTATCAAAAATCTGCCAGGAATGAATATCACAGATCTAAAGAATTCAGAAGATCCTGCCTCAACATTAAGTAATAGTTTGTATAAAATAAATTTAGGCTTCTTCCTGTTGAGTTTGTGAGCCAGATCATGCATCCTTCTATTTAGAAACACAAAGTTTACATGAAAATGGTGAACCTTTTTAATGATGCTTTTAATTTTTGGTACCTATAAATTTGTAGTGTTTTATCTGGGATACAAAGATTGCTGAAATGGTTTAACAGAGCAATGGCACAAAGTGAAAAGAAGCATGTTTCCCAGAATGGTTTCAGTGGTGTGGTGAAGGCAGGGAGTATAAACACAAACGTAGGCACACTGAGCTCAGTTCGCATCTGAACTACTGCAACAGTGCCTCAAAAACACCTGTGGATATTCCTCCACTCAGAGAGCATCTATCACTTTATTGCATTTACTTACCATAAAATGTCTTGAGATGCCAGCTTAAACCTTATATTGTATACTGAAATCTGCCTTAAGATGCTAACTGTTCACTTCCAACAGTCCATAATCTCCCAGTTTTCAAGCGTCATGGCACACCCATCCTCCTGAGTCTAGAATTGCTCGCTTTGTCCCACCCATTTTCCCCATTCCTTCCCTCATCCAGTGATGCACCAATTTATTACTTACGCTACAACCTCTCCGACATTCCCCTTTTCCTCTCAATGCCTGAGAACAGACATTCTACGATGTTATTTGGTATTGTTGTGTATTATTTGTATTGTTATGAATGTCTGTGTCCCTCCCAAATTCATGTATTGAAATTGAATTCCTAATGTGATGGCGTATGAGGGGAGCTTAGGAAGGTGATTGCGTCATGAGGGTGGAGCCCCATGAGCTGGATTTGTGCCCTTATGAGAGGAGGCCAGATCGCTAGCTCCCTCTGTGTTAGCCATGTGAAGGCAAAGCGGGCGGAGGAACCAGGGAGCAGGCTCTCACCAGGCAGGTCGGCGGCACCTTAGTCTCCAGAACTGAGATACACATGTCTGTGGTTTAAACCACCCAGCCTTTCATCTCCTTTTCTTTTTTCTTGTTTGTTTTGAACAAGTGCTGTGTCGTGGCTACCGGGCCCCCCGGGATGCGCAGGTGGAGGCTCCGGGCAGGTGTGGGGCCCCTGGAGGTGGCGCGCGGGACGGCCGCCAGGTGGCGCCGCTGAGCCGCGGCCCGAGGATGCGCGTCCGCGGGGTCGGGGTCCGTGCGGCCCGGGTCTGCGGGCCCAGCGCTGCCCGGGGCCGCGGGGCCGTGACCGCCTCGGGCCTGAGAGGGGCTCTGCGCGGCGCCGGGAGCGGCCCGGCCGAGGTCAGCGTCCGGCCCGCGGTGCCGCCCAGGCCCCGGCCGCTCCGGAGGGCGGACGGCGAGGACGCGCGCAGGTAGGCCCCCCGCCCCAGCCTCGGGCCCCGGTCACCTGGAGCAGCCTCGCCGCGGGGCAGGGGCTCCCCGGGCTCCCGGGGCATGTGGGGTGGGGGACTGGGGGCGACGGACAGGTGCCCGGCGGGTAGGCTCGGACTTTCGAGAAGGTTGGGGTTTTCAGGAGGCCACAGCGGGCCAGGAAAGGGGGGGAGTCCGGCAGAAAGAGAGGGAACTGAAACTGGTCACATCGCAGAGAAAACTTCTCAGAGGCTGGAATTGAGCTGAGAACGTCGTCAGGGCTCCGCGCTCCCGAGGCGGCGGTGCTGCGGGCACCCGACCTCCCTCTCGCTCCCCCCGTCCCGCTGGGTTGGGCCTCGGAGGACTGTGCTGGCATGGCATCCATCCGCAGGTTCGTTCTCTGAAAGGTGTTGCCAGCAGAAGTGGTGATTTAGGAATCCTGAGAGTGTGGGCGTGGAGTCCGCAGTGCCTGGCGAGCCCCTCCCCTGGGGAGAGGCAGGAAGGGAGGCTCCATGAAGGACTGGTTGCTATTTTGGCATCTGGGAAGGTTGAGGTGGTGATCCACTACTCAAAAACTTCACACCTCAGAGCGACCCTGAATATACTTATTCTTACTCTGGTATGATTAAAGGTTAACAGACTTCCATGTGGTACAGAGCAGAGCCAGGAGAACCATATGAAACAGCAGAGAAAAACCCTCGCGTATGTGAGACACTGATTTTTTATTTCAGTGAGCAAATTGGCCCTAGAAGGAATCCTGTCCTTTTAAGTGTTTACTTTTTTGCATTTAAAATTACTTGAATATGATAAAAATAAATAAGCACTTTATTTTGGAATGAAGTGACTTCATGCCGTGTCCTGCTCAAACCTGGATGTATGGTGTATCGGTGATCACGCTGCGGTAGTGTTGTGGGACACTTTTCGAGGCAGGTTTCAGGAAGCCAGAGAAAGCTGGTTCACGGAAGTTTACATGCTACAACCAGACCAGCTTCACTTTCCTCTAAAAATGTAATGCTTACTAAAACCTAATGAGCACATTCGCCAAATTGCAATGGCTTTTCCATGTGCCTGTGCAAAAACAGACTGGCATCTCAGCATCCATCTTCTCATCTATACAAAGCTAGAGCAGTATTCTTCAATTCGGTCATCAAAAATGACTGACCTCTGTATTATATTCCATACTTGGAACTCATGCTCCTGGGCAGCCTAGATGAACATTAAACAAACAAAAAAACATAATACAAAGTTACCTGGAGTTATGATCAGAGGGAATTGGCCTTCATAGAAAGAACATAATAGCATCCTGATTAAAGGGCGGAAGATGTAATAGGGAATCTACAGTGTTGCTGAGAAGAATCAGAAACCAACATCTTCACACAGTATGGCGGAAAACCAGTAGATCTGGGTTTGGGACCTGGGTCTTGACCATGGAGTTTGTTAAAAGGATCTTGCTTATGTGTTCCGTGGTGTTTTATGAAACACCCAAGCAGGAATCTGGGTCTAGTATTAATACCAATGTTACCTGCACTGCTTCTGAGCAGCTAGTTTTGATTCTTTAAAATACATAAGTGGCAAGATTTTACTTTGTTATTTGGCTTCTGTTAAGCATATACCTAAAGTTGTGGACCTCTTGAAACAAGATATTTATAGCATTGCAGTTTTTAGCCCTGGTTTCTCCAGCCTTTATGATTCTACTTTTGCTGTACAGCCTGCATTATTTCTACGTTTACATTTTATCATCCACCTTATCCTTATTAAATCCTTATCCAGCATAAATCCTTAGGTAAGATCTTTATCTTCTAAGGGTCTTGGTTTTATTATTGGTGAAATAACATTTAAAAGGTTGTATGTTTTCAAGGGGTTTATTTTTTACAATAATATCAGAATGGCCACCATTTACCTCAGTATTCAAAATGAAATATTATAAGGATTATAGCCATACTGCATAATGGTACTTCTTACATGGGCAATATAGTGAAACACTATACTTGTGTTGGATGAAAATTTTGCCTAGATTTATATAGATTCTCTCCCAAATCTCTAAAAAGGTAACAAAACTGGTATCATTCAAAAATTCAGTGAACAGAAATGGACATTATTCATGGTTTGGACATGAATCATAAAAATAATTTCATAGGGACTCTGGCATCTTACTACACTGATGGACAGTGACTGCAGTGGGGTATGCAGGGGGACTTGATAATAAGGGTGAATGTAATGACCACATTGTTTTTCTTGTGAAACCTTCATAAGAGTGTATATCAATGATACCTTAACAAAAAAAGTAATTTCATTACAAATGACAAATCTACCTGAATAATCTATATTAAAAATTTTACATCATTAAAAAAAATAGTTCTTGGAATAAACTCCAAATGCATTACTACAAAGATGTAACTTTAACATAAATTTATAATTATATTCCTGAGTCTTGTCTAGAATTAATATCCCACCTTCCTCTTACATCCTTCTGAATGAGGGACACATTATCCCAACCGCTAGCTGCTATGGTGTGCGAACAGAATCTTCTCCATCTGTAGTAAGTGGGCATTATCACAATTTTCTCTATTCCCTACACATTTGTTGGCACTATATGAACCCATCGGAAGGAGCTATGTAATTCCCTTGGAAAATATCAGACTGTTAACTGTACAGTTATGCACAAGTCATGATTTTCATAAGTGTAAGTTAGCAGCCAGATGCCAGTGCTCTGGGAGAAGCACGCTAATTTGTTCAAATTTAGCAGCATTACTGTTACTGTCACGTGAACAGTTCAGCTAAGCAGAATCAACAGCTGCAGTGGAAATGAGATTTGAAACAAGCAGAGGGAACACATTTATGCCAAGGGTCAGAGCCCAAATATTGCTGAGGAATGCTTGGATAGTCACCATGGTATTTGGGCTGAGGAGAAATGATAATTGGGTGAAATCCAAGGAGGATAGTGCACAGGGGGCCCCGGATGATCATAGGACTGTCACGCTCAGCAAAAACCCACTGACCTTTGTTTATAATTGGTGACAATAATACCATGAGCAGAGATGGACACCAGGCAACCCTATTCTCATAGAGAAAGACAGGCAGGACATGATAAATCAGACCCAAAATATAGGGGAGAATGATTAAAAATTGGGTTTCAGCCTGCTTGGCAGGGAGTGGTTCTGTGAGCAGGGGTAATTCCTAGGTATTACCTAGAAGTAATTTCCCACGGACATGGATGAGAACTAGGGTTGCCAGATTTAGCAAATAAAAATACAGGACACTCAGTTAAATCTCAATTTTTGATGTAATGAATAATTTTTAGTAGAATGTGTTTTGGAGGCCTGAGAATAATGGAGAAATTCTGGGAAAGAAGAATAAGGATGAGGGTGGGGGGAAGCTACCAAGGCTGGAAGGGAAGACTTTGGGACAAGAAGGGGCCTTTGAGGAGGAAATTGACTTACTTCACAATATAGCCTGTCACTGGCCCTCAACATGGTAGAACATTTCTCTGTTCACTCTTAGGCCATTTTTGTGCTTCAGCTGGAACGTAAAAGCCAATTCCCCAGGTAGCGCTCGAGTGTCCCCAGCAGTGGCGATGCTGAGGGTAGCTCCATGCCCGCCCGGTCTCTGACAACCGCCTCTCTCCTCTGACCACTGTGGAATCAGTGCTCTCGAGTTCAGGTAACTTCTACCCGGGAGGAAAATGTAATCAGATGAGTCTGCTCTGCTGCGAAAAAAATGTCTACCCACGTCCCAGGCACCTTCTAAGCTTTTAATCCCATTATTAAATCCTACTTTCTTATGCACTATTTGTGGAAAGCATTTTAAACCTTGTTGCATTTAGCTTAACACTCTTCCTGCCGGCCCCCACCCGTCTTGCCTCCGGAAACTGCCCCTCAGTTCATTCTAAATTCCTCAGACCCCATAATTACACTACCGTAGGTCTGTGACTCCTTCAAAGGTTAGATGGATTATATTTGTTTTTAAAAATCAAGCAGTTTAAATGAAAGTTCCTTGGGGGATATTTTGGGCATTCAGTGACCTGCCTTGGAACAGTAAGAGAAATCCCTGCAGGCTAAAACCCTTACGTGGAGGGAGTAGTCCGTGTGTTGAATGACTGATGTCTGGGGGAATAACAGAGCAAACTTGGTTGTTTTCTGGGAGATTCATATTTCAACAGAAATACTGGGCCTGTTGCAGTTTAATTATACTTTATCTCACCAGGTATTAGCAACTGGGTGGCGGTCTTCTGGCCAGTGCGTTGAGGGAAAGAACATGTTGAATCTCTAGGGTACTTGAGAAGGTCCATGTAGCTAGGCTGCAGGAAGCTGGAGGTTAGAGGCTGGGAGGCTTGCCTGCAGTTCCTCTCTGAGCCCCCACTGCTCTCCGTCTCCAAACTGTCTCCAGAGGCATTTCCTGCAGCCCTAGAGTCAGGGTCGCAGTCTCGCAACACCATCTGGACCTGACTCCTGGCACTGCCCCCTGTCGCTGTGCAACCATCAGTGTGAAGACGCCTCATCTGTGTTGCAGTTTCCCCATCTGTGAGCCGAGAGTACTACGTACTGATGCCGGGGTTCTTGTTCACGGAGCCGAAGAATGAACTTCGTGAACAGTCAAGGTAGGAGAGCAAGGTACAGGGGCTGAGATAGAGTGAAAGGGCAGAGCTCCTGGCTCACACCAGGAGGGAACAAGAGAATCCCAGGGTGGTACGTTGTCTAGCGGTTTTATAGGCAGTTGAGAGACAAAGGGCTAGGGATGTACACCTGTTAAGTGGTTCCAAATACTTTTGAAGAAATACTAAGTTTCTTATTAGTCTTTCTGGTTATTTACAAGAACGTTACTGATCTGATTTCCTCCCAGGAGAGCAGCTTCCTGGTCTGGGAGCATATCACTCAAGGCTGTCTGCTTTGCTGCCAAGGTGGGCTGCGTCATTGTTTTACTTTTTAACTAATTGGATTTCAAGATGGAGTCCTTCCTGCCTTTTTTACTATGTTGTTTTGTGGTTGCAATAGTTTTGGACTTGTTTGCTACATTGCCCAAGTTGCAACAAATCATTTGTTTAGGGCTGGAGGAAGAAAGGCAGCACTTAGAAAAATAAGCTGGGCTCCCCAGCAGACCAAAGCTAATCTCGCAATGGTTATCTTGTTTTGTTTTTTTCCAGAGGCCCTCACCCTACTCTGTCTAAGCCCATGGTCCCTGTCTCAGTACCACAGACGCTTGAGGGGGGCCTAGAGACACTCATCTCATCCCTTGTTACTATGTTTTCTTTTTATCTAACCCATTCTTCAACAATGATTTGGGGTGGTTTTCAGTAAGCCACAGTTATGTGGTCTAAGAAAAAGTTCAGCCAGAAAAGGGGTGAGGGGATTTTTTCAGTCTGGGGTCCTAGGATGAGCTCATACGGGTTTAACTGGAAGTGGGGTAACCAAACATGGCGAGCACAGGAGGATTCTTCTCTCAGTCATGCCTGTCAACGAGACACAGTACCTGTGTTTTTAAACTGTGATTTCCTTTAATACTTCCTGTGAGAAACTGATGGTCTTTAGTAGGGCTCCCAAAGAATGATTTTGCATGAAAAAAATGCCTTAACCCAGGCTGAGAAACTCATGAAGTCATGGGAGACAATAGAAACCTTTCCTTTTCTTTAGTATTTTGAGTAAATATGATGGGCTCATATATGTTTATGACAGGATGGCACAGTTCTTTGAGGTAAAGTTTAAAGTTATAATTTTTCCTTTCTTTTTGTTGCTTTTTATTCTTAATCAAAGAGCTGTGGCTTAAAGATGCTTGTTTCTGGCTGCATCCCTTCTGGGCATTGTGCAAATAATTTCTATAACTGAGTCATGAAGCTATAAGGGGTGTGTAGGGTGGTCAGTTTACCTTGTTTATTTATGTTATGTATACACTATTAGAATTTGAAATACCCATTTCTACTTTCTTTTCATTACTTCCCTTTAGGTAGTCAGTTTTGAGTCACATTAAATGTTAGGTTTATATAAAAGGGAAACCAGAACTGTCTTAATCAGTTTTGTTTTTAAATCTAAATTGCATTAGCATGCACACTGAACCGGTCTCTTCAATTTTATTATGTATTTCCAGTTTCTTTATGTAATGCTGTATATTCAGCTAGAAAAGCTACAATTTATCAGCTGTTTGGGAAGCTTAGAACTGTCAAAAATGGGGAAAGTTTTTTAGCCACAAGATGTCACTGCCTGCCTTTTCTTGAGTGAAGTAACTGTGGCTGACTTGAGTTCTGTCAAGACTCGTAGAATTAGGAAGCAGAACCCAGCTACAGTAAACTTAGGTTGCTTTATTTCTACTGTTATCTCCTATTTGTATCTAATACAGTTTCCCAAATTATATGCCAATTCTTGGTTTAATGAGCACAAGAGTCTAAAATAATACAATCTTCTGTGGTAAACTGTGGCATATTTAAAAGTTTTTAAATGTTTAGGTTTTTACAAAAATTTAATGACACTATGAATGAAATATGATTTAAAAGGAATGGACTGGTTTGAGTTAAAATAAAATCTACTAGGGCCTTCACTATCAAATGTATCCTTTATTGAATCCTTGTTTTACTTTGAGTGAATTAGAATTATAAGGGAAAGAGAGAATAACAAACCAGAGCGAAATGAAGGATTCATTTCAAAATGCCATTTGTAGAGATTTGTGTAAATACCAATTTGTCTTTTCAACCACTGACTTTTATTTGTACTCCTCCTAGAACATACTAGTATTCAACACTACAGATATGAAGCTCTGCAGTTATAAGCGGAATTTTTTATCGAAGTATGATTGATACACAGTATTATATTAGTTTCAAGTATGCAACATAGTGATTTGATAGCGATCTACATTATTAAATGCTCACCCCATGTCATGTGGTTACTGTTAACATGCAGTGATGTTACAGAACTATTGACTATATTCTCTATTCTCTACTTTTATCCAGAGGAGTAATTTATAAATGATTGAGATTTTGTGCCTCTTTATCCCCTTCAGTTGTTCCGCCCACCCACTCCAGCCCCTCCCCCATGGTGACCACCAGTCACTTCTCAGTGTCTAGGAGTCTATTTCTGTTTTGTTTGTTTTGTTTATATTCCACATATAAGTGAAATCATATAGTATTTGTCTTTCTCTGCCTGGCTTATTTCACTGAGCATAATACCCTCCAGGTCCATCCATATTGTTGCAAGTGGCAAGATTTCTTTCTTTTTTATGGCTGAATAATATTCCGTTGTGTATGTAGACCATTCATCTATTTTTTTGAATTTTGGTTGCTTCCTTATCTTGTCTATTTTAAATAATGCTGCAATAAACACAGGCGTGTATATATCCTTTCAAATCAGGGATTTTGTTTTCTTTGGGTAGATTCCTAGAAGTGGAATTACTGGGTCTTAGGGCATTGCTATTTTTAGCTTTGCGAGGAGTGTCCATACTGCTTTCCTAAGTGACTGCACCAATTTATTACCAAAAGGGTAGGAGGGTTCCCTTTTCTCCACATCCTTACCAACACTTGTTATTTCTTGTCTTTTGGATAGTATCCATTCTGACTGGTGTGAGGTGATATCTCATTGTGATTTTGATTTGCATCTCCCTGATGATTAGATATGGAGCATCTTTTCATGTGCCTGTTGGCCATCAGTATGTATCTTCTTTAGAAAAAATGTCTGGTTAGGTCCTCTGTCCATTTTTTAATTGGGTTATTTGTTTTTTTTGTGTGTTGAATTGTATAAGTTCTTTATACATTTTGATTATTAGCCCCTTAACAGAACATCATTTGAGAATATATTCTCCCATATAGTATGCTGCCTTTTTGATTTATTGATAGCTTTCTTTGCTATACAGAAGCTTTTAAGTTTAGTCTCATTTGTTTATTTTTGCTTTTGTTTCCCTTGCTTGGGGAGATGTATCCAGAAAAAAAATGCTCATGCTGATGTTTAAGAGATTCCTGCTTATGTTTTCTTCTGAGAGTTTCATGGTTTCATGTCTTATTTTTAGGTCTTTAATCCATTTAGAGCTTACTTTTGTGTATGGTGTTGGTGATCCAGTTTCATTCTCTTGCATATAGCTGTCCAGTTTTCCCAACGCCATCTATTGAAGAGATTGTCTTTTCCCCATTGTATATTTTTACCTCCTGCATCATACATTAGTTGACTATATCTGCATGAGTTTCTTTCTTTTTTTTGTTGAAGTATTGTTGGTATACAATTTTATTTTGGTTTCAGATATACAACACAGTGGTTCAACAGTTACCCATATTATTAAATCCACACCACCTCTAGTGTAGTTACTGTCTATCAACATAAAAAGATGTTACAGAATCATTGACTCTATTCTCCATGCTGTACTGCTGTCCCCATGACCACTTATATTGTGATTGAGAATTTTGGGGCTCCTTTATCCCCTTCACCCTCCCCCCCACCCACCCTTAGCCCTCCCCCCATGGTAACCACCAGTCACTTCTCAGTGTCTATGAGTCTACTGCTATTTTGTTCCTTCTGTTTTGCTTTGTTTTTAGATTACACAAGTAAGTGAAGTCATATGGTATTTGTCTTTCTCCACCTGGCTTACTTCACTGAACATAATATCCTCTAGGTCCATCCATGTTGTTGCAAATGGCAGGATTTCTTTCTCTTTTATGGCTGAATTATACTCCATTGTGTATATGTGCCGCATTGTCTTCATCCATTCATCTATTGATGGACACTTAGGTTGCTTCCATAACTTGGCTATTTTAAATAATGCAGCAATAAACATAGGAGTACATATTTCTTTTCAAATCAGGGGTTTTGTTTTCTTCAGGTAAATTCCCAGAAGTAAAATTACTGGGTCACATGGTATTTCTAGTTTTAGTTTTTTGAGGAACCTCCATACTGCTTTCCATAGCAGTTGCACCAATTTACATTCCCACCAACAGTGTATCCTCGCCAACACTTGTTAGGTCTTGTCTTTTGGATAGTGGCCATTCTAACTGGTGTGAGGTGATATCTCGTGGTTTTGATTTGCGTTTCCCTGATGACTAGCGATGTGGAGCATTTTTTCATGTGCCTGTTGGCCATCTGTATGTCTTCTTTGGAAAATGTCTACTCAGGTTATCTGCCCATTTTTTAATTGGGTTGTTTGTTTTTTTTCAGTGTTGAGATATATGAGTTCTTTATATATTGGATGTTAACCCCTTATCAGATGAATACAGATATATTCTCCCATACTGTAGGTTGCCTTTTAGTTCTACTGGTGGTGTCCTTTGCTGTAAGTAGCTGTTTAGTTTGATGTAGTCCCACTTGTTCATTTTTTTTGTTTCCCTTGCCCAAGGAAATGTGTCCAGAAGAGAACTGCTCATGCTTATGTTCAAGAGATGTTTGCCTATGTTTTCTTCTAAGAGTTTCAGGGTTTCATGTCTTACATTAAGTCTTTGATCCTTTTCAAGTTTACTTTTCTGTGTGGGGTTAGACAGTAGTCCAGTTTCATTCTCTTGCATGTAGCTGTCCAGTTTTCCCAACACCAGTTATTGAAAAGGCTGTCTTTTTTCCATTGTATATTCATGGCTCCTTTATCATATATTAATTGACCATATATATGCATGGGTTTATATCTGGGCTCTCTATTTGTTCCATTGATTTATGGATCTGTTCTTTTGCCAGTAATTGAAGTCAGGGCATGTAATACCCCAGTTTTGTTCTTGTTTCTCAAGATTGCTTTGGCTAGAGACCAGGGTCTTTGTGGTTCCATATGACTTTTTGGGATTATTTGCTGTAGTTCATTGAAAAATGCCATTGATATTTTTGTAGAGATTGCATTGAATCTGTAAATTGCTTTGGGCAAGATGGCCATTTTGACAATATTAATTCTTCCCATCTATGAGCATAGGAGAGATTTCCATTTATTTGTGTCTTCTTTCATTTCTCTCAGGAGTGTCTTATAGTTTTCAGAATATAGATCTTTCACCTCCTTGGTTAGGTTTATACTAGGTATTTTATCCTTTTTGATACAACTGTAGATAAATTGTTTTCTTGATGTTCTGTTAATTCCTTGTTAATATATAGGAATGCAACTTATTTTGGTATACTGTAATTTTTTTGAATCCATTTAGTTTAATAGTTTTTCGGTGGAGTCTTTATGGTTTTCTATGTATAGTATCATGTCATCTGCAAATAGTGGCAGTTTTGCTTCTTCCTTACCAATTTGGATGAATTTTCTTTTTCTTATCTGCTTGCTGTGGCTAGGACCTTCAGTACTATGTTGAATAGAAGTGGTTAAGGATGAACATCTTTTTTCCTGATCTTAGAGGAAAGCCTTTCACCTTGTCCCTGTTGAATATGATGTTAGTTGTGGGATTGTCATACATGGCCTTTATTATGTTGCAGTATATTCCCTCTATACCCACTTTGTTGGGAATTGGAATTTTTTCATCATGAATGGATGTTGAATTTTGTCAAATGCTTTTTCAGTATCTATTGAGATGATCATATAGTTTTTATCCTTCCTTTTGTTAATGGATGGGTAATCCAAGTTTTATCAAAACATAAGAAAAATAATTCCAGAATGTTCTAGATAATTTATTAAAATATCAATATCTGATAGTTTTGTTATCACAGGTAATTTTAATGTAAATGAATTATACCAAACTCAATTTAAACTAACTAAAAAAGATTGGGCATTCAGTTACAATGCCAAAGTCAGCTTATTATTATCATCAATTGTCAAAGATAATAGAATATCATTATCCAAGTTGTGTGTGTGTGCGCATGTGTGTGATGCAATTATATATATTTTATAATATCCTGGCAAACATTTTTTGATCCTGCATTTGCCAAGCACTGGCTTTAGTAAGTATGTCCAAAACAGCTATGCCCAGAAAATACCACATGCCAAAGTAGTGTTATGGATTGAATAGTATCTCCCCTAAATTCTTATGTTGAATTCCTAACCTCAGGTCTTCAGAATGGGACTCTATTTGGAAATAGGGTCATTGCAGATGTAGTTAGTTAATCCATTTCGATTAAGTAAGAGGTCATACTTACAAAGAGATAAATGAGGACACAGAGACACAGACAGGGAAATGCCTGTGCACAGGAAGGCAGAGGTCGGGATGCTGCATCTGCAACCCGGGAATCCCAAAGATGCCAGCACAGGGTCAGAGGCTGGGGGAGAGACCTGGGCCACACCGTCCCTGGCAGTGCGAGGCAGCAGTGGCCCTGCCCACGCCTTGATCTCAGATGTCCAGCCCCCTAGGCCATGAGAAAAGACATGTCTGCTGTTTAGGGCACCCAGCTTGTGGTACTTTGGGACAGCAGCCTAGCGAATGCACAACTAGTCTAGCTCTTAGCAGGCGTTTCACAGGGAAATCAAAAGAAAGTTCTGGAGCCACTGCCTCTTCCTGGAAACTTCTTTCTTGGCTTTCAACACTTCCTACTTTTCTTTTTTCTCAGTCACATTTGCTGAATCCTTTCTCTCCCTGTCCTGGCACCAGGGCTTTGTCCCAGGATTCAGCCCACAGACTCTGGTCTGCCTATCCTTGCTGTGAGGAATCTTACTTAGTACCCTTTCTGTAAATGCTTCCAAAACCTGCACCTCAATGCTGGCTTTTCCCCAACCCCAAACTCATGTGTGCCTAGTGACCTACGTGGTCTTTCTATTTGTATATCATTAGGTTTTTCAAGCTTTAACTCACCTGCCACTGAATTCCTGACCTGGACACCAATTTCAGTTGAGGATATTTCCCTCCTCCCCATAGGACTGAGGGTCATTCTCATCAGCTCTTACAACCCATGTCCAGTTAATGGGAAAATTTTATTCCTCTACCTTCATAGAGTGTTATAAATCCAATCCATTGCCAACACCTTTTCTACTAACCACCACATGTATTCATATTACAAGCTTAGCTGGCCATTAGATCTTTCTCCCTCACAAAAATATAAGAAATTTCCATGTGAGTAGAAAATTGGTACTGTTTGCTGCTGAATATTTTCAAGGCAAACTTGTTTTATTTTTATTTGTAATAAAAAAATAGAAACTTTTAACATTAGTTGCTGTATTTTTCTTTGAAATACCAAAGAAGTGGTTGTTTTTCCCATTCTTTCAATATTATAGTTTGTTGCATTTTATTTAAGCTGGTAAAACTGTGCATGATACCGTGACAGAATTCCCTAAGTACGGTGTTTCAGCAACAGGAGAGAACAGCAGTGATCCTGGCAGTGACTTCATGCGGTTTCGCCACGTGCTTGCCTAGTGCTGTGTGCACATGGCCTCATTCATCCTTACTGCAGGCCCAGACGTTAAATATTTTATTTGTTTCTTGAAGAATTTTTAGGCAAATGAAGCTTAGAGAAATAGTTCAAAGAGCTGCCCAGGAACCTGAGTTGTGGAGGCACCAGGTTACGTGACTGGTTTGCTGGACGCACAGATGTGGGTAGAGGTGGCTTTGGGCTGCAGACTCGGGGTCTTGTGGATGCGAAAGAGGCAGAAACCTGAGTCCTAAGGAAGATCAGAAGGGTAACCGTCCTTCCTTCCATTGAGGTTGGAAGGCACAAACCCTGTCTGCTCCCGTGGGGGGGTTTGACCTCATTCAAAAGATTCTTTCCGTCTTCGTGAGCTCCTGTCATGTAACATTCCTGGTCTCTTCCTTGTCCTTTGCTTTTCTTAGCTGTAAAGTAGAAGTTACCCAGAACTATTTTTCTGGGGGAAACCATTGCGGCCGGGAAGTGGAGGTGTCTGACGGTGAACGTGGGGAGACCCACCTGGCAGGGGGGCCCCAGCCCTCCCACAGGGCGTCAGCCTGCAGGGCCCCGGGAGGGGACGCCGGCCTCAGCTCGCGTGGCACGGCCCAGCGGGCAAGGTCACCGGTGCCCAGGTGCTGCGCTGGCAGGCCTTCCCCACGCCCCCCCGCCCCCCAGGTCTCCGCGGGCAAGAGAAGTGGTTGTCGTTTGGAATCAGATGAGGAAGAAGGATGGTGGTCCACTTCAGATCATTAAACACGACCTACTGCTATTTCATACCCTGTATGCATTTAAAATGTTACCTCTATCTTTTTTTTTATAATTTATTTTGCTTTCATTAATCTACAATTACATGTGCAATATTATGGTTATCAAACTACCGCCTTCATCAGGTGCCCCCCACCAACCCCATTACAGTCACTGTCCATCAGCGTAGTGAGATGCTAGAGAGTCACTACTTCTCTTCTCTGGGTTGTACAGCCCTCCCCGTGCCCCCCCCAACATTACATCTGCTAATCGTAATGTCCCTTCTTCCCCCTTACCCCTCCCTTCCCACCCATCCTCCCCAGTCCCTTTCCCTTTGGTAACTATTTGTCCGTTCTTGGGTTCTGTGAGTCTCCTGCTGTTTTGTTCCTTCAGTTTTTTTCTTTGTTCTTATACTCCACATATGAGTGAAATCATTGGATACTTGTCTTTTTCAGCTTGCTTATTTCATTGAGCATAATACTCTCTAGCTCCATCCATGTTGTTGCAAATGGTAGGATTTGTTTTCTTCTTATGGCTGAATAATATTCCATTGTGTATATGTACCACCTCTTCTTTATCCATTCATCTACTGATGGACACTTAGGTCGCTTCCATTTCTTGGCTATTGTAAATAGTGCTGTGATAAACTTAGGGGTGCATACGTCTTTTTCAAACTGGGCTGCTGCAGTCTTATGGTAAATTCCTAGGAGTGGAATTCCTGGGTCAAATGGTATTTCTATTTTGAGTTTTTAAAGGAACCTCCATACTGCTTTCCACAATGGTTGAACTAATTTGAATTCCCACCAGCAGTGTAGGAGGGTTCCCCTTTCTCCACATCCTCGCCAACATTTGTTGTTGTTTGTGTTTTGGATGTTGGCCATTCTCACTGGTGTGAGGTGATATCTCTTGTGGTTTTAATCTGCATTTCTCTGATGATTAGCGATGTGGAGCATCTTTTCATGTGCCTGTTGGCCATCTGAATTTCTTCTTTAGAGAAGTGTCTATTCATGTCCTCTGCCCATTTCTTAATTGGATTATTTGCTTTTTGTTTGTTAAGGTATGTGAGTTCTTTATATATTTGGGATGTCAACCCCTTATCAGATACGTCATTTATGAAGATATTCTCCCATATTGTAGGATCTCTTTTTGTTCTACTGATGGTGTCCTCTTCTGTACAGAAGTTTTTCAGCTTGATATGGTCCCACTTGTTCATTTTTGCTTTTGCTTCCCTTGCCTGGGGAGATATGTTCATGAAGAAGTCGTTCATGTTTATGTCCAAGAGATTTTTGCCCATTTTTTTTCTAAGAGTTTTATGGTTTCATGACTTACATTCAGGTCTTTGATCCACCTTGAGTTTACCTTTGTGTATGGGGCTAGACAGTAGTCCAGTTTCATTCTCTTACATGTAGCTGTCCAGTTTTTCCAATACCAGCTGCTGAAGAGGCTGTCATCTCCCCACTGTATATCCAAGGCTCCTTTATCATATATTAATTGACTGTATAGGTTTGGGTTAATGTTTGGTTTTTCTATTCTGTTCCACTGGTCCGTGGGTCTGTTTTTGTGCCAATACCCAATTGTCTTGATTACTGTGGCTTTGTAGTAGAGCTTGAAGTCTGGGAGCGTAATTCTCCCTGTTTTATTCCTCCTTCTCAGGATGGCTTTGGCTATTTGGGGTCTTTTGTGGTTCCATATGAATTTTAGAATTATTTGTTCGAGTTCATTGAAGAAAGCTGTTGGTAGTTTGATAGGGATTGCATTGAATCTGTAGATTGCTGTAGGTAGCATAGCCATTTTGACAATATTTATTCTTCCTAGCCAAGAGCATGGGATGCATTTCCATTTGTTAGTGTCCTCTTTAATTTCTCTTAGGAGTGTCTTGTAGTTTTCAGAGTACAGGTCTTTCACTTCCTTCGTTAGGTTTATTCCTAGGTATTTTATTCTTTTTGATGCAATTGTGAGTGGAATTGTTTTTCTGATTTCTCTTTCTGTTAGTTCATCATTAGTGTATAGGAAAGCAACAGATTTCTGTGTGTTAATTTTGTATCCTGCAACTTTGCTGAATTCAGATATTAGTTCTAGTAGTTTTGGAGTGGAGTCTTTAGGGTTTTTAATGTACAGTATCATGTCATCTGCAAATAGTGACAATTTGACTTCTTCTTTACCAACCTGAATGCCTTGTATGTCTTTGTTTTGTCTGATTGCCGTGACTAGGACCTCCAGTACTATGCTGAATAACAGTGGAGAGAGTGGGCATCCCTGTCTTGTTCCCGATCTTAGATGAAAAGCTTTCAGCTTCTCGCCGTTAAGTATGATGTTAGTTGTGGGTTTGTCATATATGGCCTTTACGATGTTGAGGTACTTGCCATCTATAACCATTTTGTTGAGAGTTTTAGTCATTAATGGATGCTGAATTTTGTCAAATGCTTTTTCAGCATCTATGGAGATGATCATGTGGTTTTTGTTCTTCTTTTTGTTGATATGGTGGATGATGTTGATGGATTTTCGAATGTTGTACCATCCTTGCATCCCTGGGATGAATCCCACTTGATCATGGTGTATGATCCTCTTGATGTATTTTTGAATTCGGTTTGCTAATATTTTGTTGAGTATTTTTGCATCTACGTTCATCAGGGATATTGGTCTGTAATTTTCTTTTTTGGTGAGGTCTTTACCCGGTTTTGGTATTAGAGTGATGCTGGCTTCATAGAATGAGTTTGGAAGTATTCCCTCCTCTTCTATTTTTTGGAAAACTTTAAGGAGAATGGGTGTTATTTCTTCTCTATATGTCTGGTAGAATTCAGAGGTGAATCCATCAGGCCCAGGGGTTTTGTTCTTGGGTAGTTTTTTGATTACCAATTCGATTTCGTTGCTGGTGATTGGTCTGTTTAGTTTTTCTGTTTCTTGCTTGGTCAGTCTTGGAATGTTGTATTTTTCTAAGAAGTTGTCCATTTCTTCTGTGTTTTCCAGCTTGTTAGCATATAGATTCTCATAATATTCTCTTACAATTCTTTGTATTTCTGTGGGGTCCGTCGTGATTTTTCCTTTCTCATTTCTGATTGTGTTTATGTGTGTAGATTCTCTTTTTCTCTTAATGAGTCTGGCTAGGGGTTTATCTATTTTGTTTATTTTTTCAAAGAACCAGCTCTTGGTTTTATTGATTTTTTCTATTGTTTTATTCTTCTCAATTTTATTTATTTCTTCTCTAATCTTTATTATGTCCCTCCTTCTGGTGACTTTGGGCCTCATTTGTTCTTCTTTTTCCAATTTCAGTAATTGTGTCTTTAGACTATTCATTTGGGAATGTTCTTCCTTCTTTAAATAGGCCTGGATTGCAATATACTTTCCTCTTAGAACTGCCTTTGCTGCGTCCCACAGAAGTTGTGGCTTTGTGTTGTTGTTGTCATTAGTCTCCATATATTCTTTCATTTCTGTTTTGATTTGGTCGTTAACCCATTGATTAATTAGGAGAATGTTGTTAAGTCTCCATGTATTTGTGAGCCTTTTTGATTTCTTTCTAAAATTTATTTCTAGTTTTATACCTTGGTGATCTGAGAAGTCAGTTGGTAGGATTTCAATATTTTTGAATATACTGAGGTTCTTTTTGTGGCCTAGTATGTGGTCTATTCTGGAAAATGTTCCATGTGCATTTGAGAAGAATGTGTATCCTGTTGCTTTTGGGTGTAGAGTTCTGTAGATGTCTGTTAGGTCCATCTGTTCTAGTGTGTTGTTCAGTGCCTCTGTGTCTTTACTTATTTTCTGTCTGGTTGATCTGTCCTCTGGAGTGAGTGGTGTGTTGAAGTCTCCTAAAATGAATGCATTGCTGTCTATTTCCTCCTTTAATTCTGTTAGTATTTGTCTCACATATGCTGGTGTTCCTGTGTTGGGTGCATATATATTTATAATGGTTATATCTTCTTGTTGGACTGACCCCTTTATCATTATGTAATGTCCTTCTTTATCTCTTGCTACTTTCTTCGTTTTGAAGTCTATTTTGTCTGATACAAGTAGTGCCACACCTGCTTTTTTCTCTTTGTTGTTTGCATGAAATATCTTTTTCCATCCCTTCACTTTTAGTCTGTGTATATCTTTGGGTTTGAGGTGAGTTTCTTGTAAGCAGCATATAGATGGGTCTTGCTTTTTTATCCATTCTGTTACTCTGTGTCTTTTGATTGGTGCATTCAGTCCATTTACGTTTAGGGTGATTATTGATAGATATGTACTTATTGCCATTGATGGCTTTAGATTCGTGGCTACCAAAGGTTCAAGGGTTGCTTCTTTACTATCTAACAATCTAACTTAACTTTCTTGTTAAGTTATTGTAAACACCGTCTGATGTTTCTTTATTTCTCTCCCTTCTTATTCTGCCTCCTCCATTCTTTCTATACTAGGTGTTTTATTCTTTGCCTTTAGTTATTTAGATGGTCTGCTTTCTTTGCTATGATTTTATTTTCTCTGGTGACATCTTTTTAGCCTTAGGGGTGCTTCCCTCTAGAGCAGTCCATTTAAGATATCCTGTAGTGGTGGTTTATGAGAGGCAAATTCCCTCAACTTTCATTTGTCTGGAAATTGTTTAATCCTTCCATCATATTTAAATGATAATTGTGCTGGATACAATATTCTTGGTTCGAGGCCCTTCTGTTTCATTACGTTAAATATATCATGCCATTCTCTTCTGGCCTGTAAGGTTTCTGTTGAGAAGTCTGATGATAGTCTGATGGGTTTTCCTTTGTAGGTGATCTTTTTTCTCTCTCTAGCTGCCTTTAAAACTCTGTCCTTATCTTTGATCTTTGCCATTTTAATTATTATGTGTCTTGGTGTTGTCTTCCTTGGGTCCCTTGTGTTGGGAGATCTGTGGGCTTCCGTGGACTGCAAGACTATTTCCTTCCCCAGCATGGGAAAGTTTTTAGCAATTATTTCTTCAAAGACACTTTCTATCCCTTTTTCTCTCTCTTCTTCCTCTGGTACTCCTATAATGTGAATATTGTTCCATTTAGATTGGTCACACAGTTCTCTTAATATTCTTTCATTCCTAGAGATCCTTTTATCTCTCTCTGCCTCAGCTTCTCTGTATTCCTGTTCTCTGATTTCTATTCCATTAACAGTCTCTTGTACCTCATCCAGTCTGCTGTTAAGCCCGTCGATCACTTGTCTGATTTCTGCATTGTCTTTCCTCACTTCCCTCACTTCCTCCCTCAGCTCTTGCACATTTCTCTGGTGATCCATCAGCATGGTTATGACTTTTATTCTGAATTCTTTTTCAGGAAGATTGTGCATTTCCATCCCTCAGGCTCCCTCTCTGGGGTTGTCTGGTTGATCTTAGTCTGGACGATATTCCTCTGTCTTTTCATGGCTATAGAAGTGGTCGCTGGTAGTTGCCACATATGTCAGCTGGGCTCTTTAGGACTTTAAAAGGAAAAAAAAAAGAAAGAAAGAAAGAAAGAAAGAAAAAAACAGAAAAAAAAAGAAAGAAAAGAAAAAAGAAAGAGAAGGAAAAACAAAAAACAAAGCAACCAAAAAAAAAACTGCCCACCGGGAGTAGATTCTGTGGGGATGCTGTAGGCGGCGCTGTTGCTCCATTATTCCGCAGCCATGGCCGCGCCGCTCCACAGGGCCCTTTATAGCTCTGGCCCGGGTGGGAACGAATGGGAGGCTGTTGATCTCTGTTGGAAGTCTGAGTGTGGCCACCCTTTCCCAGTCACCAGCTAAGGGGTCTGAAACTCCTCAGGACTCCTAGCCTGCCGGGCTGAGTGCGCCTGGGCGATCTGGCTCCTCCGCTGGGCTCCTGTCTCTTTAAGACCGCTGAAGAAAGCGTGCACTTTTCTTTTTTTTTTTCTTTTTCTTTCCTTCCCGGGAGCCACCTTTATCTTTTTTAAAGAAATTCCTATTTTGTATAAATATCTAGGGTGTGAGATTCCTTGTAGCACTTAAGAGGCTTATGTATACATCGGGAAGAAATGCCCGAAGCGAGCACATGAGGGCATTTATTTCCAGGCAAGGGAGAGAAACAAGGGAGGCCTTCCAGGATTCTTCCAAGCCGACCTCGGGCCCGGGGGCTCGTGGACACAGTCGCTCCGCTGTGGAGATTTTGCCTTGGGAGCTGGCGTCGCATAGGGGAAAAGTATCCACCACTTGCGACAGCATTTTTGGTTTTCATTACATTCACTGATGGTGTCTTCTGTGGAGGTGCATCCTCTGTCTTTGCACACCCCTCTCAAGTTAATACATTGCTTTTGCCCTGGGATAATGCCAGCCCTTGCTGCACAGAAAGAGATTTGACACCAAATTACTGATAATATACATAAGGCAGTGACTATAGCAGGATGGCGTGGGGACAGGAAGGGGAGATACAAGACCAGATGCTCAGGCAAAGAGGCGCCTTTAGGGAGGGGCTGCTCATACTGCCAAGCAGCAGGCTGTTGCCTGAGGCCGTCCTCATCTGGGCTGGCCTGTCTTGAAATGGTGGAGCGATCGCTGTCACCATCACTGGGGAGGTGTCCCTGGTATTTGGTGGGTAAGGCATGGGGTACTGAATTTCCCACCCGGTGAATTGCCCTGCCCGAAATGCCAGCAGTACCTTCACTGAGAAACACTGTCCCAGTGGAACTGTCTGTCCTTCCACCTCCCCATCTGTGCATGCCACACAGGTAGATTTTGGGGTTTGAGCCAGGCTCCCAGGACTGTCACTGCACTGTGCAGAAGCACACCCATGGCCAGATAAAGCAGTGTGCCCTTTTGTAACTGAATTTGCACCACCTGTGCACGACCATGTCCTCCGCTTGCTGGAAGATCCTGCCGCTCCCCTGCTGGTAGCCGCCGCTCAGGCTGCCTGCCTGTGAGCTCAGGGCCTCTGTGCAACAGGCATCGGATGATAGTGAGGCACTGCCTCTGCTTTGCCAGGTCCAGAGGACAACACGTCTGTCTGTCCAGGACAGAACTTAGCCAACGTGGAGGACACTGGCCACCCTGTGTCATCTACGCCAAGTGCAGGCTTCCTGCTCAGTGGACTGGCCGTTCTCTGGCCAGCTGTTAGCCTCTCCCCCGACAGCTTCATCCACGCACTTAGTAACATCTGGTGAGGTTTTCAGATTGTCTGATGAAGCTAAATGAAAGAGTTCTGGGCAAACACTGGGCAAGACATGGAGAAAGGCAGAGTCTGGTATCAGGGAGGCCTCTGCATGTGAGCTTGGAGGCATCCCAGGCAGTGGGGGTGGGGGGATTCCTGAGTGTGCAGCTGAAGCCAAGGGGCCTAAGCTCTCCCCAGCAGGTCAGTCTTGTTACCACTGTCCTGGAACCTCAGCCTTCTGATGCAGTATGTGGTCTAGACAGTAGCATTCTCTCTACTTGGGAGATGCCTCTCTCTGGCTTGAATCAAAAGGGTCAGAGTGATCCATCCTACTAGTGGTCTGCTCGATGCTAATATGATGCTGAATGTAAGGAGATGTTACCTGGACAGGTGACCAAAGAGTACTAATGTCCCATCCAAAAGTAACTGTGACCTATCTTCATGCCCAGGTGCTAGTTTAAGTCAAGAAACTAATCCTCACCTGGGTCATGAGGAAGGGCAGTTCCTCCTGGATATTGACATTTTTGTTCAAACCTGGTGTAATGACAGATGTACAGAGCAGAAGAGAATGACTCTCAAATCTCAGAATTACATGGTATTAATATGTGGTCATGGTTAATATATCCCACGCAGTGAGAGAAAGGGTATGTGCTTAAAATAACTGCTGTTGGGGAAAGAAACAACCTAGGTGCTCGCTTCATGACATGTCATAACGTGAGTGTCCGTGGGTGGAAAGACGAAGACTTAGAATCCCACTGTGAAGGGACATCCATCTAATCTCTCTAGAAAGCATACGATGTCCTCAGTGTTAGAACGCGTCGAGTCATAGGCTTTCCTGTTTCTTCTGGTGGTGGGGGAGTGAGCGCTCCCTGACACTTTATCCACCAGGAAACAGAGTGTCGTTGTCTTTTCTCTAGGGAGTATAGAGTCCATGCTCCCTTGCCCCTGTCCAGTGTGGCCTGGTTAGATATTGTTGTTCTCCAAAGTCAGCATGAGAAGCATGTTACGATTTTCTTAATTCTCAAGGGGCCAGTGAATCAACCTAAGAGTTACGCCATTCCGACCTGTTTATGCCACTCCTCTCGTGTGTGTGTGTATGTGTAAATTATATGTAATATATAGAACAAATATGTTTTTCTTGGAGATGTAAAGATATATGAAGATGCATATTCAAGTAGTAATCATTTAGCATTCATTAGACTGTAGGTTGATGAACCAACATTTTCTTGTTTGGATTCTGTAGTTTCTTTGAAGAAATTTCCTTCCTTAAAACTGATTTTTTAAAATCTGATTGGTTTTATTTTTTTTTTATGAATGTTTTTAATAAAACTCTTCACGATCCTGCCACTCCTCCAAAGAAATTTTGTAAAGTGGAAGTTATTTAGTATTCATGAGGTTTCTAAGATTATCAGATTTCTCACAGTCCCCGTGGGGATCACGGCCAGGATGTGGAGGACTGTGCTATGAACAACTGCACAGCCAGCTTGGCGGTGTGAGCATCGGGCGCTGAGGGCCACTGTCCTGCTGATTAAGGAAGAAATCCCTGCCTGGGACCCGAGGAGGGCCCGGAGCTCCTCTCACAGCAAGGTCAAGGGCGTCTCAGGCTGCGCGAGGGAGGCGTTCTGTCTCCAGTGTCCCCAGTTCACGAGAGTCCTGCCCGTGTGCAGGTTACTCCCGTCTGTACAGAATTATAGGATCTTGTTTAATCCATCCCCCTGCCATAACTGACTTGGGAGGATAAAGGGGAGCTGCCCTGGGGAAGGAGATGCCACAACTTGAGAGGCCCCTGAAGGATTCTTGCCACATTCATGGGGCGGTTACCACGGCTGCCACCTCCAGATACCTCCTGTACGTCCCTTTTCCTTTCTGCGTGCCTATGTAAGAACATTAAGATCTACCCTCTGAAGTTTCTAAGGGCACAGTGCAGTGTAGTTAACTGTGGACACAAGGTTGTCCAGCAGAGCCCCAAGAGCTACGTCACCTTCTGTGGCTGGGACTCCACGCACATTCCACAGCGTCTCCCCTTTGCCTCCGCCTCTCCTGGGGTTTCCACCTGTGAGTGCCGAGTCCCCCACACTGTCAGTGACGCGCTTCCCTCACCACCTTTGGGGTTTTGTCTTACATCCTGGGGTCCTGCTTCAGGGGAGCATGGATCCTGGTGCCCAGAGTAGGGGCTTTGGGGAAACGTGGAAGGACCTCATCCAAGTGAAAGGTGGAGGCAGAAAGGGCAGTGCAGATTTGGGACAGCACACATTCCCAAGCCCAAGCATGATTCTGACTTAGAGAAGCCACGTAGGAGTGGATCAGGCCTTTAGATCAGAGCAACACCAGCACGGAAAGCTAGGAATTCTCACTTCCTGATCTGCATGATGGCTAGTTATGCCCTTTATCTACTTTTCACACAGTTCTGGTGATTTCTCGGATTTAATTGTATTTACCTGAAAAGATGAGGCCCAGATTAGAGAAGAGGAAAACTACTGAAACCTGGAGCTCCTCAGTGGAACCAAAAAGAGAGACTCTGAAGAAAAAAGAATGAGAACAGTGAGTCGCAGGGGCGGATATGTCAGCCCGTCAGGCCCGTAGATAATCCTAGGCTGTGTGTGTGAACCCGTCCCCGAGGGTAAAGTCTGGATTACCTTCCCCTTCTGAAAATGCTTCTGGACAGACTCAGCACTGGAGCCACACAGCTTGTTCTCTGGTGTAATTCCATGAAACTGGGTGTTTTCCCATGTGAACAAGCGCTGTCCTGCGGGGGCCTGCGGTCCTGGGACACACTGTGCTCCCACGTCAGGGACATGGCCCTGGCTTCGGGGTGTACGCACGAGCTCCTCTGCCGGGAGTGTTGTGTGTACCTCACGAGGGGTTCATTAGCCCTTATTTTTCAGTTTTGGCCTCAAGAAAGTCTTTGCTGACATCGCAGATGGACAATGACCACATGCTGTAGGCACTCAGAATACTCTGTTCCCCTTCCTTGTACATACTGAGATTCATATAGTAATGGATGTAACCATCTCCCTAACGTCTACCTTCTGTATTGTGGGAAGATTCTTTTGTCTCCTGTTACATTTGATATCTAACACAGTCTTTGTGAAACAGCAGGTGCTCAGTAAATTCTTGTTACCATGAATACAGCGAAGCACTGATTTCACCCACATTTTCTCTCCCTTAGTCTTCCTAACTCCTCCTGGCATCAGCCTCTTTTTGAGTATCTGGCCCATACTCTTGGAATATTATCATGCTTGTGGGTATCCAGTCTTGGCATAACTATATCAGCTTCTCTGAACATTAGACCCAGAGTTCCTGTAATCCTGTTTTCCCATCAGCTGTTTCTGGCTGTTGCTCTTGGTCAGCCTTTTTCTCAATTCGCTTTCCACCCTCGGCCTCAACTGTTGTCTTCTTCCCTTTCCTACTGGAACAGTGGGTCTGGATAGACTTTTATTTCCAGATGGATTCCTCCTTAACATTTTTTTTAAAAGACCAGGCTCATAACATGAGATACGGCTTTGCATGCAGACAGTCATTCATGTTGGGCCGAGCTGGCTCGGGTGGTGGGCGGCAAGCAGGAGCAAGGGACAGTCCTCTCATCAGCCATGCAGACTTGAGGATCTTGGTGCAGCTGCTCTCCGCTCTCTGAGAATTCATCACCATTTGTCTGATTTTAAGGAACATAGATTACGAAGATCTAAAGACTAGCATAAATAACAATGCCAGAACATTAAACTGTTTGAACATGCCTACTTCAAACGCTGAAGGAAAAAAAAATGCAGGTAAATGAAGTTAAGATGTTTCAAAGACATTGTATCTTCCAAAAGAGGGAACTTGAGGTTAAGCTTCTCAGTATCTAATTAGGAGACTTTGAGGTTAAAAAGCCTAACAGAATTCGGGGCTATTTAATGGACATACCCACACCTCTAGGTTGAGGGAAATGACGCTGACTGGATGAAAGACACATGGTTCGAGACGCAGTGTGATCCCTGCCTGCGTGACTTAGAAAAACAAACTTCTTTACTGGACATGGATTCTCTTACCTGTAGACTTATGGAATTAACCATTGAACTGCCTCCTAATTTTAAGACATGAGCGTCATACCATTTTACATTAGATGTCGCTACAAGCAAGTCCCCCCTAGCTGTGTCTCCTTCAGACAGAATTGAGAACCAAATGAGAATTCAGGAGGAGACAATGTGTGTCAGGTAGGTCCCAAAGTATCCACAGAGCAGGCAGAGATCAAATAAGAGAGTTTCTTTGATTGTATTTTAGAAAATCTTAGAGATGAAACAAGGAAAAGAGAGAGTTATCCAGAATCAATCTGTTTAGTGACCACAGACATTATTTTGAAGGTTGTGAACACCCCACCATCAATAGCAGAGAAAATAATTTTACCAGTTCTTAAAAGGATCTGGATGAACTGACCTGATGATGAGCCCATTCCCTTTTTCCTTTGATTCTGCATTTTAATATTCAAACTTCTGACTCGTGGGTCCTAAGGATATAACTCAGATTCTTAAAAATGCTTCCTTCCTATTTGGCTTTATGCTTGAAATTTTGCCATTGAAGCTTCATTCCACTGGTTGTGCTTTTTCTAAATTCCCCTCCTCCC
Source organism: Smutsia gigantea (assembly GCA_032199065.1). Taxonomy (NCBI): domain Eukaryota; kingdom Metazoa; phylum Chordata; class Mammalia; order Pholidota; family Manidae; genus Smutsia; species Smutsia gigantea. The sequence goes on along the minus strand of JAVSCE010006822.1, from coordinate 49,401 downwards.
TACTGATCTTCTTTAAGTTGATGCCAATTTTTTGCTGTTGTTGAACTTTGCCTGATGGCCTTACCTTCTACCCTTCACAAATATTCCTCACCAACAGACTCTGTCACTTCCATTTACTACCCAGGTCTGACTGTCGCTGCCACACCCACTTGCCTTTTGGGAGATGGGGGCCCTGCTAAATGCTTCTTAATTTGTAGACCAGCCTGAAGTCACCTTTCAAGTTTCTTTACCTCCGTCTCTGTTTCTTTAGCCTCATTTTCTGACCAAGGGACTCTTTGATCTCGCTTTCTGTTGATAGAAATCTGTCCAGCTTTGCAGTTTCTTCTTCTTTGGTTCTAAGGGAGAGGAGCGTGTTTCCTGTGAGTCCTGATGGCTGTGGTTTAGGGTCCGAGTGCAGACGGCCGCGGGAGGTGGGGCACCCGGGCAGGCTTCCTGAGGACCCGTCTCTGCAATCACTTCCTCACCGCCTTACCTCTGGGGATCACAGTCAGGAAGAGGGGAGCCCAGCCTCAAGGAGGCGGAGCCCCATGGCTGAGTGCCTGGTGGGGCTGTGCGTGACCCGAGGGGATGGGCACGGGGCTTTCTGTTGCCTCTGGGGGACTGAGGTTCCTTGTGGTCAGTGAAGCTTAACAAGTAAGAAAATAAAACAGCTTCCGTTGGTGTGTTTCCAAACCCTGCAGTCCCTAAATTTGGTGACAGATTAACCTAATTATAGGAAGCCGGATGGCTAACCCCTCTCTGTGGGCTCTCAGATTTCCTGGGGGGTTGGTACCCCAGTCTCCAAAGGGGACCCAGAGTAAGGCGGTGTGAGTGTGAAGTCCCCCGACTCCCCTGCACACTCCTTTCCCCAAGAAGGGTAAGAGAGTTGCTCGAGGAGCATGTTCTTTAAAACGAAGCTGTGTTTTCAAGTTATTCCTTAAAAGAGAGGCTGGTGTCACAGGTGTACGATGTTCCTAATGGCTCCTGAAAGGTGAATGCACTTAGTTTACACTGAAAACTTACATTTTCTCATCTGTTATTACCCCTCTGTGTAACGTCCTTCATGACAGGGTGGAGAGATCAGGGGGAGAGTTAGAAGATCAAAGATAAAAGGCACAGTTTCCCCAACAACTGTCCGCCTCACCGGGCTACTCACCCCACTCCACTGCAGAAACAGTGTTTTCAAGGTCTGAGGACGCACCTTTGGCCAAGAACCAGTGGACCTAAAACCAATTCATCTAAAAATAGTTTATCTGCTGAGCAACGGCTTAATGACACATTGATATAAATTCATTTATTTTTTCATTTATAAACTCTAATATGTTATATCAGCTTTTTAATATACTTTTATGCCTTCTATTTTGGCTACTTTTGATCATTTTCTTCTTTGTTCCTAATGTGTTTATTTTTAGTAATTGAGATATAATTGACATATAACGTGTAAGTTTAAGATGTGCAGTGCACTGACTTGACGCATTTATATATTGCAGTGTAATTGCCACTGTAGTGTTAGCTAACACCTCTATTAGGTCACAGAAGTATCATTTCTTTTTTGGGGCAAAAATAATTAAGCTCTAGTCTTCCAGCAGTCTTGAAGCCTATAATATAGTATACTGACTATAAATGCTGTGCGATACATTAGGTCTCCAGAACTTACTTACTAATTGCAAGTGTGGACCCGAAACGACATCTCCCCAGGTCCCCCAACCCCTGGTACCCACCATTCTACTCTATTTTGCAAGTTCACAATCTATGAACAGGAATTATCTGTCCAGGGAAATAAAATACTGAGAACCTCTAGATGATCACAATGTTTCTTCGTAGGAGTAAAACATAAAAATCTCTTGGGTAGTTGAGGTTTTATCCTTCTGAGTACTCACTGTGGAATCCTGTTGGTCTTTGGCCCCTCTCTCACCTCTCAGGCCGCTTCTTCCCTATTCCAACTCCCACTGCTATTTCCTGGGTGTCCTCTGCATCATTTCCTCTGTGCTGTCTGTGTGTCTATTATGCTTTGTATAATTACATTTCATTCTTGAAACTTTTTTGTTAATCTTTTGGTCTTCTTGTGACAAATTTTTTTAAATTGCTAAATGGGCTTTCTCACTTTTAAAGAGGTTGTTTGGATATGAACGTGAGCCACAAAGAAGTAGGACGTGGGTAGCTTTCAAGTCAATATTTATTTTTATTGAGGAAGGATAATAGAAGTTGGTGGGAATGCTGGAAGGGCTCAGGGTATATATTCTGATGTTTCCACACGCACACAACTTTCCTTTTGATGCATTTCCTGATTTCATTTCAGTTTGTGCTTAAGGGGTTCTTGATAGTCTGAATAGGTAAGTGGTCTGGGAATGGGTATCAAGGATCCACCATTTTCTACAGCATTTCTACCTTTTTCTGCAGGCACCAATCTCATCCTCTGTTAGTTTGCAGATGTCTCTTCTGCAGATGCCAGAGAGGCTGTAACAGTGGCTTTCTGCAGCGGCCAAACCACTTCTGACTGCAGGACAAGAGAATCGGTGAGATCATTAGGTCATGAATGGAACACAAAACCATCAACTCTGAAGTGTGAGAGCAGAAGTCTGCTGTGAGCATTTCCCTGTGGAGAAAAGCTGGACACAGGGTCTGGTCAGTTGTTCTGTCAATCGTTTGCCCAGCAGCTCAAGCGTTAGCAAACCCCTGCCCGTCCGTGTACATTGTTGGCATTGCTAAGTCTACACTTCCAGAAGAACTTTGGTCAGTGTCAAAATGAAAAAACAAGCGAACAGATAAAATGTATATTCTAAACACACCAATTTCTTCATTATTCTACTCCTTTGTATGTATCTCCAGCAAGTATTTGCTGAGTGTCATCTATTCACCAGGCAGCTTTCTTTGCACTAATCATACAACAGTGAAAAGGGCACAGATATTTCTTCTCACAGGACTTATGTTCAGTGAAGAAAATTTGGCCATATTAAAATAGACTGATAACTTCAGAAAACAGTAAGTGTTGAGAGCAAAATAATACAATAATGGACCAGACATATAGTCTGGAGGATGGTGTTGATAAAATGCACAGAGAGGTTCTGTGAGAATGTAGCATTTGAACTGAAATCTGTATAATGAGAACAAAAAAGACAAGCAGATATCCGCGTGAGGGTGCTCCAAGCATGCAGGACAGCAAGAGCGGGACCCCTTGCTTTGTTTTCCTTGTGAACAGAAAGCCCTGTGTGGATGGAACGTGTTAGGAAATGATGTTTGATAAGAAAGGAAATGAGATAAAACAGGATGAAGACCCAGTGTGGCTTTCAGGCCACGGAGAATGACATATTCTCATGTTGCAGTTGCCCCTCGGCCCTCCTAAAACCCATATGTATGCACATTCTCCTTTTAAAATGTTTAGTGTTTACCCTTTTCACCGCCACCCCCCACCCCCCACCCCCCACCCCGTCCATTTAGGCACAGGGTAGGGTGAAGGTTTCAGGAAAAACGATGGCGTGGGTACTGAGTTGTAGTATGAGTCCCTTCGAAACAAGTATAAATCTTCACATTGCTTTGCATGTCAATTAACTCAGAAAGAAGCAGAATTTATTTTTTTCTCTCTAAATTTAGATATGATCTAAATACCTAACACAGTGGACAAAGATGCCTGTGTTATCGAGTATATCAGTTAGAAGAAAGAGTAAATTTGTGGGCATTCTAAAGGATCCTCTCAATTGTATCTAACAAGCGAACGGTATTAGAGAGCTGCGGGTGTGTTGCTGTGTCCAGACCAGTATTCCCTCTGGTGAGTCATCTTATTGTAAAGCTGGTTTAATAGGAAACTCGTTAGTGGTAGAGCTGATGACTCAGCGCTAAGTCCTCAAAATAGCGGTTTTATCAAAATAAAATGATAAAAATCACATAAAATGATTTTTCTACTAAAACGTTTAGTAGAAAAGCCACCTAAAAGAAAAAAAATAGGTAGAAAAAAGACAATTCATAGCTTCAGGTGGTCCCACTCTGTTGGGAGTTTGCATACTGTCAAGGATTTACCACCCATGAGATAGACGGTCCATTTAGTGATCGACAGATCCCACCAAATATGATAGCTTTGAAGTGTCATCACACCGCTTTGATTTATATTTGCCTATTGAGGCTATCCCTGGCTAAGAATAGTAAGGCGGTATCTTTAGATTAAAATTTGCTGATGATGAGCAGAATAACATATACAATATACCCAGTTGATCAAGGAATTTATGTATTAAAGGACAGAATTGAAAAGAAAATCAACATCGACTCCTGATAAACATTATTTTAAAAGTAGGAAGAATATTACCTTAACCAAGTTAAAATTCATCTAAACACAAAAATCCATACAGCATTTCAGAGTAAAATACTAGCCTTAATCTTATTAAAATCAGAGGGACAGATTGTCCCCTGTCAATGCTATGCTAACAATAGCCCTGAAGGTGTTGGACAAGGGCCATGAGCCGTGGCTGGGGCCTATGGCTTTCTGCTCCAGCATGCCACTGGGATGGCACAGATGGCATCTGGAAAGGATCTTTAGGAGTGGCAAAAATCATAGGGGTCAGCAGTGCACCAGAAGCTGAGGAATGCCTGAAAGATACAAAAAAATAGGATCAGAGTGAAAGCCTCCATGGCTTCTCAAGCACAAGACATGAGCTTAGAGCCCCAGAGCCCCACTGTGGGCCCGGGCTTGGGGCTGGTCCTCCAGCCGGGCTCCCACTGGGTTCATCCACTGTGTGCGGACGGCCAGGCCCTGGGAGTGCGTGCCAGTGGGCGACACCCCACAGCTGCTTGCGGACCCAAATGTGGCCCTCTCTTGGGTCCCTGGATGGGTCCATGTGCTCACCCGTGGCTAGGTCCCCAGCCCAGCTCCTCACCTGCCCGCCTCCATCCTGACCCCATCACCAGCCTCCATTGTCTAGACACAGCCCTGGGGGGGCCGCTGATGTGCAGCTGACAGCCAAGGAAGTTTTTTGAAATCAGCTGGACAGAGAGACAAGTACTGTGTTATTTCCCTTATATGTGGACTCTACAGACACTCAGAGTGGAAGGGTGGCTTCCAGGAACTGAGGGCTGGGGAAGAAGAGAGACGTTGGTCAAAGTGTGCATGCTTTCAGTTCCGAGATGAGGAAGCTCTGGGGGCATAACGTGCAGCACAGTGACTGTAGTTGGCGATTCTGTGTTGCATACTTGCAAGTTGCTGAGAGAGCAGAGAGTTAACTTCTCACTTCACCACAACAAAATGGTGACAGTGTGAGGTAAGGGATGTGTCGCCTGAGGTCGGGGACATCTCGCTGTACATGCATCAGAATCCTCACATGGCTCACCTTTCATCCCTCCCATTTGCTCTCACCTACTGCATTATTTTCAATTATCTAATTTTTTCTGTTAGTCAAGAAATTAAACCTTTGCTCCCATTCTTTTAGTAGTTCTCATATAATTAAAACATATTTTCTGAATAGAGCAAAGTGTAAAATAATAAAAACATTTACCCTTATGTAATAAGTGACTTTAGATCTTTGTAATCACCATTTAACTCCTCCCAGTTATTTACTTCTCTTGTCAAGTATTTTAATTCTACATATATATTTAATCCCTAGCATTTTTGTACACCGTTGGTGGGTTTCTAAACTGGCTACTCCTAATGTTTGAGAAGATGACATTCTCACCTAGTAAAGCCGGGGATTCGCACACTGTGTGGCCTTGGTCCATCCCTGAGATGGTCTCCCAGGGAAACCAACATATATGTGCAAGAAGTTTTTAACAAGTTTGTTTACGACAGCCAGCAACCAGAAAAATCGGAATTTCTGTCAACACTACAATAGTTAAGTATGTCATTATTATATCAGCGGCAAATAAGAATAGCCCAACTCTTTTCACTTCTAGTTCTTAAACTTACCTTGATTTCTTTCATTAAATTGTTCTATTTTTAAAATAATTTTGTATTTAATGGTAATATATAGGCCATTGTTTATTTAACTGCCTTTTAATTGATGGGAATCAGGTGATTTCCAGTCTTTTGCTCTTAGGGACAATGCTGTGATGATTAACATTATGCAAATATTATTTAGCATATGCGTTAGGGGCGTCTGTGGGCTGTATTCCCCTTGGAATGGATTGCTCAGTCTAAGAACTTAAGGGTTTCATAGGCTATTCATGTTTCATGCTTTTAAAATAGTTTGCTTAGGTCTAATTAACTGTTAACTTTCTCATCCCTCCTGTTTTTGAATGAGATGAGTTTTTTCCTGAACCGAAAGCTTTGTGTAGGGTATTAGCTTTTATTCATTATTTTAACCCTTGCTTTTTATTCAGACCAAAAGAGGTAAGAAGATACATGGCTATTCAGAATATACTGTCTCTCTTCTCCTCCCAGATTCACCCACACATTAGGTATTGCATATTGTTTACCCTATTCTTGGCTTAGTCCCAGTTATCTGCTTGCCAGGTCCACTGCTGGCCCTGGGATGCCCCCACCGAAGCCCTGAGATCTGTGCCTGTGTTGCAAAGGAGTGGTTTCGAGACTGTGCCCCTGACGTGCTAGAATTATCATTTGTGGGAACCTCCTAAAGTGTGGAGTCAGGTACCTCTTTTTTTTTTTCACATTCCTGCCATAACCTAGTTTACTTGAAGATGCTATTTTAAATTCTTTTTCTCACTCATGTTGCTTTTGGGTGATTTTTGATTTAAAAAAAGGTATAACTCCTGAAAAAAGTCCTCTTATAGGGCTTCTCTCATTAGAATGTCTCCTGGGCACCTCCCAAAGGTCTTCTATTTATTCTGTGAAGAATACGCTGTCTTCAGTTTCCAAGCCGTCTTCAATTTCTTTTGAAGTGTTACAGATACTTGTCAAAGGACTAGAAAGTGATAAGGTGAGCCACAGTTCTTGTTATCCTCATTTGACATAACACAAATTTTAAAAAAAGCTATCCATACTCTCACTATAAATTATTTATTGAGCTTATGCATTTGAGTAGACAAGATGTGGTTCATTCCTGACTGAACCCTGGGATGGAGGTGGGACTCAGCGCCTAGCATGAACCACATTTGCTTCCAGATAAAAGTCCATTTTCCCACCAATAAATTTGACCCTTAAAATAATGTGGTTTTTTTTTGGTTACTTATAAGGACTCCAGAGCTGTTGGCAAGGGGAAGGAAGGAGACCAGCACATTGTCACACATAAGGGACTGGTGACTGTGGGCAGTGATAATGGTACGGTTTCCATATATATATATATATATATAATATATATGAAAGCCTATGTGTGACCTCCCCGTGTCGTTCACCCTCAGCTCTTGGTAACCACCATTCTGCTTAATGGTTCAATGAGGGTAACTTTTTAAAATTCCACATATAGGTGGGATGGTGCAGTATTCCTCTTTGTGCATCTGACTGATTTCACTTAGCATGATGTCCTCCACATTCCTCCATGCTGTTGCTAATATGTACATTTATCAAATCATCATGTTGTACACCTTAAATATACACAATTTCTATTTGTCAACTATAGCTCAAAAAAGCTGGAAGAACCTTGTAAAGATAATCATGGGACCTTACATTAGTTACAACCTTACCCAGTCTTTCTGTGAAGAGCTGTTTGTAAACTCAAACGAGTGTGTCCGTCCCACAGTAGCCGTCCACTGTGCCCTAAGCTCATCCCACCTGAGCAAGCACCGCTCTGCCCACCGGGGCCCGACACGTCTGTGTCAGAGCCGCCTTCCATGGCAGTGTCTCCTGTGTCTGAAGCTCCCTCCATGCCCCTCTGATCCTCGGTTCACTTTGCCAATCTGTCTTTCATTTATAAGCATACACAGTCATGGTTTCTCCTGGTAAATCTTGCTCTGTGGGGGCTGCATACTTTAGTCTCTCAAACAACATGAGTTCTCTTCGTCTCTGACCCATGTTTCCAAACAGTTTTAATTTTTCACTTATTGTGATATTCCTCCTTTTCCGTGTTTGTTTCTTCCCGTAAGCCTTTCAGATCCTCTTGAGTAGTAACATTGCTTACTTGCTTTTTAGACCTAAAACTCACAACAGTCCTTGGGAGATGGTATGTGTTGGATATAAGGTGACTGACTGGTAATTTTATTGAAAACCGAGTAAACAGATATTTTCAAATGACTGGGGTTGAGAAGTTTGGGCAAACTGCAAAAGGGGAAGTATTCTAGAGAGGCCCTGAGGGAGGCGTCAGAGAGAAAGAAGGGAACATGGGCGCCAGGGGAGGGAAAGAAGCTGGGCTGCCTCACCCCCCGCCTCCCGGCAGGTCTGCGGCCTCAGTGGCTGCTTTCACAAGGAAACGGACCCACCCTGCTTGATCCAGCCTGTCCTTGGCATTGTCATTATATTTAGCAGAGAATATAAAATGAACCATATGAAACACACATACATACAAAATGCATAATGTGGGAGCCCCGTCAACAGGGACACTGTCTCTGTTTCAGGCGTGGCGGGTGGTCCCAGCCGACACCACACTGCCCAGCAGTGCCTGGCAGTTAGTGTGTCCTAAACAAATCCTTTAAGGCAAAAAGAAAATATTCCCAAGTGCAAACATACAGGTTACCTTGTCTAGCAGGTGTTGTCTTAATAGGCTCGGTCCCACTAGTAATGGCCGGTCTTAACATGACCTGCAGATGATTTAAGCTCTGCGCACTGGACTGGCAGCCTCCGCGACCCTGACATTCATTTCCAGATGTCTGCTCACTGGATCACTGAGGTCACAGAGCCAAAGCAGCCCCAGGGGCTCAGTCATCACATTGGAACATGGTGGCTTTGAAGCTGATACCCTTTAGGTGCCGTCTTAGCGTAAGAACTTAGGGTCGTTCAGCGCCACCTGCGTGTTACAGTCTGTGTTCCCCAGCCCCTCGTTTTCTGCCAACATAGCTCACACGTTAGTATCCCAAAGCCTGTGTTCCTCCCTAATTGTCTCACTTTCTGCACGGAGATTCATGCTTCAGTAACTATTCTGTGTGACATATTTAACATACGGAACCCTTCCTAGAATGTGGAGCGGTGCTTGATCTCAGTAACCCACTGGGGACTGTAATCCTCTTTGAGAAACCCTGTCTTGGGTCTATGCATGTCTTCAGAGTGACCCTGTGGGCAGTTTGTTGGGCCAGTCCCAGTTTATGCCTGTTATTCTGATGGACTATTGTCTCCCTTTACTTTTCAAGTGTCTGGTTTGGGTAAAAAAAGTCATATGCTCACCCCACTCTCATAAGCATGGGCCTTCCTGTCTCGTAATGAGAGCTGTGTGTCATTACTCAGGGTGAGCTCCAGTTCCTCAGGAGGCGAGCGCCTATGTGACTGAGTCCCCCAGGCGTGGCCTTCGCACCAGCTCCTCTGACCTGGAGAGTAGATGTGATGACAGACACACAGCCACTGCTGCAACCCAGTCCTTCCACCTCCAGTCCAGTACCTGCCTACATGTCTGCCTGACATAACTGCCATGCCTCACCAGGCACGCCAGGATGCAGGGTAGGGAGAAAGCAGACTGACCTACAGGCAGTCTGGTTGATGGTGAAGGGATGGTCTGTCCCAGTGAAGCTGTGGATGTCAGGCTTACAAATCCAAAGATTGATCTCCAGGGTCTTGTGTGACCTGTTGGATAGTCATCTAAAGTGCAGACCCCTATAACCAGCCACCTCCTTACCTGGGCACAAGAGAGTCAAAAAGAGGAGAGTAGAGAGAAGCACCTGGGGTCTTGTGGCAGAAGGGCCCGGGAGGAGACGTGGGGTCAGCTTGGTTGGAGGCTGGAGTCTCCCACAGGAAACCCCCAACTGCGTGCCAGAACCAGGGTGCAGACTTGACCCGAAGTACACAGAGGCGGCAGTAACTCAGTGCATGAGGAGGCTGAAGTCACGCGGTCCTTTCCCACAGATTGAGGACATCCTCGTCCTCAGCTGTGTTCTGTCTGCCTGTCCCTATGCACCTGTGTATATGATCCCTGACCACACTACAGGGCCGGTTGTGTGTCAGCACAGCAGAAACGGGGCACCTCTAATAGATCGCAGTCAGGGAGATGAGTGGTTAAGTGGGTGCACGGAGTGACTTATGTAAAGGACACAGCCTCAGAGAGATGGTGGATATTTTAGTGGTTATTTCTACCAAGGGGTAGGAGAGGGAAGGTCAGGAAAGGCCTCATAAAAATGATGATAAAGAACATGCTTCAAAAGAGCTTGGTGTTTTACTGTTACATGGAAAGCATATGTCAACCTCTCTAGATGTTGTGGCCTTTTTAGCAGATTTTTATTATTTTTACATGTTTTATATATTATTATGTTAATTATAACCTGGCATTATCAAAAATGTAGAAAATACAGAAAAGTAGAAAAAAATTAAATTAGAATTCTGCTGAAATTCAGTCATAGCTAATGAGTATGGGAAACTTCCCAGTACAGGTATCCTTTGCTATCTTGGCAGAATAGTCACTGTGATAGTTTTACTTTGTTTTTACCTCAGTCTCACTCTGGATAAAAATCTACTCTGTTGAATATTATGATTATCGGCTCCTGTGATGGTCCCCAGGGATCCCCACCTCCTGGTGTTCCACTGCTGTGTCATCTCCCCTTGAGCGCAGGCTTGGCAGGTGGACAGAACAGCAGAGGGGATGGGGTGTCCCTTCCTAGGTTAGGTCACAAAAAGACCATTTTCCCCACCTCGGGCTCCCTCTTGCTGGCTTACTCAGAAACACCCATGTTCCAAGGGATTGAAGATCTGTCAGTTAGGTTAACCAGGGAAGACCAGAGGCCTGGCAGGTTCCTCCCACCTGCCCAGAGCCCAGCCTTCAGATGAACCTGCATGCAGGCCAAAAGACAGCAACCTTGACATTTTAAATGCCTGATATTATACCAAAATCTTTGGTGGATATTTAAATATCAAAGAGGTGAAATTTGTAAGGGTTATTTGAATAATCTGGTAACTCTTATGTTTTCAACTTGTAAAAATGAAATATAGCCCCCAGATATCCAAAAATATACTTTCCATTGTATTTTTAAAAATACATTAGAATCTGAAACTGCGTATTTTCTTACGTGGTATTAAGTTTCACTTTTTCACTTAACATGTATCTGAGATCGGTCCCTTCCCCCTCCACCATCATGTCCCTCCCTGCTGCTTCTCTTCACTGGGTCAAGTCTGCACCCTGGTTCTGGCACACGGTTGGTTGGTTTTCAGTGTTAATTTTGAATTAGTCATCTTCCTCAGTTCTCTCAGTTCTCTGTGCATACTGGTTACCAGTTGCTGAATAACAAGCTACCCCAAAACATAGCAGCTCACTTGTATTGTCTTCGAGTTTCTGTGGGTCGGGGTCCTGGTGCCCTGCGTCTCTCCCAAGGCTGGAGTCATCGCAGGCTTGACACTCACGACCTGCTTCCTAGTTCCCTCGCGCGGCTGTGGGCAGGACCCAGCTCCTGTGGGACGGAGCCTCTCCCAGCTCCTTGCCGTGCTGGCCTTCTGGTAGAGCATCTCGCAGCATGACAACTGGCTTCATCAGAGCAAATCAGCCAGAGTGTGTGAGCAAGGTGGAAATCACAGTCTCGTAAGACCTCATCATCAGTTAGTGAAAGCCCATCGCCGGGACCATATTCTTCTCATTAGGAGCAGCCGCTGGGCCCTGCCTGCTCTCCAGGGCAGAATACCAGGACTCGGGGCATGCTGGGAGCTTTATCACAGGCTGCCAGGCACAGGTTTTTCAGTGGATATTTGCCCCTGTTAAAAAAAAAAATCATCATCAAATACTGTAAAATTCTTCTAATTTGAACTTTTACTTTTTTATTTTTGTTCCCCTCTTTTGACTAACTCTTGGAGTTTCCAGAATGATTTTAAGAATAGTAGCTAATGGGAAATCCTTATCTTCAAACCACCTTCTTCCTATTCACCAGCATGCGTTGTGCTGAGAGTTAAAGTATATTTTCACCCAGGCCAGTGCACGTACATTTTTTATTCACATGTGTAAAGGAAATGCATCATCTTCTCTCTCAGGCTTTTCTTATGAAAAGTCTCTTTTTCAGTCTCCTCTAGGGTGATACTCAGTCTTTCGGCCCCTGCTTTTCCTTAAAATTGTGTAATTCTGTGTTTGTGAGTGGAGGGTGAGGGGTAACTATCTTTTTTTAAAAGCGGAGGAACAGGAAACATGGAAATTATGTTTAAGTGGGTACACTACAGAATTATCAGTGTAATTGAATGACATTTTACATTTCACATTATTTTACGTAATAATCCTGCATATCATTCATGTAGAAGCCATGTTAGCTTATTTCCTGGTAAACCAGTATAAGGACACCTTCATTATCATTTCCTTTCTGGCTATTAAGAATGGTTTTGAATCATTTGATGCTTTATTTTAGTTTTCCTCTTGTGGTTGAATTTTCCAGTTATGCTGTGTTATGGTCAAGCACACTGGTCTCTGCTCTTTCTGCTTAGAATCCTCGAGGATCTTGGCAGCCGGGTGGTGCAGACAAGCCCTCTGTGTCCTGTGGAAAACCAAGGGAGTTACAACTCACACGTACAGCACTTAGAGTGGCACGTCTTCTAGAGTTTCCCTCGCAAATTGTTGTTGTAGATCCTCTGTCGTCAAGATGTTTCCCACCTGCATGATCAGCGGTGGAGGGTGAAGTGTGGTCTGCGTGGCGCTGTCCCCTCACCCACTGTGACAGCAGCACTGGCGATGGCAGTACACCGCCAAGAGCAGGGGCTGAAAGGCACTAGAGTCGTGAACCAGGGGGACTTAAATCTGGTCGTTACACAGGCTTTGAGGGACTCAAAGGGATGCTGAGGTAACCCCAACCCACGCGGACACCACGCTGTAGGGGACTCGGAGGGCAACACCTCCAGAGCTGGAGGAGAGCCCGTCCCTGTCCTCGGGCCTCTGGGGTCGGCCACCGGCTGGTCGTTGCCTGGATCCCTCTGACGACACAGAGGCTGGTCCCAGGAGCGCCCGGAGGAGGGCCTCGGAACTGACTGTTGCTGCGGCCCTGGTGACCCAAGCAGAATGAGGAAGGGGGCCCCTTCCCTTCTACAAACTCCAGGTCCACAGCTCCACCAGCCTCCCACTGGGCGGAGCCTCCCTGGAAGCCAGTTGGCAAAGGAGCCTGGGAAATGTCCTTTGTAGTCCCGGTGTCACCAAGGAGCACAGTGAGGTGGAGGGAAATGGGGACAGAGTGGCAGTGGGAAACAGTGATGCCACAGTGGAAGCAGAGTTCTACATTTTTATTTTGCACAGTCATAACTATTTTTTGACATGTGGATGTTCTAAGGGGTTATGTCATAAACTCATTTGTAATTTCTTCGACAGGTTTTAATTGATGGAAACCATGTTCCATGGCAAAATGCAGAGATAAGTACAAAACTGGGAACAATTAGGTCAGATTGGTTTGGGTGATCAGCTCTGGTTCTAACTGGGACCAGAGTTTGTCAGGCTCTGAAAAGGATGGAGAAGCGAAGCAGGAGAGGACAATACGTATGAATGAGCCATGCGACCAGCCATGCTGGAGTGTCCTGCAGTGACTTTCCCGGGCTGGGTGTCCACGCAGGGAAGGCCCAGCATCCGGAAGTGCAGGCGCAGGACCCGGCCGAGGCCTCATGCTTGTCTGGAGGGGAGCCCTGAGCTTGCCCAGGAAGCCTACAGCACGCTCTTGAGGCGAGACACTTACCTCTTCTGGCTCTTCCCGCTGTGTCAAGGGCCACAGCAGTCCTCAGCCTTAGTATGATCGACATTTGGGGTCACTCTTGTCTTCAGGTCGTTCCTGTGCGTTAAAGATGTTTAGTGGCATCACTGGCCGTTACCAGCTGGAGGCCAGCAGCAGCTTTCTGGCTCTTACAACCTCAGGTGTCCTCAGACAGTGCCAACTGTGTGCTGGGGGCAGAACTATCCCCACCTGGGGACTGTGGTTCACAGCACCTCAATCCTCATGCAAGGTTTGTTTCTCTAGTCATTCGGACCAATCCTTAGGGTTAAGGTTTGTCTCTAGGATCACTGGGTTGCGTCTGACCTTGAATGAACCCAGAAAAAAGTAAGTGTTATGTGGCTGTGTCAGGAGCAGGGCCAGACAGGATTCTTTTCCTCTTGCCCAGCAGCAGCACACCGCGATCTATACTTGGAGCTGTAAGAGAACAATGTAGGGTTTTCTGCATGACTGGCCCTCCTCCAGGTTTTTATTTGCCTGCGAAGTTGTGCCAGGCCTCAACGGTACACAACGTTACGGGGATGGAAGCTGTGGCTACTGCAAAGCCATGTTCTGGGTGGAGAAATAGAGCAAATTCTCATCAATGAGTTCTGTCATGACACTTGAGCTTCATGGGAAAGTTACAAGCCATTAGGGCTCGAGGGTCCTGACAACGCAAGATGGAGGCGAGAAATGAGGTCTGAGTGGTAGGATATGAGGAGGACCCCAGCCCACTGTGGGCTTGGCACTGGGCAGAGCATGGCCGCGCTGACGCATCAGAGACGGGAACCACAGGGCTTCCAGAGGGAGCTCGGCCCTGCCGGCCCCTTGATTCTGGCCCTTGAAGGAGATGTCAGACTGCGGACCTACAGAACTGCCAGGCAATACATTTGCTTTACTTTAGCCACTAAGTCTGTGGCAGTTTGTTACACCAGGCAGAGGAAGCTGATGTAGTGGTTTACAAGCTGGAGGAAAGCTGCGTGACCGTGGCCAGTGAAGGCTGGGGCCTTGAGAGAGTCCACGGGCCTCGGCCAGGAACACACGGACAGGCCTGGAGCACTGCCTTGGTGAAAGGTGTAGGAGAGACTGTCCCTTGTCTCTTCTGCACACAGTTCAGGTTTCTGGTGGTCTGTCTGATGTGGGGATCTGTGCAGGTTTGCCGTACGCTGCCCTGCTGTCAAGGGGGAGACCCCCGAAGGCTGCGGGGAATGTGCTGGTGCATGTTCCCAGCAGGAAAGGGGGTCACCTCCCTGGATGGAGGACGGAGGGCTGCGGGGCCAGGCAGGAGCGGTAGGTATGGCTGGGGACCCCCATGCAGCCCCAGCCATTGTCAACTGGGAGCTCCTTCGGACCAGAGCCAAACGGTGATCAAGTGAAAATGTAGAATACAAGTCCCGAAGATAGGTTGTGTTTGCCAGTTTTGCTTTATTATTTATTCAAGAATCAGTAAGAATTTTTTTGTGAGAAAAAAAAAAGAAAGAGAGAGAATTAACACCCAAAGAAACAAAAAACTTGACAAAAGTTCATCTGTCCCCTGGCGTAGTAGGCTCGCCTGTGGGTGCTTCCCTGGGGCATGCAGCTGGTCAGCCATCTCAACATCTCCCAGCCTGGATTTCTGAGTAGATGCAAAGTTCCTGGCAGGAGCCATTTAGATGCACACAGACCTCCTTGGATTTGCTCCTAGCTGCAGAGAGGATAGTTACTGTCACTCTGTACTGGTCTCCCTGAATTTTCACTGAACTAGGTGTTGGGGAGTGTCTGGAAATAGTCTTGTGTTGATATTTTGTTGCTATTTAATTTATAAGCCAACACTTACAAATCTACTTCCACACAAAAATTTGGATTTTTGGCATTCTTGAAAACTCTGGCATCATGGGGTGCATCTAAGGGGTAGGCCTGCCCCTGTTAGAAGCTCTAGATCACCATGTAACCCGGCCCCTCTTACTCCGCAGTGTCTGTGAGCACTGACGGCAGAGGTCAGCTCTCATCTGCCATCCGTCCTGTACTGCTGGTTTCCCAGAGGAGACTCGGCTGTATGTGTGTGTGCGTGTGTCATTCCAAGGTGAAATAGCGATCTAGGATCGTACACTCGAAGGAAATCATTAGCAAGGGTATCTGTCTGGGGGAAGGGGACAAAATGCCTCCGTGTTTAGCAGGCAGCTCGTGCCCGTGGGGGTGCTTGAGCCCCAGGCCTTCCTCGCTCCTCGGCACCGTGCACGGGCCTTCCAGGCTGCAGGCCTGCCCACACTAGGGGTGCTCCTTGCGGCCCAGCAGATACTTTTGTTTATTGAAAACGCGGAATGCCATTTGATTCTAGTCCTAATACCCCCCAACAGGCTGCACACCGTGAGGTGCTCCGTGTCAGAGGCGGCTGGACGGTGAGCCTTCTCCATGACAACGCCCTCAGCCCTTTGCTGGCAGAAGGGAAGTGTCCAAAGCAGCACTTCTAGATCTTTCTGCTCTGGAACTCAGAGGCCAGTTCTGGAATGGCTTCACAATGGCCCAGGGCGCTTACATGCTTTCAGTATGTGCTTCCTGAATTGAACCGAAGGGAAACACACCACATGGCCCCATACTCCTCAGTGCTCATGAGGTGCTTAGTTAATGAGGAGGAAGATCAAACATGCACTACCATATTTTACCTAAAATATGAAGTGGGGAATAATTCAAAGTATTTTTTTTGAAGTCAGTGACCACTCGAAGTGTTGAACGCTCTATAGAAACCATTTGGAATCTGAGTTTTTCATTCTCTTCCTTTTATACAGGCGCCGATTGCCTTGGGCTCATCAGACTTACCGCTGCCAGAAGGGCCATCCGGGGCCAGTGCAGAGGGGAAGACCCTGCACTCCTGAGATGGGCAATGGCTCGCCCACCAGTCCCTTGACCCTAGGACTCCCACCGTGGCGTTTCACTGACCTCACTTACCGATGACAAATTTACGGAGGGCAGGAATCCATTTATTCTTCCCAGAACCTGGCTCAAGTCTTGCCATGAAATAGGAATTCAGTAAGTGATTGTGGAATAATAAGGTAGAGCTGTTTCCTGTCCTGTGACACATTTGGAAATCTGTTGTCACGCTGAGCATGTGTGTCCTGGAGTTATGTGTGCCATTTTGCTGCAGCTGATGACTGAGCGTTAAATTTTCAAATGTGTGCTTTTACAAAGCAGAAAATATACAAAAATACGATCATACTGTCACGTATGTGAGAGAATCCAAGTCACATTAAGGGCATTTTTCTTACTCTTCTGTTGTCACTGGCTCTTCGCTGGTGAAGCCTGCATCTTGCATACTGTAGGCACCGTTGCATCCGGCTCTCTGCTTTAGAACCAGAAGAGTCACAATGAACATTAAAGAGGGTCTTGTCTTGTGACAAGATTGTTACCTCCCAGATGAGGAAGGGCGCTGAGAGGAAGGAAGCAGCCTGTCGGGGAACACCTGGTGACCCGGGAGGGAGGGAGAGGGGCGGAGGGAGAGCCCGCAACCCGCTCAGGTTCCCCTCCCGCCCCTCCCCCAGGCTTCCCGCAGAACCTGCCGCCCAGGCCCTGTTGCAGAGGAGGGGGGCAGAGCCCTGCAGTGCACACTGCCGGCTGAGTCCCTTGCTACCTCTCTCGTCTCGGCACACCCCTCTGGGCTGTAGTAATGCCTTGGCCTCTGCTCTTCTAACCATCAGCCCACTTCCCTTTATTTTGGTTGAGTAACAAATCAAAAAAATGAGTTAGTCTTCAAAATTTGATGGTTTTAAAGTTTGGTTAAAAGCACTCACTTCCCAGAGATATGGATTCCAGACATATATTTTAAAACATTTTAATTACTTTCTTCCATCAAACCTGTATGTTTAGTGAAGGTGGCTGTTTTTCTAGGTTTAATCTGATGGGTCTTCAGTAATACATGCGGACAAGGACCTTTTATGTTGAAGTCACCAGCCTTGTGTGCTCCTGGGTTAATATAACTGGATGTGACATCAGCTTTAACGGATCTTCGGGTCCTATGGGGTCGCTGCATGATAGAGCCCTGGGGCGGGATGGACGGTGGAAGGAGGCCGGGCAGCGGGGACTGAGCCCTCACTGGCTGGTCATGCACTCATCCTCGGAGGAGGCGCTTCACTTTCCAGGGCCTTGGTTTTTTTCCTCCCTAAAATAAGGGAAATAGACTAGATCATCAAGACCTTTTCCAGTCGTGTCCGTGAATGGTTTTAAGAGTATCTGCAGCTTTCATAGCTTCTCTGCTAATTGTAACAAGGATAACGTTTGTTAAAAAATACTTTCATGTTTGTTAAAAAAATACTGTTTCCTTAAAGAAAACATTTTCAAGTTAATTCATAGTGCGCTCAATGAGTCTCTTACATATAAGCTCTTCCCAATGGGATGGGCGGCTCAACCCCAGCACAGGGATATAGTCCAGGCCAGACTGTCACCCGCCCTGAAACGCTGGCAGAGTGTGAGGTGCAGGGTCTACTTCCCGCGCGTGCCGCACCCCATGGCCAAGGAGAAGGTGCTGGTGAAGCCCTGGGCCCCCTCAGGCACTCTCAGGACCCCGGTGAGCCCAGGTTTTCAACCTACCGCCTGCTTCTGCCCTCAGATCCTTTAAGGTTCGGTGCCAGCAGCTTTCAGACCTTCCAGCTGCCTTTGGGTGCCATTTTACCCCTCTCCCTCACCCTGGGCCAGTGCTCTCCATGGGGGCGCCTTGCCTCCTCCCTGGGCCACACTGTAGTCAGCGTGGCTGGCCTGAAACCGCCTGGGAGTCCTGAGCCATCCTACCTTCTTTTCTTTGAACGCGTGCTTCCTAGCAGGCACCTCTCATACTGAGGCAGTTGAATAAACACCCGGAAAACTGGATGGTCTCCCAGCTCCCTCTCCCCACTGCTTCCTCCAGTCACTTCTGCAGAAGCCACATTGGAACTACCTCCCTCCTTGCAAACCTAAAGTACCATCTACCTGTTAGCATGAAGCTGTCCTTTAAAACACACATTTTCATAGGAAAGTCTGGATTCACCAAGAATAGGTATGCCTCCATCATGTATTCTTTTGTAAATTTGGGGAAGTGTCCTTCTGTGGGCCGCATAAAGTGTAGCAGTCCGCGGCTCCTCCACATATGAGGACGGCCCACATGCATACCTTTCTGACTGCCTCCTGGCTCCTTCCGGACCCTCGAGGCCCTGGATTCCCAGGAAAGTTAAGAAGGTACTCCACTTGATGTAGAGCAATAAGTTGCTTGTTCCTTTTTGGATCTCCATGTCCAGGAGTTCTGGGAAGTTTGCTGGTCTGGTCCGGGCGCTTGCTTGGATAAAAGCAGGGAGTTCCCAGACCTCACACCTGTGGTCCATGTTTGCCTGCTGAGCTACATGCACTGCAGGGTCGCCTCGGACCCCTGCTGAAGTTCTGCTTTAGAAAGCTAGATGCAGGAGAGGAAAAGCCAGGGTCAGGACAGAGCCTCAGGGGACCAAGGCTATCAGGGTGCAGTGGCTTGGAGATTTCCTAGCCCTGCAAGGAGAGCACCTCGCCTTCCCTCCTGCCCGGGCCCCTGTGGCCAAGGCACAGCTCCTGGGGCAGTATCTCAGGACACGGACTTGTGCTGAAAGCAGAGGAGTTTGGAGACCAAGATTTAATAAAGTTATGCCTCATTCTTTTGTTATCTGGGTTTAGAAACCGCTAGTAACCTTGCCTGATGAAGTTCAACTTTAGCAATGGACAAAGAGGGTTTCAAGCACTTGAGACACGTTGACTTCATTTCATCTGTGCATCTGTGGAGACCCCCTGGGTCAGGGGCCACAGGGCTCAGCTGGCTGGGGCGAGGTCTCCCAGGTCCTCTGAAACCTCAGGGACACAGGGGCTGGCGGTCATGCCCTGAGTATTGAGTCCCCCGGAGGCTCCGGGCACTCGATCCTGCCGAGGCTTCAGCAGTTCATCTTGTCCCCTGGTGGAACTCGGCTCATGAAGAAGAGAACGGTGAGGACAGCAGCCTCGTGGCTAAGGAGAGGAGGAAGCATGGCTTCACCTTCAAGAGGTACAGAACACTTGTCTTCTGCCCTCCAGCACCAGAGGAATGTCATCGTCTGGATGCTATGTGCCCTTGGGTGCCTCCTCCAGAGTATTCCAGGACGGGGTGTTCTATGCCTGCACAGCGGCCGTCAGGAGAGGACTGAGAGTCCTTGTTTCTTGGACACTCTGTTCATTAGGCGCTGTGGGGGCACAGCTTTGACCAGAAAAAAGCCTTGTTAAATGGGAACATAAGCTACAGACTCTATGGCAGCAGATGACAGTTTATGAACAGAGCCATCTCTGTTAAGCTACAGTGAGACAGGCCAGGGGTAGAAGCAGTCAGTTCGGCTAGTGACTAGACGTTGGGAGTGGGTACTTCCCAGGCTTTAGCAGCCCTCCCAATGGTTGATTGCCCCACTTGCTCCGGGTCTGAACGCCCGCAATGCTACGCTCACGGCGACACCACACTGGGCGTTGGTTTGCTGACCATATACTACCTCCCCCGTGAATGTGGGACTTCCTTCTGGCCAGCACCATACTCTGACCCTCTGAGCTGATGTGGCGGTTCAATCATGTGGTCATTTACTTTCAAATCCTCCTCCAAGCAGAACCGTGCAAGGCAGTGGAATGACCCTGCACACAGAGGCTTGGGGTCTGGATCTAAGTTGTAAATATCTAGACCAGCTACTGAGGAGAGGAATGGGCGACGCAGGAAAACTGCCTTCCGTCAATCTCAGTAGCATCTACTGAGACCGGCTGAAGCCAGATCAGGGGACTGACTCTTGACCCCCCTGGGAAAGGGGCCTGATGTTGCGGACACTGAGACCCACTGCAGGAAAGGTCAGCTCCATAGGGTGGAGTGGAGCCTAGAAGTCTGCATTCTTAACAATGCAGTCTTTCCTGTTCCAGGCAAAGAAGGCAAGAATCTGCACGCGCAGTCCAGGTTCAGGCGCCTCTGCTGTGTCAAACATCAAACGTTACGCCTCCAGCACTACTCAGACCTCACCTGCCCGGTGCCCTCTTTCTGGGCACCTCAAGCCCAGATGGCACATTTGCATACCTCGCATCTGTGTGTTGGAGGTCATTGTCCTTAGTGCTTTCTGGCTGGAGGGGGCAGAAGTGACTGGCAGGACCAGTTTCCCAGTTGCCTGGGTGGCGTGCCCCTTGCCCCGGCCTTCAAGGCCAGCATCAGCCTTTCCAGGCGGCGTCAGAGGGGACTTAAGGCTTTCCCAGCAGCCCAGGCAGTGGTGGCTCCTGATGTCCTGCTCTGATGGAGCAAATTCTGAGGATGTTGGGGCGGGAGGCAGGGATGTCACCTCCAGCCTCTCAAGGAAGACGGGAGTGGGCGCAGGGCCCCCATTTTAACCTCAAACTGTCTGTGGTGGCTCTGGTTGCCCAAGGATGCCATCCCCAGTTTTCCAGGCAGTTAGAGGCTATGTCTGGGCCCTTGGGGACTGTACATTTTTCTATAGGTTCAGGTGGCCATGGCCGTGCTCCTACAAGCTGCCCTTCCAGCCCGGTGGCTGCTCGTGTCACCTGAAGGGAACCTGAAATATTTCCTAAGGCCAGGCCAGCCATCAGGTGCTAACGGTGAAGTTGCAGCCCCAGAGCAGCCGTGTGTGTGTCTGCGGGGAAAATCCTCAGGAATTATCTTCAGTAAAGCAGAGATTCTTCTTGAAAAGAGAAATATGCAAAAGGTAATCCACAGTAAGTGTAATAATACTGATAACAGCAAGACAGTGATTATGTTAATGACATTACTATTTCTATTTTCCTAATGGTATTAATAATAATAACCAACCTAAGGACATGGGACATTTGGGCACAGATTCCCCTAAGTGCCTAACAAAGATTCACATTGTTACAGTTTATGTGACCAACAGAGGCAGACAAATATATTTTTTATTACCTTTATGATTATACTGATGAATTAAAATAGAGGAAAATTAAAGGCATAGAAACAAAACAAAAATGGAATGCTAATCTTTTTCTAAATTTTTTTTTGTCCTCCATAAATACTGGCATCTGAGGAGGGAGTTCTATGTAAAACCTGAGTGTTGTATGGAAAATTATGCTCCACATAATGAAAACTTAATGTAAACTACACTTTTTGATTCACTTGATATCCCTCCCATTGCAAGGTGAATGGACTCATGAGCTTCTTCCTTCTAAATTCAAAACCATCAAGGAAATTTGTTGGGAAATAGTTCAAAGCATGTTTTAAAAAATTGAGGAAGTGGTCAAAAGTTTTTCACTTGAGAAGTACCCCAAATGCCAGAATTCTTTTTAGTATGTGCCAATCATGATACCCTAGGAATACTAGTATTTTGAAAATGTGCATGTGTAAAGTTACCTATAAATACACCCCGCCACGTATCCCAGTGCCTGCCCTTTTATTTCTTTCGGAGGGGCTAAGCTACACATATCCCCACTACCTCAGCTCAGCTTCTTCCTCAGCATAAAGTATGCAGGATGCTGACAGGTAAACATACTCCTGGTGTCCATAGTAGAAGCTGTGGGAAAGTGCCCATGAGGTTCTCTGGGGAATAAGTGACCACACCTAAGACCCCTAATGCAGTGAAGGGCTTGGAGTTGAATGCTGGATCTTGCAGTCTGTCAAGTGAATCAGTGAACCAGGAAAGGGCTGATGGGCGAGCCAAGACTGCCATTTAGAGACCGTCTAGGAGGGAAGCGTTGCTCTGTAGTGTGAGGTCGCAGCAGGGAAGCCTTGTGGTCACCGTTCCTTGAGACACAGAGGCCACGTCTCCCCACGGGGAGAGTGAGTCTCAGTTCAGTGTCTTCCCCAAACTCAAACCTTCTCTATCAAATGATTCTGTGCACAAATGTGCTGAAGCCCATTGGGAACCCTTACTACGTGAAAAAAAGTCACCATCATCAGAGATGGATCTTGACCTGCACAATGGCTTGGCTGCTGTGGCATCAGGGCTGCTCCCACAGAGAAACTTGGTCTGAGTTGGAGGAGCCCTTTTGTGGTTGGGCCGGGCTCTGGAATATGGAGGACATGTCCTACATGAACGTGGCACTGCAGGGTCTGACTTACCACCTCTCATCACCCAGGTGCTATCCCAGGGTACTCTTCAAACCTGCGGGCAACAGGGATTCTGCACACTGTGTGCCATGCAAGCTTACATTTCCTGAGCCCTCCATCATCCTGGTGCTGTGGGCCAGCCTTTCCACGCATCGACTACTGCCTTGCACAGACACGAGGAGGAAGATGCCCATGAATTTCTAAGCCTCACCGAGGATGCCATATACAAAGCATGTTTGTTCGGGTGCACGCAGGCAGCCCGTCACTGAAGACACCACCCTAACATATCAAATACTGGAGATATCAAGTGTTTGTGCTGCCATGATGTTTCAAACACTTTTGACCCTTACTGGGACATTGCTCTGGATATCAAGGCAGCTCAGAGTGTGAACCAAGCTTGGAACAGTTGGTGTTGCCTGAAAAGCTGGATGTTCTCATCATTGTGAAAAGTGAAAATGTGTATCATTGCAGTATTTGTCTAAAGAAGGCAGTCGCTTCCAATACACTGACTTTGCACACTTCTTCCAAGGTCCTTATCCTTGTATTCAAACAGTTCTCAGATTTCACAGGTGACAAAATGGCTAAGCAAGTGCAGTATCCTGAGTGTCTTGACCTCCGACCATACAGGTCTCAGCAGAACAGAGGGCCACGTGCTGTGCTTTATGCCATTCTGCTCCATACTGGGTGGAGTTGTCATAATAGATAGTACTTCTATTATATAAAATGTAGAAATAGCCAGTGGTAGAAAATGCATGATGCTAAGGTAACCACTGGTGATATTACTTCCCCCCATCCCCTCAAGCACGTCCTCTTTTATATCCAGAAGAGAGAATTGGAAAAATACAGTGGAAGTATGTCAGTAGGTGGGTAACCAAGGAGCCTTGTGGCTGAGCACACAGACATGGGAGCAAACGGAGGCCCCAAGAGACTCTTACACCAAAGTTCCTGAGTTGGAGGTGCAAGAGGGAGAAACAAAGACAGAAACAAATAGGCCTTAGAACAGTGGGAATTCCTCCAAGCACCATACTGAGCAAAACCTAAATTGAACCTTAGGAAAACAGAATTCCCCCTGCCTTCCAATGTAGTGGTGATTCACTTGCCAAAATACAGAGGTGAGACGGCCAAGAATCACCCTGAGCAGGAAAAGCACCTCCTTAACAATTTATCCAGGGACACACACCTCAGATGGTAATGAGTGTTGGGCAAGTCCCAAGTGTGAGAAGGAGAGCCAGAGGGAACGAGGAGTAACAAGAGGGGCAGAGGCTCTCCATGTATTCCAAAACTCTCTGTACGAGTGTTGACACATGTCCCCGCACGTGTCACACACACACGCACGCATACACACACACAGTCATTCCTGGATGAAGAAATGAAGTGCTAAGGTCTGTCTGTGTGCACACTGATGCCGTTGGGTAGTGGTGACTGCATTCTGCTGTGAGGTCATATATGAGGATATTTTATGTCATGGTTTTGAGTAGTTTGGACATGTAGGGGGCTTTCTGCGTGTGTTCATGGGACATGGCATTCAGTACAAGTTGTGTATACTTGGCTTTGGGGTGTCAGTCTGCCCTGCAAGGGCCCTGGAGAGTACTGGCTTTTATTACTAGCTCTGGGGACTTGGCAGTTGTGGTGTGTTTCAAGAGCCCCTGTTGACAAGGCATGAGATGTTTCCGTTTTTGCAATATGGGATGCATATCCATAAATTTAGTGACTTGGAATAATTGAATTTGGAGTGCATTTGTGTGATAAGGAGGATGGTGTTTTGTTTTCCCATATTGTCTACTGGTATTATTGGGTGTTGTAAAATAAGTTCAGTTTTTGCAAATTGTTAAAATCAGTTTCAGTGGTGCACTCTGGATGAAGAGTGGAATGGCATTTACATAGCTTTGGAGGTGTGGTGTTTTTATTACACACCTTGTGGTCCACCTCAGGGTGGTGCATGGACTACGTGTATGCATGTGAGAATGCACAATGCCTGGCCCTGGTCAAAATTGGGAGTTTGTGTTTTATATGCATTCAGAAATGAGGATAGTATTTAAATTCAGTGACTTGTGGTTAGAGATAGTGTAGGTAAATGGTTTATTTGGAAATTAGGGCCAAGAGTCCTTATGTCTTAACGCTGGAGGCTTTTATGAAGATGCAAATGAGTTCAGAATGATTTTTTCCAGTGTTCTGGGCTTCACATAATATCTTTTAAAGTTGTCCTGTCACCTCTATCAGTAAACGTTATCTGCCACCTTTCCTTAAATAACAGAGATGACTGCTGGGGGCTTGTCACTGCTGACACCTGCCGCCGGGGTGTCCTGAGGGGCCAGGAAACCCTTGTGCTGCCCTGATGACCCAGGGAGGGCACCTCCTGCCCTCAGAACCGCCGCATGTCCCAGAATACCCGTGGACATGGGAACTCGCGGCCTCCTGGAAGGGCTGCTCCTGCAGCCAGGAGCCGCCCCTGAATTGTCTGCATCAGCCTAGAGCCCAGGGGTCTGACTACAGAGTTTTAGACCCGCCAGAATTTCCAGGACTCTGGAAATATTCCGGGTCCCGGTTAGAGCCCTGGAAAGGCTGATGCCGCACTTGAAGGCAAGGGGGTGGCGGCAGCACTTCCGCAGCCTTAGGAAATCCCGGCCCTTAGTGTGAGACACTTGAGCAAGCGCCAGCCCAGGCCCGCCCGGCCCCCAGGGCGCCCCGGCCCAAGCTGCGCGGAGACACCGACGCTCGCGCCGAAGCCCCGCGGGCCGGAACTGCGCCTGCGCCCACCTCCATCCGGGCCCCGCTGCCCGAGCTCGTTTCCGGCCGACCCGGAAGCCGGCCTCCCGGGGGACAAGTCCGTTCGCTGGCGCGCGTCCCCGCGTTTCTAGCTCCCCTCGTACAGAGCCACCCAGCGCCGCATCTCCCGCCGGGACCCGGGTCCTGCGGCGCCCCTAGCCCCGCCAGCCCTGCCTGGTCGCGGTACGCTCTGCTGCCGGGCGGACGCGTCTGCTTCCGGTAAAGTCGCCCCGAGGCCGGGCTGCCACCCCTTTTCTGCCTCCATTCTGTCCCCGGGCGCCCGGCCCCTCGCGCCCCTGGAGCCCGCAGCTCGCAGCTCTCCGCTGAGCCCCCGCCCCGACCACGCCTCCCCCTCAGTCGCAGCCCGCCCCCGGCCTGTGGCTCCCCGCGGCCGGCCCCAAGCCCCCTGCCTGGCGGTGCCTGTCCGGGTGTGCTGGCGCGCGAGGGGAGAGAGACCGAGGGAGAGGCAGACACGGGGACAGGGTGGGAGAGAAAGCTGCGGGGAAAGCTGAGGGTGGGGGAATGGGGCCGATGGGTTTGGAAACACACACCAAGGGTGAAAGAGAGTGTGACCTGGGCAAGAAGCAGTGGAATAAATGAAAATAGACAAAAGGGCGTCAGGAGAGGTGGACGAGCGAGAACAGGAGGGGGGTTTGAGAATTCCTTTTCCAGTTCACATACCCACTGCTGCCAGTTTAAACTTAAACTTCTCTTTAATTTGGATGTTTCTATTTATGTGTTTGTGACATGAAGTTTTAGCCACGTACCCGTTTGTGAATGTTTTTGCCTTAATTTTTGCTAGGAATATACAGTACCCATTTTCCCTCTTTTAATATGTTTTTTCATCTGGTACATACTTAACCTTACTGAGCTGGTTGTAGTATTGTTGGAATGGACATAAAAATACCAATTTTGTGGAGCTTCTCTTCAAGAGATGATGTCTGTGAAATGCTTAACATATCTGCAACACTGAAAGAATATTTGCGTCAGAGAGTTTTAAGTTCATAATATCTAATGAGTTAAAGAAACTTTGGCATCTTCAGCAGCATAAATTAGAAACATGCATTTAGGGACAACAAAAATTATTGAATGCCTACATTCTGTCAGAAGGCTGAGTGACAAATGAAAACTATCAAATTTAATGTAAAAAACTCATCTTGCCTGGACTTTGTTATATGGTTTTCAGAAAGGCTTGTTATTTGGTGACTGTTAAAAAGGAGATTCTAGAATAAGCAATTATTTTAATTTCCTGCATAATCCACACTTGTCATAGAAACTGTCCTTTTCTTTTAAAAAATTTAAATTCTTGTACTTTTTATGTGTTAATTGCTCCATAATGAAATACAAATGAGCAAATTCTGTGTCCTAAGTGTTAGATTGGTTCATTAAAATATGTGTATGTGTGTTTTCCAGGGAGTCTGCCCTCCTAGGAAGACCAGGCCCAGGAACCATGCCCTGCCCCTCAGCCTTCCAAAGCCCAGTGTACTCCCAGCATTAAGGCTACAGCACATCCTCAGCCCTGACTGGCTTGATGAGTTTCTGCCATCTGCTCCAGCCAACCACTTTCAGGTATGTACTTCTGGGATCTTGCTTCTGAGCCTGGGGCTGTTGGTTGGCTAAATTGGACCCTCCTGCACCCCTGCGTGCTTGCAGGTCTGTAGAGCTGCATGACTAGTTCCCTGGTCCTGGGGCATCCTCAGAAGTGCTGCAAAGTCCCGCCAGGGGGTGGGAACTTCCTCTCTAGAGTCACGTGCTTGTTCCATCTCTTCCTGGGCCTCCAGGAGTCTCAGGAAATTTTTCATGGAGTCTGGCGAGCCATGGATATCCTCCCTGGTTTATTCACGCAGGCAACAGTGGTTGCTGGCCCCAGGGAGTTACTTGTATTTTCCAGAGGCTCAGGCAGGCCAGGATGCTATCTCTAAGCCTCCCCTGTCAAAACAGCGACTTCAGGACTCTGGAAAGAAACTTGGGCCATTTATGGACACTCATTTCTGGAAAAGGCATCAGAGTGACCCAAAGATATCTGTGTGTTGGTATTTGGGGAAGGTTCTATAATCCCCTTCAGTAAACCAGACATCTTTCCTGGAGAGAAAAATTGATTCCATGTTTTCTAACAACAGTCAATTACAATTGCTGTAATAATTGCCATCACATTGATTGACAATAATAATGGCAGTGTCCTTATAATGAGCGGTAAGAAGGAAAAGAAACCTAAGGAGCTGGGAGAACTGACCAGAGACCTCAGTGGGGGGTGACCAGATGCCCAGATCAGGACTAGGGGTGGTCTCACAGCCTTAGGTCTGCTCCTTGACATGTGTTCTCTGAAGAGGAAGGACAGCAGCAGGAGAGAAGAAGAAACATGGTGGGTGGGGCACAGGTGACAGCAAGGACTCCTGGGAGACGGCCTGGAGGGAGCTCACTGGGAAGACAGGAGCCCTGGGCTGCCTGCCGCCCCGACCCATCCTCATCCTGGAGCCTCGTCTGGCCGCCCAGGACGGAAAGCCAGCCGAACTGCGGGCCTACTCCCTCCCCCCGTCTGAGGAACAGGAGCGCTCAGCACAGTGCCAGCCCTCAGTGCCAGCTGTCTTTCTGCCATCTGCCCCTCCGGGTTCGCTGTCCACACATCTCTGTCCCATTGTCACTGCCTGGGCTGCTAGGATGGCCTCCCTGTCCCTCAGGCTGGCAGGTGCAGAAACAGCTGGTGAGAATAGTTTTTGGAGAACTTGCAAAATAATGCACACAAAAGGCTGGAAATAAAACACCAAATGGAAAGGGTGCAGTCATTGTGAATAAACAGATGGGAAAGATTTTTAACTGCATGATAATTGTAAACTATGAACACTCAAAAATAATTCACCACTAGATGCCATTCTACCTGGAATAGGCTTTATAAAGAATCCTGTTAAGATCCTCTGTGACAGAAGGATTGTTTATTTAAGGAATTACGCAGTTATGTGGCATTCCATTGGCAAGAAATATGGAATCAGAAACTCTTCTTAAAAGATGCTTCCATATAGGGGATAACGGTATGAAGCATGGAATTCACATGAACTTGTTGTAAAAACTCCTCCAAAACAGACAGCATATGAATATTAATCACACAGTGGTGCCCAAACACTAGGTGCATATGCAGAGAGATGTAGAAGAGCGTTCTATATGATGGGAAAGAGAGCATTCAGCAACCATGGAATAATTTAATCTGTCCTTGCTTAATCTCTGGTAACATAACCAGCATGAAAAATCCTCCTCCCTAGGTTGGTGAAGACAAGCATGTCCTCACATGCTGTGGATGGGATCACGACATACACTGCATTTGGGGGCTAGCACCCAGACAGGGTCTACTCAGGACCACACACACGAGCCCACCACCCGCAGTGTGTCCCCCTCGAGTGATAAACTCAGGATCAAATAATGCTGAACAAAGCACGTTCATGTTGACATCACTAGGAGGCAGGAGAAACAAACTTCAAACCAAGCACTGAGCAGATGGTTAGTTTGAGGTTCACTCTTGTATCAGAACAACAGAGAAAGAAATAAATTGGCAAAACACTCAGAGCATTCAGCGTGTGACTTTTTTCCCTAATTTTTTAATTGCAAAATACATGTAATGTTTACTATCATAACTATTTTTAAGGATACAGTTTAGTGGTATTAAGTATATGCCTATTGTCCAAACTATCATCAGCATGTATCTCCAGAACTGTTTCCATTTTGCAAAACCGAAACTCTACCCATTAAACATTAACTCCCCTTTCCTCTCACATCCCCCTTTCTGTCTCTATGAATGTGTCTACTCCAGGGAGCCCCCTGTACATAGACTCATGCAGTATCTGTCCTTCTGTGACTGGTTTATTTCACATAGCATCACATCCTCCAGGTGTGTCCATGTGGTAGGTGTGACAATGCCCTTCCTTCTTCAGGCTGAGTGAGTCACTGCATGAATATGCCACTTTTTGCTTTTCATTGATCTCTGGCCTGTGGTTTTAACTGAGAAAGGTGATACCTCATTTAAGTGTTTAAAAAGTGTGAAAGCTTTGAAAGATGAGTGATGAGTGGATCTACTTCTACATGCCAGCAAATTGTTAGCCTGGATGAACTGGCGAGGGAAGGGTGACCGCCTCCACTGGAAGACACCACTTGTCAGCGAAACTGTCTTAAACAGACATTTTCTAGACAATCAGGTGGGCCTAGGACATCTTTCCCCATCCCCCTACCAGTCCAGACCTGTCACTGCCTTGGTCGGTGCGCTTTGAATGCTCTGAAGGCTCGTCCATGAATTCATGTCAGCAAAAACAAAGCTCATGAATGAAGGGGACAAAACGAACAGAAGGCTGAAGAGGGCGAGGCGGTGTGGGAGGGGGGAACGCTGACAGCTGGGCCTGCCTCACCTCAGAGGAGAGGAGACGGATGGCAGCCACTGGGCATGAGACATCCAGAGGCTTTGTTTAAGATGGAGGTGCGGTAACATCTAAATACTAACAGGGATGGCTCTATTTGGGAGGGAGTGGTTTAAGATAAAGTATGTATTTTACAAGTAATAACATGGAACTCATGATGTGGTAGGAAATAGTAGAACCCAAACAGAGCTGGAAGGAAAGATTTTAACTGGGATCAAAGGCTACGGGGAGTGCCGTAAACACTGGATTGCCGGTGCAGGAATGCTTTACCATTTAATGGTCGAAAGCGTCTACCTTCAAAATTATGTACATTTTGAAGTAACTTACAAACCATCAAAATCTCTTGGTGTTTGAGGAAGAGTTTGTTCCCCTGATCGTGTAGGCATTCTTCCTGATCACATTTTCTTGTTAATGACCATCATAATTCATACAAGTTTTTATAATGAGCCTCAAATTGTTCTTCACCTTTGAATTAGACTCCATGGACTTTTATTTTTCATTGTTTTATGCATGTTTTTCCAAACTGAATTTTCATAAGCTCATGAATTCCTTTTTTTGTACTTTTTAAAAAAATCATAGAATTGTTTTTGTCCTATTATTTTCTTTGTTATGTTTACCAGCAGCATGGATTTTAAGGGCTGTGGCCTTGTCTTTCACAGCTTCAGTTTCTCTAATCATTTCAGAAGTTTTCACTTAATCCTTTTCCCTTCCGTTCACTGTAGAGCCTGTGTCCAGAGAGCTGAGTCTAGCGCACTGTCTGTTTGCCTTTCTCGTGTCTCCCAGCACAGTCACTTCTCTTGGGTGGTTTTGTTTTCCTTTTGGAAATTTGGAGCTCTGCCAAGTCATTTTTCCTTTTTCCTTGTCTTGTAATCTCTTATGATCATTCTTGTAATTCGACTTTGAAGCCCTATCTTTAAGGTTTTTAATAATTTGTAGGCCATCCACTACTAAAATTATTGGATAACTTAAAAGATGTTCTACTCCAAGGCAAAGGGTCCGTTGAATATTAATATTCGATTACTTTTTCATTCCTCCACCTTTTTATACTTTAGCCTTTTTAACACTTACTCTTGGTTATTTTTTTCAAGTCATTTTCATTGAGTTGGATTCCCCTTAAACTACATGAATTCATGGTGCTAGTGTGGAGAGAAGCACCTGTTAGGGTTGGACTGTATCAGGAACTCTCCCCAGCTCAAAGTAATTGCCACTGAGGACATTTGGGAAGTGGCTGTGAGCTTGTTGCATTTCCATAACCTAAGAACAGTCCGCTACCAAGGGGCTGGTGTGTGTTTACGGCCCTCACCCACACAGCCTTCCAGGGCGCCAGCCCCCTGAAGCACAGACAAAACAGGGTGCCACCTGGTACACTCTTCCCTCCCACTCACAGGGCCTTTCCTGTTTCCTGTGTGTAGGAGTTCCCTCAATATCCCTGTATTTCCTTAGAAGAAAAATTTTGAAGGTAAATAAATGATTTTATATTTCAAGGCAATCTGAATTTGCCTTGAAGTCAAATCCAACAATCCCATGGCCAATGCCTTACTAGTTTTCCTAGATTTTCCTTCCATCTCCTCAAATTTTCCTGTATGCCCTGAGTGACTCAATAAACCTTATTAGGCACTGGAAACCCTTTTGGACATTGGAAACTGTCCCGGATATTGGCTGCCTTTCCCCAGTCCTTGCATTAATCTGGAGCTTCTCTTTCCGATCTCATTAAAAGCTCTGTCCTTCCTGCTGGGTGACTCACAGGAAAATAAGAAGAAACAGTGCCCAGAATCCAGCTTTCACCCCCACTAGCCTGATCACCCAGACATTTAAACAACTTTAGTTCCTCAGACCCCTCCACTCTCTAGAAAGCAAAAGATTTAAATTCTCCATCACAGCATGTGTATACAACAGGCAGAGAGCAAAGCTCGGTGACCGCCTTCGCACTGCCTGCCTCTGTGATGCTGAAGACATTCTCCCTTCCACATATTACAGAGAAGGTCTGGATTTCCAGGAGGGGACCACTGTCCTGCGGGAGGGGTGTCCCCATTATTCCAAGAGCAGGTACCCCAAAGCTCAGGGCAGAGGCAGGTGTTGGAGGGTGTAGAGCAGAGGGCCCTGACCAAGTGCCCTGAAAGGGAACACTGCTGTAAGGGCTTACGGCACGGTTGGAGCAGGGCACCCCACCACTTTTTATCCACATCCTGGTGGACGTGGAGTAAAGCAAGAGGTCAGAAGTGAAGTCATGAGCGCTCATCAGGTTTGGAGACGAATGTCAGCTTTCTCCCTCCGAAGAGTCGGTAAACTCTGGAAGGCATTAGTGGAGCCCTTACACTCTGGAGCCGCACATCTGACACCTTACAGGGTGTGTGGTCTCTGTGTGGGAGAGTGCTTCAGGGTCTCTGCCGAACACCAGGGATTGTAGTTATTGCACAGGCTCCTTGGAGGGCATACAGATGGTGGCTCAGTGGAGCTTTGATACTGTCCAACAGCCCCAAACATCACTTCCACTGGCTGATTCAAGTTGCAGGCAGTTGATTTCAGTCCTTTGATTATTGGAATGTTCGGCTGTTGCCATGAGACGGTCCTGTTGTGAGGCATCTCTTGCAGAGGTGATAGAGGTTAGAGTTCCAGTCAGTGAGTGGGGGGCACTACCTGATCTGAGGTATAAGTGGCTCTGAAATTATTTCTGCTCTAATTAAGGGAGCTGGGAAGAGGTGCTCCCACCTGACTAAGCTCTAGCCGGCGCTGTATACTTAAGCAGACTCCCAAACTCCCGAGCCCCTGGCAAGTCTGGTACTGCACAGCTCTGAAATTGGTAAACCATGTGTCTTTGAGGAAAGCAACTTTCCTCCACTCTTCCAGCACCCGTCCTGGACCGTGTTCATGCCTTCGGTGACAGGCAGGTGACCGCCTTGGTAGGCTGCAGGCTCTGTTTCCTGGAGCTGGTGGCCGTTCCCCTGGCATCCAGCAAAGGGCTGATAATGGCCTTCTGTGAGGGTGATGGACTCTGCAGTGTAAAGCTGGTGAACTCAGCAGGCGGGAGTCCAGAGGCTCAGTATGAGGGGGGATGGTCTCACAAGCCAAGTACTATCTCAGAAAGGAGAGATTCACTGCAGCAGCTGAAGCTAAACATCCGCCCAGCACTGGGCCTCCCCCTACTTCTCGCATCCTGTTTGCCTGAAGATGCCCAGATGCAAACCCTCAGGCTCCTGGGAGTCTGCACCCCAGAACAGGGGAGGGGGTGCCGGAGCTCTCCTGCAGGACGCTCTTTGCTGTGTGCGACTGTCCATTCCAGCCAAAATCCACCCACTGAACAGTGGGAGTGATGCCACAGCACGACCTTGCCCCACTCCTCCCCACCCTTCCCTACACACCCTGTGCCAGTCTCCTCCTTTCCCTTCCTGCTAGATGGGTGCCCTTGGGGCGAGCTTCCAGGACACTGGGAGCCGTGAGAGGACATGAGTCACCAGAAACTGGTCAGGGAACAGGCTTTGAGCCGGAGACATGAGCCTGAAAGGTAGTTCAGCCACTCAGATGCTGTGTGGTTTTCGTCAGTCACATGAATCCCATCCAAGAAGAGTTAAGACAGTAATGACAAATGTATGATGTATTCTGAGGAAATGGCATGATTATAAATAAATACCCTGACATCTCTTATGTGATCAGTATTGATGGCATGTTTGGGTAGATGGCTTCTTGGCACTTCCATAAGGGTTATCCATAGACTTGGGGCAGGGCTGGAAGATGTAACTGATTCAAAGAGACTCCTTTGGCATAGAGCCTTGGAATGGACACCTGCTAGAATGGGGTTTCTGACGTAGGGGCCACAGTGCTCACAGTGATTATCTCTGGGGAAATGGGTTTGGAGTTGTATAAATTTTAAGTTCTTAAAACTCTTTATTTTTTCATATTAAACACTTCTAGAATGAATATGCTTTAGAATTCTTAAAGCATGTTATTTTAAAAGTAATGTTCTCAATTTTAAGTGAAATTACAAGATTCTGTATGAATATTAAATAATGGAGGATATTAGTATCATGTCAACATAAATGCTAATGGGGGCAAGAAACCACATTCTGTGGTCCTGTTGGAGAGGGAAACAGTCATTGGCCTTAGACATTTGTGCAGTAGTGAACTGGCTCTGATTCATACCATGTGGATTTCCTTCTATATCAGGGCAAAATTCAAGCTAACAAGGGCATACCACCCAGTTCACAAAATCCCTGAGTATTTTATAAGCCATTCTTAGGAGCCAGTACATGCCAGGTCAAGCGTCACCCTGGAAAAGGCAGGCTCACTGGGAGGCCCTGGCTTGGCCTTCAGGTAGGCCATTCAGGATGGCTCCTCCCGCCTCTGATGCAGCAGCCCCTTGAGTGGGCCAGGCATTTAATAGCTGGGAGGAATAGAGGCCAGAAATGGGATTCTTCTCCCTCATGAAACCAACCCTGTCACAACAGTTGCGTCTGCTTGAGAAGAGAGGGCCTTCTGTGCTGCTCAGGACAGGCCTCGGCTGTGACCCACTTTCTTGCTGCGGTATTAACATCATTCCTCTTTAGAGTTAAGTGGGTCCAGCATTCATTCAGTGACCTGACTGAGTTTTGGGATACTGCCAAGGCTTAGAGCCCCAGGATAGACTAATGTCTAAATGTCCCAGCCTCTTCGACCCACATGTTTCCACATGAAGTCACTCTAGAAGGGTGAAGTATGGCTTCCGGCTGAAGGCTGAGCAGAACGAGTGCCAGCAAAGTGCCATGGTTCGGCCCTGTGTCGGTGTCCCTGACACTGAGAAGGACTTTGCTCATAGTACACTCGCCCTGCTTCACACACTGAGCGCCGTCCCTGGGTCTCCACAGGCCACACACTCTCTGGAGACTGGTGCAGTGGGGTCACCACTGCTCGCGCCTCACACAGCTCACAAGGGGACAGTTCAGCCGGCAGTTGCGGGAAGGTGTCCTCCCCCGGCCTGGGGAGACGTGGAGGTTTGACGCCACCATCAGACTGAACGTTCAGGGAAGGCTCCAGAGGGGATGTGACATGTACACAGATTCCTGAAGAAGAGTTTCTTCTTCAAGAATGTCAAGCTGGGGATGCAAGAGAGGTTCAGGAAAAGGGCTGTGCATGGATGAGACAGTGAAGCCGCTGGCATGTGGCCCATGACACCATGCCTACCGGGTAAGCCGTCTCCGTTCAAGTAGGGATGACAGAGCACTGAAGTGGCGAGTGACCATGCCTGATGGGTACCTAGGCCCATATGAAGAATTTGTCTTTTGCTTAGTAGCCATTCTCATCACACTCTTCAAGATTCTGCCCCACATCAGGATCCCTGGTGTGCATACCGAAATCACAGACTCCAGGTGTCCACCCTGGGCCCGCTGGAAGGGCTGCTGGGTGATCTTCCTCATTCCCACATTTGCCAGGGGATCCCAACCCGTGAGGACTGTGGCTGGCGTTACTCAGTCCTGGGTTACTGCTGTCTTGCTCACCTTTGCATTGTGGCTATTGTATTTTTTTTATGGTGCCCAAAAGATTATATCCTAATTGCCAGCACCTTTACTGTAGAATATAAGGTAACTTTTGTTTTTTACTGTTTCCTCTATCTTAAGTGTTCACTGCTATTTACTGGATTGCCTATAGAAGATCCATCTATCTGAGAGACTGAGGGAGAGAGACATGGAAGACAACAGCTGTAAAGTCCTGGGCTGGGAGAGCTGTGGAGAGTGGTTCAGAGATATACTCAAGCCCCTCTGAGCCCTCGTCCTCCTGCATCTGTGCTGGTACTGCCCCAGTGCAAGTAAGCACAGCAGTGACACACGGTTTCCAGCACCAGCACGTACCCTCGCTCACGCTTCTGTGCCTCCACCAGTCCTGGGAAGGAGCTGGGGGTGGGGGTGGGGAGGGGAGCCTGGCCTGCTGAGTCAGCACCTGTGCCCTTGACCGCTGACCCGCCCAGGACCAGGCTCAACACTCTCTGGGCCTCAGGCCCCTGGCCTCTGTGATGATGGCAGCAACGGTGATGACAGGATGACAATTTTTTTAAGTCAAAAAATTTTTTGTCCTCAAAATGAATGTATATTGAATGTTTTCTTGAAAATCTCTATTCCCAAGTATCTTAAGATAGCTGAATCTTTCAAAATTTTAGTATTTTCAAAAATGCTTAAGCCACATCCTATTTATAGGAAAATCAATAATGAAAATCATTTATTCAAAGAAGTCTTGATATTTTGAAGTTTCTGGGGTTTTACAGTCCTTAGGCATTAGCCAAATCTGACTGGAAGAAGCCTATGTGGAAATGTTTTTTGTTTTTTATTAGTAAAATATGCACACTCTAGATACCTGAAAGAATACTTCTTTTGTTTATGTATTTTAAGCACAAATGTCTCTACTTACACAGAGTCACCTTGATGCTCACAGCCTGAGAGATAACAGATTACAAGTCCTCTTAAAAATAAAGAGCAGGATAGATCCCTTGTTTTAGCTTCTCTACAGTGTTGCTCATAACAACCCAAATCCACAAATAGGCCTCTGGGGAAAGAGATTAAGGTCACTTTGGAGACTTTTAGAAGGATGAAGAATTAAAGGATAAAATATGTTGGTGAAATAATAAACAGATGAATGAAACATGATAGCACAGAAATACACCCACACAAATACAGTCAACTGATATTTGACAAAGGAGCAAAAATAATATAGTGGAGAAAAAGTGTTTCGACAATGGGACATCATTGGGCGGGGCCAGGTAACAACTGGAAATCCACATATAAAATAACTGAATCTACTAGACACAGACCTTAACACCCTTATAAAAAAATTAACTCAAAATATATAACAGACCTAAATATAAAACACAAAACTATAAAACTGATAGAGAAGAAAATGAGAAAATCTAGAGACCCTTGGGTTTGGCAATGACTTTTTAGCCAGACGTGACCCATGAAAGCACTAGTTGATAAGCTGGACTTGAAAGGTAAAGACTTCTGCTTTCTTTGAAAAATGCTATCAGGAAAATGAGAAAAGCCACAAGTGTGGGGAAAATATTTGCAAAGTACATATATATGATACAGGACTGTTATCCATGATAGATAAAATACTCTTAAAACCCAAGGAAATGAACAACTCCATTAAACATAGGCAACAGCCCTAAACAGCCACTTCATCAAAGAGGGTACAGATGGAAAGTAAGCGTATGAAACGGTGCTCGACATTATGTCACTAGGGAATTACAATTTAAAATGAAAACGTGATACCACTACACATCTATTAGAATGGGGAAACTCTAGAATACTGAGAACACCAAAGGGAGGTGAGGATGTGGCGCGGCAGGAGCTCTCATTCACTGCTGGCACAAATGCCAAGTGGCACCACCACTTTGGAAGACAGTCTGCCAGTTTCTGACAGTTGAACATAGTCATACCATGTAACCCAGCACTCATGCTTCTTATTTATTTATCCAAATGAGTTGTAAAACATGTCCACTCAAAAATCTGCATGTGGACGTTCTATAGAAGGTTTATTCAGTTGCGAAAGCGGAGAAGCAACCAGGATGCCCTTCAGTAGGTGATGGATAAATAGACCAACCATAGACTATCCAAACAGCAGAATGTTATTTAACAGTAAAAAGAAATGTGCTGTCAAGCCGCCATGGAGGAACCTTAAATGCATAGTACTGAGTAAAAGGAGCCAATCTGAAAGGCTGCATGCTGCACGATTCCAATGCTGTGATACTCTGGAAAAGGCAGAACCGTGAAGACAGTGAGAAGATAAGTGGTCGCCAGGGCTTGGGGGGGGGGGGCGAATAGCATGAGGACAGGATTTGTAGGGCACTGAAAATGGCTCTGAATTATACTGTAATGGTGGAGAGATGTTGTCATACATTTTTCAAAACCCATAGAATATACGCCACCAAGAGTGGACCCTAACACAGACTGGACTTGCCGATGATAATGATGTGTCGGCGTAGGTTCACTAATTATAACAAAAGTGCCACTCTGATGTCAGATGGTGGTGGGGGCAGGGGCGGTATGTAAAGGGACTGTCTGTACTTCCTGGTCCGTTTTAGCTTTGAACCTAAAATGACTCTAAGAAATAGTCTTTAGAAAAAGAGTGAAAGGATGTCATCTGCTTTCTGTAATTGTGTCTATGTGATTTACCTGTTCAGTGAGGAAATACTTTGTTTAAAAGGTATGCCTTGATTAGATTTATGTTGACTGCAATTGGAGACTCGAGGAGTTTCCTGTTTGGAGGAGTAGAGGTATTGTCCTGAGAAATACTTCATTTTAGGTGTAAGTCTTCAAGCAGAGTTAAAAGCTCAGAAATGGAATCCAGATAAGGAACTGGTCACTTTCACTTTAGACAGCAATAGGAGGAAGTGGAGCACCTGTAAGATCCCGTGTAAGGGGAGATCAGGCCCTCACATGCAGGCTCAGACGCCCTGACAGGACAAGGAACCCTGCGGGGGACAAGGAGGAGGCCTGGTCAGACTAGCAGGGAAACATGAGGCGGGGGTGCTGGGTGAGGCGAGAGCGAAGTTCTGGAGAGGATCAGAGGTCAGTGCTTTTGTTTCCAAGTAAGAATTGCTTTATGGGGAGAGAACTGGTGATGTTAACATGTGTTTATAAAATAATCATTGGTGGTCTTTGCAAGTAAGGGATGGAGGATGTGAGGAAACGATACACACACTTCCATCTGACTAGAAGGGAGGAGAGAAGGGCTGAACTGGAGAAAAAACAGGCTCAGAGGAGATTTTTGCTTCAAGTTAGAAGAGACATAATGAGCTTAAATGATGAGGGGATTGGTTGTGGAGAGATGGACAGGTTTCTGCTAAAGGAGATGTAATTTATAAACAGTGTCCTCAACAAGACAGGAGAGAAATGAATTCAACTGACAATGGCTTAGCCAGAGGTGGTAGCATGCCTCTTCGGTTTGATAGGACAAAAGGAGAAACTGATGGGTGTGATGCAGGCATATTTGTAGGTGTTATGGTACACTGAGTAATCTGAACTCTGTGCCCCCAAAAGTGAAATGCTCAAGTGCTGTCAGACTGCAGAAATGTGACAGTATTTGGAGACAGGGCCTTAAAAGTGGTAAATAAGTTAAAGTGAGGTTATCAGGGCAGATCCTAATCCAATTTGACTGGTATCTTTGCAAGAGGAAATTAGGGCAGACAAGTCCAGGGAGAAGACTGTCATCTACACGCTAAGGAGGGAGGCCTGAGAAGAGACCAGTCCTGCCGACGCCTTGGTCTCGGACGTCCAGCTTCTAGGGCTGAGAGACGGTGCACTTCTAAGTCAGCCAGTCCGTGATCTTTGTTACAGCACCTTAGCAAACTAATACCGTATGTGAGATAGGACATAAGCCAGTGTTTTAAAATGTGAGACTGTAGATTCAAAAGGCACAGAGAAGATTTGAGATATTTATGAAGCATGGAAGAAGTATGTCCTTTGCAAACAGTCGAGTTACCAGCTGTATTTGAGAGTCACTTGCAGTAGTGATTCTGTGTTTAGACAGGGACCAGCTCCTCTTTTGTGTGTGTCAGATGCAGTCACAGAAACACAGGTACATGGAGTCGCCTGTTGCTGGAATCTTGATGGGGAAACTTGGAGAAGAGTAAAAAGGACGTAAGAAACATGCTGGTCTGTTGAAATAAGTGTGATTAAACTGGACAGGAAGAATGGAGAGAACAAGCCTGATGTGTGAAAAGCGAAGGCAGTACCCTGGGGTTCCCATGTGGCAGGAGATCTGAGTATGGAGTGTAACGTTGTGAAAAAGTAAGAGGAGGTTGTAACAGGGTGGGGCTTCTGATGATTAATTGGGAATTTAAGCATTGGAGGCAGAGCGACATTAAAATGACAGATGTGTTACTTTCTAGCTGTGAAACTTACATTACCAAAGTTTTCTGAACCTCTCTCTTCATGTCATTTGTTAAATCGGTAAATAAGCCAAAATCGCCAGGTTTACTTTGAGGGCTGAATAAGCAAATACATGGTAAATATCCACGCACAAAGCCGTCTTTGATACCAGCTTATCTTTTTTTTTTTTCTGGACCACAAGTACAAATGGGTGAGTTAATTCTACTTTTGTTTATGACACATTACCATTTTTCCATGAAATACACTTGTTACTGATATTTTAGGGGAGAAATTTGTTTATGGATGTTCTCTCTCTTGCACATGTATGCATATACTTGTATTTGCACGGCCACGCATGTGTGTGTCACGAAAGGGGGTATTGCAGGTAATGAGGATCAACACGGGGCAGGATTGGGAGGATTTCAGTTGCCACCTGACTGAGCTGTCAGATTGAGGGACTAGAGTTCCTCCTAACCCCGGCCACTCCGCGTCCCCTGAGCCTCCTTGGCCCGGAGGCGGAGACAGTGCTGAGAGTAACGCTGGGACTCAGCATCTGCTACTTCCTGCGGCAGGGCTGTGAGGTCTGAGGCTGGCAGGATGGGCCAGTGATCCCTCCAAGTGAACTGAGTACTTGGGCCGATTAACCCCGTCATCCAACAGATTGGCAGGCACTTGATCTCCAGCCCATGGGGGCCGAGCGCAGGAAGGGGTGGGGCGCCAGTGGGCTGCCTCTGCTGGGGAACTCCTGGCAGGGCGTAAGGCGGGGGGGGGTGGGTTCCAAGAGGTCGCCAGTGTTCACTGCAGGTGGAAAGCAGTATCTCCACGTGGCCTGGGTCAGGGGCTGCCGAGCTTGGGGGTCGGGAGGGAGCTGAGGAATTCCGGACGGCCCGGGCCAGGGAGCACATAGAACTCAGTGCTCATCGTGTTCTTACCCTGGGGAGAAGAGTCCCCTGTGAACGGCTCAGAGCGCACCATTTGTTTTCCTTGGCCTCAGGGCAGGTGGGAATGGAAATGGAGCCCAAGACTGGAGCCTCAGGGCCTCTTTCTCTACCCCCAGCTGTGCCTGCTTAGCGCGTGGACTGAGAGTGAAAGCTCAGAGGGAGACGCCTGGCCCTGAGGACTATGCAGCCGCTGGTGAGTAAGGGAGCCCCTTCCCGCTGAGATCACACGTGCTGGCGGGGGACAGGCCGGGGGCTCCTGTCGGCTTGGATGTTCCAAGTGCCATCAGGTGGCGCTCAGGCCTCTGGGCACCCATTAAGTGTGTCCAGGCCTTGAGGGTGCTGTCCCAGGTCAGGGACTCCGCAGTAACGATGTCCTTCCTACCGTCACACACCTTATGCCAGCCTCCCTTCAGCTGGTGTATTTATACAACAGATGAGAGACTTTCTCCAGTCTGGGCCTCACTGGGAAATAATCACGTTGTTTGCTTACTTATCTTTCTTCACCATGCCCCACAAACCATTAGAGCAAAGAACAGGACATTATCGTCCAAGAGGGACACAGTGATTTCATTGGGGGAGTCCAGTGTTACAGGTTTGGGTTGAGAGATGTGAAGTGTTGATGGGAGCACAAGAGTTGAGGCCAGAGAAGGCATGAAGAATAATTCTCTTATTATTTTCCAGTTGTAAAGTTTTGATAGCATATATTTGCACTTTTGGAAAACCTCTTAGATAACGAAAATTCTTATCATCCTTGTCCCCAGCCACACAGTTTACCAAACATGACCAAAGGTTAATTACAAAAAGGTACCAATGCATAGGGAGCATCATTTCCTTCATTGTGGCCGTACATTTAGGAGGAGAAGAGGGCTGTTGATGATGGCTCAGGCTGGGACTGTGCTTCAGTTCAGTCGTCTCCGAGGTCACTGGCTTGTTTGCTATGAACACCTGAGTCCTGTATTGTTGAGTGAGACTAGACCTGTTGCTATCAAGGGCAGTATGACATGTGGCCGTTTCTGAAGAGTGCTGAAGACAGCTCAGGGTTCTCAGACGTTATTAGTAGGTAATGGCCTATATTTAATACCTGTTCACATAGATAGGAAGAACTTTGTACATTAGTTCACTGGGTCTTTCAATACTCAGATCATTAAACCATTTAATAGATGGGAAATCGATGTAACCAGTCACTCTGATGGTCTTTTCATCCCAGTCTTGATGGGATTGTACATGCCTAGTTTGCTCTCTTAGCCTCCTCCCCACATTCTTTACTTCTTGGAGGAAAACAAAAAAACTGTGGCCAAGGCACTGGGAACAAGTCTTAAGGGCAAGTCTGATGGAGTTAGGGCCCTAGGGGCAGCTGCAAAACTAACACAAGGCCCCAAAGGCAGCATGCCCATATCATTATCTTAAACTTTTTTACAGCTTTCTGTGCTGCTCTTTTAACAACAGGGTGAGTAATGGGCAGAGAATAACTTCTGGCTTTTTGATCAAAGGGCCGTGGTTTCACACTATAAATCTCTGTGATCCCAGATGCCAGCTCAACCCCCTACTTGAAAATCGGGAGCAGTTGCTCTGTCTAAACCAGAATATTTGTGATGTTTTAGGAATCAGTGATGTTTGAAGATGTAGCTGTGGACTTCACCCAGGAGGAGTGGGCCCTGCTGGACATGTCCCAGAGGAAGCTGTACAGAGACGTGATGCTGGAGAACATCAGCCATCTGGTCTCCGTGGGTGAGTCTGTATGTATATTGGTAGGCAGATATTCATTTGTTCAATCTCTAACACTCAGAGCAAAATAGGGTAACAGTGAATATTTTTGAATGCATAAAGTTTTTTGTAAATAATTATTCTCCTCAAAATCTTCAAAATCTTCAGGCTGAGACTTGAGACCAGACCAGTGAAAATAAATATAAGCTCCAGAAGAATAATGTTAGCTACTGCTTGAAAATAATATTCAACCCACTGTAGAGACCTTTAATTTCTCCTCTTTTGAAAAGAGAGATACTGTGTATTCTGTCTCTGAACTTGGGCGTGGGCATCAGCAACTAGAGGGCTTCACTCTACTAGAGAGCGTCACTCTACCGGAGGGCGTCACTCTCCCGGAGGGCTTCACGCTCCCGGAGGGCTTCACTCTACCGGAGGGCTTCACTCTACCGGAGGGCTTCACTCTACCGGAGGGCTTCACTATTTTGGATACATAATCTCATCATCTGGATTTCAGTGTTTAAGGTGTTACCTGGGCTGTACTTCAGTGTTCACCTTATTATTCCTCAGTAGCCTGCCTGAGCTTGATGACTGTGCACTTTCATTAGCCTAGAATTCAAAATCCACATGCCATTTTCCATGAACAGGGTACGAGCATTGCAAATCAGAAGTGCTTTTCCAGCTGGAGCAAGGTGAAGAGCTGTGGAGTCAAGGAAGAGGATTTCTCCAAGATAAGAATCCAGGTGAGCAGCAGGGACCTGTGTTACAAAATGAGGAGGGTCTCATTAGTATCCCCTTAGATCTGTCAAGTTTTCTAAAATATAGGTAGAGGACATTGGGACAAAAGTCTTCAGATGTGACTGGTCCTTGCATGTGTCAGCCACAGTTCCTGTGTCCTGCCACTGTCTTTTTAGACTTTAGAGAAAAGGATGTTAACATACTTACTGAAGTAAAACTTTCACATAATGTTCCGATCCTCCCCTTGGAGATTCTCCTTCTCTTTACCTACTCGCTGTCTCATCCCCATGTCACTTTCGTCATACTTCAGTCCTAAAAAGCTTTACTAATTGTCAGTGCCTTATAATGTGCTTCTCCCTCCTAGACTATTCACTCATTCATTACCCCATCAAAGTGCCGATTTTAGAAACATGCATGAGTCTTTGTGCTTTTCATCATTTTCATTCCCGTAGTGCCATTCTAAATATCTTTTTTCCATTATTTTAGGCAGGGAAAGTGCCCTTAAGGAAAAAGAAATGATTGCCACCAAGCATACCGGCCTGAAGGACACATCTACAGTCATACCAGTGGTAAGTCTCACAGGTGTTGATCCTGGTCACCCAAGTTACAGCCCTAGGAATGGGATGCTAGTAACTGAGCACAGTGGCCTGATTTACATCAAGCTGGTAGTAAGCTCTTTCTGAGCAAGAAGGTTTAGTTTGCATTTAGTGAAGAAATTAATCTGAGCTCAGAACTGTATAACTTGAGATTTTAAAGGACATCTGCATAAACATCAATCATACGGCTTGTCTTTGAAACATATTATAGTCTTCAAAATTCATGTACAAGCTTGGCAGTTTGGATGCTACAAAAGGGAAAGTCTTTATGTATGCAAGTAATACTGGGAACATTTTAATTGGAGACCATCACTGAATGATTACGATTCATATGTAGAGAAATGATTATCTGAATGTATGTGCACAAACCATTAATAGCATTTCATCTCCTTCCCAAAAGCAGAAATCTCACACCGCAGAGGATCCCTTTGAATGTAATGATTTCGGAGAACATTTCACTCAAAGCAGTTTCACAATGACTCAACATTTGTTACCTCACATGGAAAAGACACCCTATATCAGCAAACAGTGTCAGAAGTCCCTTAGTGCCCAGTCATACCTTAATCAACATCAGCAAATTCATACTCGAGATAAATCATGTGAGTGCCATCTATGCGGGAAAGTCTTTAGTAACCACTCTAGCCTTAGAAGGCACGAGATGACTCACACAGGAGAGAAACCATATGAATGCCATATCTGTGGGAATGCCTTCATTCAAAGCTCTGACCTTAGAAAACACAATCTGACTCACACTGGAGAGAAACCATATGAATGTCGTCTGTGTGGAAAAGCCTTCAGTCAGTCCTCTAACCTCAGACAGCATGAGAGAACCCACACTGGAGAGCAACCTTATGAATGTTGTCTGTGTGGAAAAGCCTTCAGTAAGTGCTCCGCCCTTAGGCGACACGCAAGGACCCACACTGGAGAGAAGCCATATGAATGTCAGCTCTGTCAGAAATCCTTCAGTCAGTGTTCTGCCCTTAGACGACATGAAGGAACCCACAATGAAGAGAAAATGATGAGTGCCTTCAGTAAGTATTCCGACCTGAGATGACATGGTATTATAAATGTAATGAAGAAACACTGTCTGATCAATGTGAAAGATCCTTCAGTCATCCTTACTCATTTGACACATGCAAATTTATATGGAAGAGAAAACATTT
This sequence comes from Smutsia gigantea, assembly GCA_032199065.1. Lineage (NCBI taxonomy): Eukaryota > Metazoa > Chordata > Mammalia > Pholidota > Manidae > Smutsia > Smutsia gigantea. The sequence goes on along the minus strand of JAVSCE010006822.1, from coordinate 4,615 downwards.
GTGTGACAAAACCTTCTTTCTTGGTCTGACCACAGATGACAGGAATGAACTCACACTGTAAATATAAGGAATGTAGAAGTCTTCAACAACTTCTTTAAACAACTAGAGGACTTGCACACAGAAGAACCCTACGTCTGTAATCACTGTGAATACTCAGCGAAGTGCCCAGCATGCTGTGTGCCAGAAAACTCAGTGAAGGAATAGATGCTAAAATAGGATGTAAGAGGATGAAAGCTCTTCAGGAATACCAAATAATTTATCCTGGAGAAGTGATTCAGTGGAAAATCTTGAGATCTACTCAGAGCGTGTGGCACATGTGAGGATTCAACCATACAGAGATGCTCGGTGCCCGTAAGAGTCTAGCAGTCACTTCTCACTCAACATTAAGGCTCTCACCCTGAAGAGAGGGCAGTCCTACAATCAAACTGGAGAAACTTCAGCTAGATTTCACATTAGAAAACTATGTCTAGGAGAAAAATTTAAAAACCTCTAAAAGAGCTTTTGAACATAAACTTAGCAAATAATTCAAGATTTTGAGAAAATATTCATGGCAAAGTGATCTGGGAATAATTAGAATTTTCTAAGAAAGATTTAACTTTTTCAGTAGATATTACTTGTAAATCTTTACAACAGTAAACGCTGTTGCTGAGAAATCTAGTATGTCGGTGAGGTTCTAGTCCCCTTTATGCAGCTGTGAACCCACAGCTTCGGGTCGGCACTGGTCGGCATGTGGGTGAGGGATGCAGCTTGCCTCTGAGTCCCCCCTTTCTACAAAACAGCTCCACTCATTCAGCACCTCGTGGTGACCACACTTGCTGGTTTCCCAGTGTACCAGTACCCTGGGCTAGGAGGATCCTAGACATCAAGTGTAAACCACTGCATTGTCTCCGGCCCTGTCTCAGCCTCTGGGCAGCTACTTGGGGCCAGAGGGACAGAAAGCTCTGCCTTCCCGGGTCAAGAACACTGCCTGGATTTTTTTCCATGAAGTGTCTGACTGAACTAACTGGGGGCAGAAGTTCCTCCTGCATCTTGTTCAGGTCAGTCCTGAATGGTGCCCCTGCCCGTCCCCCACCCAATGCCACTGCTGTGCTCCCGACAGCAGTCCTGAATAGTTAAAAGATAAAAACCCTTAACCTGTCAGACTCCACATAAACCCTTCTTTCATTCACTAAATGTGTTCTTCCCAGGCAAAAACCAGTCACAAAGGAGGGCTCTGCTGAGCTTCCAGGGCTTGGACGTGTATTGCCCTTCAGCAAACCTTAATACTGGATCTAAATCCTAGAGGAAATGCTCAAGGGAAAACTGGGCTGATCTGTGCTCTTCCTAAACAGGCGCAATCACAAAATGAGAAACTGATTTTTTAAAAAGAGTGATTTATCAAGTTTTAATCTCCACAAGTGATTCGGCTGCGCAGTCAACATGTGGGAATGATAAGCAACCGAAATTCAGCATGTTGGCATGGGGGCTAGGCTGTGATCAGGCAGGGATGCACGGAGATGCAAACAAGGTTTAAAGGCAACAAGTTGGTGATGAGACATCCAAACCCTGGAGACAAAGTCCATGGGTTCTAATTTCCACTATGACAGCTCATGAGACCTTGTTATTGAAACTTTCTAGGACTCAGTTTAAGGTTGAAGTAAGCTTCATGCCTTTATTTTAGAGTTGTCATGAATACTAATGATCGAGATGCCATATGAACCAAGTTCTTACTACAGATAGCATTGTGTTTGCAAACAAAGGATATTTCATAAACTGAGACCTGGCTTTACCACTCTTCCTTATTTCATATTTATACTAAAATATTTTATAATCATTCTTAAGAATCAGGTTATTACTTCATTTAATCTGCTTATGAGAACATATCATATATCCCAATGCTATAGTTGACTTATCTGTAATCATGGCCCTCAAGTGAATTTGAAACCTATCTGGGGGCGCAGCCAGGAGTCACCTTCTGTGCCGCAGTGTCTCCAGGAAGGGAAGGGTGGGTCCTGGTGCAGCGGAGGTGAGGCCTGTGCTGGTCCTGGGACGAGATCTGGTGACCTATCATGAACGAGGAATCTCTCCGTTTACTAAGACTCTCTTTTTAGTGACTTTTCATGCTGCTTCATCACTTCTTGCTTGGAAGATTGTACCTATTTTGTTATATTTGAGATCTGAGGATTTCACTTTTTTGCCTGTAATGAGAATGAACAATTACCAGATTTAAAAATCCCTTGACAGGGAGGCAGGTCCAAGATGGCAGCATAGAAAGAGCCTAAGCGCCCTTCCTCGCATGTTCACACCGAATCTGTACCTATCCAGAGCTCGTTCTGAGAGACACTGAGGCCTCAGTGAGCACCTGCACAACAGAGATAAGAGGACCACATAAGAAATGGCAGGAGAGACAGAGACAGGGTTACCCAGGGAGCCCGACCCGCAAGACGGACCTGCAGAGGGGGGATGTCACTGAGTACTGGAGGGCAGATTCGCCTGCCCTGGGGCACAGGAGAAAAATCGTGGTTCAGAGCGCTTGGAGGGCAGCTGCACTATTGTACAGAAACCTATTTTCAGAGCTAAAGCCCACGCCAAATGGTGGAGGACCTGCTGCAACCGGACCAGAGGCGCTGGTGAGTGCCATTGTTCACCCCGCCCGTGCCCACTAGTAGCTGGGGTGGGAGCAGGGTGAGGGCCGTTGTTTCCTCTCCCCCACATACTGCAAGTGTGGACGCGAGCCAGGAGCGCACCACCTCTTAACCTTCTTCCCCCACATAAGGACAGAGTGGATGGGAACAGCGTCAGGGCACTCACATCAGTCCAGACTTAACCAAGGCAATCTCCCAGACCCAACTTGTGCCAAAACACACCTGCCAGAGGTCCACCAGTCCCACCAAGGTGGCACTAGCATTGCACCCAGGTGGATTCACCCTGCTTGCCACTGCGGCCCCAGTGTGCCCACCCGGGAAACTTACAGGCGGCAACACTATGCCCCTGAACAGCAGCCCCAGCCGTTGCCCACTTGGAACACCCCTGGACCAGGCCCCTACGCCGCCAGGAACCCCACTAGCAAGGTCCAGGCCCACTGCCTACCCAGGAACCCCCCAGACAACACCCCTTCAACACTGGCCACCCTGCCAGCACAACCCAGGAGGGTGCCCACACAGGAGACTGCTGGCCCATTCCCTGGGAGCCCCCAACCTGGGAAATCATGGCTCAAGACCACCCAGCCATCCAGCCAAAAACACCAGGCAGATGCAGTCCACCCAGGGGATGTTCATGCACAATGCCATGGCTTCAAAATGGGGGGAGATAGCCTTTCCCCTAACTTACAGAAACAAACACAGAAAGTCAAAATGAGACAGGGGTATGCGTGAAAAAACACAACATGACAGAACACCAAAAAAAGAATTAAAGAGAATTAAGCAATTTACCCAGTAGAAAATTTATAGTAATGGCTACGAAGATGATCACCAGACTTGAGAGGAATGTATTTGGTCATCTGCCTTCTGACTGCAGATGACAGGATGCAGGTGAGCAGGTAAGCAACATGAAACGCAATAACGGAAAGCACTCAAGCTGAATGACAAAAATAAAAAAAACAGTTAAAAGATACGGATAGAATAAGGGAACTCAAGGACTGTCTCAAACACCATAACATTTGCATTATAGGTAACACAGAAGGAAAAGACAGGAAAGGGTGGAAAATTTCTTTTTGAAGAAATAAAAAAATGGAAACTTCCCCAACCTGGGGAAGGAAACAGATATCCAGGTCCACAAGGCACAGACAGTCCCAACAAGATGAGCCTAAGGGGGCCCTCACTGTGACACATAATTAAAATATCAAATATCAAAGATGAAGGAATATTCCCTAAATGTAGAAAGGGAAATGCAATGACTTATGATCATAGGAGACTGCATAAAGCTTTCAGCTCATTCTTTAGCAGAAATTCTACAGGCCAGAAGGGAGTGCCATGACATATTCAAAGTTCAGAAAGGAAATATCCTACAACCAAGGACAACCTCCCTGGCAAGGTCAGCATTCACCCTGAAGAAGAGAGAAAGGGGCTTCCCAGATGAGCACATAACTCCGCCACCACTAAACACCACCCAACTAGATATGTTAAAGGGACTCGGTAAGGAGGAAAAGACAAGACCCTAACCAGAAGAAGACAAATCATGAAGGGAAAAATTTCACTGGCAGAAGCAAGCATATTCGCATAGGTGGCAGACCAACCACTTTAAAGCTACTCTGAAGGCTAGAAGACAATAGTAGTAAAATTAATCACTGAATAAAAAAGTGTAAAAGCAGATTTCATAAACATGAAATGTAGGGGAGGTGGAATAAAACAATGCAGTGCTATTAAGATGTATTTAAACATCACTGACCATCAACTTGCCATACACTGGTGTATACATGATGTCAAATATAAACCCAATCATGCCATATATCAAATTCCTACAACAGACAGACAAAAAATAGAGTCCAAACATAACACTAAAAAGTCATAATGTGCAAGGAAAGAAAGCAAGAGAGGAAGAAAAGATCAGGTGTGACAAAAACAACACAGAAACATTTCATGAAATGGCAGTAAGTACATACCTAGCAATAATTAATGGACTAAATGCCCCAATCAAA